>UESW01004675.1:284541-376731 GCA_900491605.1 Calamus simplicifolius | reverse complement strand
TCAATTCGACTCTGATAAAGCGCAAGTTGTGGCCACAGGGGCTAGGGTGGGCCCGATTAGTGGGCACGTGTCCTCCTAGTTGTTAGATACCTAACAGGCCGTCCCATGCCCCCTCATACCTTTGTAAAGTGTGCGGATATTAATTACTAAAAAAATGGGTGAGGATATTTGGTCCGAACCATCTCCTTGAACCGGCTCCACCCTATAATTCACTCAAAATTCATTTTAATCCTACATTCAGTTTTACACTCTAATCTTTTATATTTAAAAAAATATTATTCTTCATGTTCTATTACATAAAATTTATTATAGCTATGCATCATTCTAATTTGAATATATAGATTATTAGTTTATCCAACATGACAAATTAGTATGCAATTTATAATAAAATATCAAAGATGATTTAGCAACTATTCTATCAATTTTATTTGATTAAAAACATAAAAAAATATTTTCAGAATTAAGTCGTTACAAATGAAACTTTTGTGAACCAAAATGAGCTTTGAGTGTAAGTCTAAGGGTGCCGTCGGCTAACGGGGTCCTCTATTATGTGGTTATTTAAGTTGCCATGCAAATGGCTTCTCCGCTTCAACGTCACCTAGCTAGTCGCTTAAGAGTAACTTAGGTAGTGTTTGACTTTCCAAAAGCTATCTCTGGATAAATGTACAGGATAGCATTTATCCATGGGATAGCTGAGGGAATAAGCACTTTTTTAAAATTACAACTATCATCAAAGGATAACTTTAGTTATTCTTGGGTTCCCTAGGGAATAAGTTCAGGGGATAACCTATGGTTAAACATGGGTTATCCTCTATGGTTAAACTTTTTCAGACATATCCCTTCTAGTTATAACTTTAGGGGATAAGGGAGGATATCCAAGGGTATCCCCCCTTATCCCCTATTTCAAACCCCCTTAATGTATACGATAGTAATGTTGGGAATATGTTCGTATGACAAGAACTGAGATCAAAGGGAGAGATCTGTTAATTATGGTTGCGCTTACGCTGGAAGGCTTGCACCAGCTTCTCTACGTCACCATAGCGTTGAACATTTTTCATTATGTAAATTAGCCTGATCATAATTTAAGACCCATATTAATAGAATATTAAATTAATAAAGTATTTTATAAGTTCAATATGGTTTGCGATCATCATTCATGTTATTGACTATTTTGACACCTTAAACTAGCATGGGCTTATATTAAGTATGATCTTAATGAATAACTCAATTCAACTCAACTAATCTAAGCCTTTTCCCAACTATATGGGGTCAGCTACATGAATATGCTTCCTTTAGTCTGTTCTATTCAGAACTAATTATGTTGATATTCAAATAATAAATAGTTATATTTTAATTTTTTAATCATTTTTGTTCGTATTAGGTTAGATCTACCTCTACCTTTATCCTTACCATAGATTATTAAAGATCATTCTTTCTAACTGGAGCATCTAAAGGTCTTTGTTGTATATGTCCAAACCATCATGATCGATTTTCTCTATTTTATCTTCAATTAGAGCTACTCCTATTATTCTCTTATGCATTTATTTCTAATTATATTTTTAAGTTTTACCATATATCCATTTTATCATGCTCATTTTTTTTACACTTAATTTATTAACATATTGTTTTAGTATTACCCAACAAATTTATACACATAACTGACCTAATAGCGTTTTATAGAATTTTTCTTTTAATTTTAATGGGATGCATCGATCATACAATACTCTTGAAGTATTCCTTCACTTAATCCATCATGCTTTAACTCTATAATTCACATCTTCACCTATTTTACATTATTGCTAGATAATTGATCCCAAATACCTAAATTTTTTACTCCTTAGTAGGGGGTGCAACTCGGGCTCATGAAACTCGGGTTTTTCTCAACCCTAACTCTAACCCTATTTGTAAAATATCAACCCTAACCTTAACCCTAACCCTATTTGTAAAACCTCAACCCTAACCCTATTTTTAAAAATCGGGTTTGGGTTGAGTTTTGGGTTGAAATTTGGGTTGATGGAAAAATAAAATAAAAAGCTTTTTTCAAAGTAAATAAACATCGAATTATGGATCCTAAAGATGGGAAAACAAAATCCCTTGCCTAATGCAAAAGCTAAACTCGGGGCTTTAACATTGCATTAAAAAAAGTCTTACCTGAAACAAAGAAGAGAGGAGGTATCGTAAACAAAGAAGAGGAGGAGGCAGGAAGTGAAACGAAATATGCGGATGGTCCGCCTTTATGTTTGTCCTTTTCCTCGCCTGCGACTGACGGCCTTGCCCTCCTCGCCCTCAAGTTGGCCATCTCGTCCGATCCGATTGGCGCCTTCAATGCCCCCAAAAACTTGGTGCCGATAAGCTACCCCTGTTTGGATAACCCTCGGGTTCGGGTTGCGGTCAACCCTAACGGGTTAATTGTAAATCGGGCCGGGTTAAACCCGGATCTTTCGGGTTCGGTTGGGCAAACATGAGTTTAAACACTGCTGTAAATCGGGTTCGGTGGGCCGGATTCGGGTTGAACCCGGCCCAAGTTGCACCCCTACTCCTTAGTATCTCTTGGCTTGCAATCCTTATTGTTTCTTTATTTGTATTTTTAGTCTCACTAAAATTATATTTCATGTATTTAGTTTTGATAATAGTAGTGCATGCGATCATAAGAAATGGTCTTTATCCTCATCCTATAAATATTGCAATAGCCCTATTGAACTGTAATACTTTTATTACTTATAGGATAGAGGGAAGACTTCTCTCCTATTATATATATATATATGTGTGTATGTATGTATGTATGTATGTATGCACAAAGTCTTGACCAAATTCTTATTGTAAAGGAATTATGGATCTTGCCATGAATGAGGTATAAATTATTTTATGTTATATATACTTATATACTCAAGAAATTAAGATTATCAATTTTATTTTAAATTTGTGAAATCTATATTTTCTATCACACTACGTGCAGCTAAGAATATGGTTCTTTCAAATTGTTAATACAACTAATCATACCAATTGTTAGTTTGGTAAATTACCCTTGAAGTTGCGTAAAATGCTACGTTACTTTGTTAGTTTTTATCAAAAGAAAAAAAAAACACTAGAGAATATTTGACATCACTTTTATTTATTTTTTAAATAAAAAATAAATATTAAAATCAAATAATATATTGATGTTATTATTTCTAAATATTATTTATAAAAATAGTTTATTAAAAATATTTCTTTTAGTATTTAAAATAAAATTTTTTTTTTTTATAACCATCAGTACCATCATCACCTTTGTTGCCTCCATCATCACCATCGTCAACATTGTCTCCACTATAATATTATTATACTATCATTAAGGCTTAATCTATATTACATTATCTTTACTATGGCAAGATTAATTGAATTATCATTACTTCTGTTATCAATAATGTTAGCTCACCACTACTCTTACTATCACTAATACATATAAAATGGTTGTCACCCTTATCCCTGCCACCCTTACCAGCCATATCAAACAAATTTATATTTAAAAAAATTAAAAATAAATCTAATATTTTTATTTTTAAATAAAAAATGATGCCGAATAATATTTTTGTTATACTTTTTTATCATATTTTTATCATACTTGAATAATGTCATAAATAATAAAAAATCAAAAAGTATAAAGGCATTGAGTAAAGACTTGAAAGCATTGAATGATATTTTTGAATAAGTGAGATATTCTTTTAATTTTTTATATAAAAAAATATGATAGCTCATTAAAAAAAAAATCTTACGACTGTATTAGAGTTTTAATCTTCTCCAGATCAGATGATAGATAGAGATTCAGTGATGCAAAGCTTCAAGACTGACCGCTCATGAATTGTTGAGCTCGGCCTAAGCCAACAATTTAAGATGATTAAATTGACTTATGTCTGTTAATCATTGAGCTTAGTTTGAAAATCACTTTCATGAGATTACTAGATCATCAAGGAAGAGTCAATGGGCTTGAGATAGATCGGTTACACAAATGGTCCAAGCTACTTTTTATGACTTGAGTATAGGCTAAAGCTCAACATGTAGAGGGCTAGTAATGTAGTTTGATTTGGTTAGCTTATCTTATGGCGATATATGACATAACCAGAGATCATCACAAAGTGATTAATCATTGCATAGACATCTAGAAGATATCTTTATTAAGAAAGATTTTCTTCCTCAAAATCATTCTATCAAACTTTGATCAACACTATATCTACTAGGCATAAACTATAGTTTGAGAAGGAATAAGAAGGAATCAACCGATATATTAAGGGAACATTCTTCTTTGATTGCTACTTTGTTTGAGGATCATAATTATAAGTTTTTCAAATGCCAATAAAAGCAGTTCAAATTTTTATAGGTAAATAAGTTTTTCTACTTCATTGTTTAGCTCTTACGTATCTTGTTTAAGCATTGGATGTTATGCTCCATCTTCCTCTATTGTGCTCAAGTGAGTGCACTTACGTTGGCATACGATAACTAGTTTTGAACTTCAACAAAATTAGTTAATTTTTTTAAAAAATTAAAATATTTTTATTTGATATATATTTTATTTGTCTTATTATTATTTTTGAATTTTGAAATTAATAATTTTAAAATTTAAATTTAATTATATAAATTAAAAATAGTAAAACTATGTTTTTTTTAAATAATTAATCTTGCCAATGCTTGTGCATTAAACGTGTGCATAATAGATATATCCAAAAAATTTCACCAGATTAAATTGATACTTATCTGTTGTATTCATTGCCACCACTGGAATAAGAATAGGCAAAAACTTTGTGCCATTTAAAAGATGCGCAAACATGTGAATTAAATATTCATGAATATCATTAATTAATATATTCATGAATATCATTAATTAAATATATTCATGGATATCATGAATTAAATGTATTCATGAATATTATGAATTAATTCATGAATTCATGAATTATATTCATGAATATAGGACTTCTGGAGCCTTCGAATTTAAATGCACCATCTATGAAATTGCCTATAAAAAGCAAGCTAGTGTTCGGAAGCATACCACGATAATTGACCGAGAGGACTTAACAGTCTAATGTTGTCGATAGCCGGGCACCGGCATTCTCGGAGCCCGCCGGAGAGGGTCTGGCCAAGGTTCTTCTCATCAGTTGGTCCCATACCATCCATACCTAAAGAGCCGCCTTGCGAGGTTCTCGTGTGTCTGACTTCGGTGCCATGCTAGTCAACAGAATCGACGCCCTTGACGATAAGGAATGGTGGTGAAATTGTAATGATCTTTTTTTTAATCTTTTCTCTTTTTGTTTCCCTTTATGCATCTGAATCTCCATATGTTTGGCAAGTTTTAGCCTAGCGGGCAAAGCAAATGATAAGGACTGAGCTAGTTGTTGCATGCATGAGTATAATTTGTATATATGAAGTAAATTATACAGCATTGTATGAAGAGATAATGAATGGCATTGTTCACATTGCGCCCTCTTTCTAATCACCGTGTCAGTATCCAATGATCTAATACCGATTGAATGACATGCTACAGAATTGAGTTCAAGAGAATTTGAATATGTGCATTATTATTAGAGGCTTGTTCTAGTTCAGAAATCATACAGAAGTCAGTATAATGGGTTGGACAATTAACACTTTGATGAACAATTAGTTTTTATTCACATAATTAGTAGTACATAAATCACATTTGGCTTAAATTACACTTTGATGAACAATTATATTGTGCTCAAAAATCTTTATTCCTTCGACGTTGTTCCTTACCGCACCATTTCTGGAAACTCTTATAAGTACAATAGAATGGATTGAATAATATCTATAAAGGAACCCAGCTTTTTTAAAATGGAGGCTTATAAAAATTATTCTACAGTGGGTTCTTGTGTCCTCTTGTCAGCGTCTATGCATAAATCAACATATAAACTCTTAAATCGACATTATCATGTCTCTACCATTGAATATAATATTATATATATTTGGATAATAATAAAAATATCGATTGAAGAATTACTACAATATTTGAGATTGTAATGATAGATACGATGGTTGGCATAAGCCAAAATATGAGCAGAATACAATCTGATAAATACTTTATTTATAATAAACTTAAGTACCATGCAAGAGTTTAAATTGGTGAAGAACAAGATTAAATCATCTATCAACTGATGTAAGAATGTTTAAATGAAGATTTCTAAGGACTTTTATTATAAAACTTAGTAGAAGAATAATTGTAAAAGTTTCAAAAATAATTAAATCAATTGGAATAGGTTTAGATCAAAAAATAAATAAAAATAATTAAAATTCAAAATATAGTAGTGAGTTTTTGATCGCAGATTGAATGCTAAAAACAATGACAAAATAGATTCTCTGATCTTTAAATGGTTGACCGCTGTAGACTAGATCAATCGGCCAGCCCTAACCCTGGTTGGATGCTTGTCTAACAGCTATAATGGCTAGTTCAGACTATCATTGAGCCGCCTCCTTTGGTTCCTAATGGCTAGTAATTAGCTCTCCATAAATTAGAGACTTAAGCATTGGTTTTAAGCATAAATTAGCTAGGATGGATTAGTGCTAATATTCAAATAGTTATTATTGAGAAAAGCTTGTTTTTGAGCCTTATAATGCAAAATCCTCTCAGTCCTTATTTACAGCTATAATTGTATATCTACTTTTATTGAAAGAGTATTCTTATTATTTCTTTTGTAAGAGATGTGCGTAGGATTTTTTCTTAGCCTGTCAAATAAAGAGAGTGGGTTTATCCTCAGCCTAAAAAATGATTTGTGAGGATTCCTTAAAAGCCTAGAAAAAAGAAGTGGTGTAAGAATTTAGTACTCAACTGATTTAAGAGGATTCATAGTTAAAATCTCAAGAAGACGTCTTAAGTAGTAGATATAGGTAAGAAAGGCTAAATCATTATAAATTTTATGCTTTATTTAATTTTTTTACTCATTTACTTTCATACACTTATTCTTATTTTATTGCAATTACTTACCAGCTAACCATCCCTGTAAGTATAGCTAATGATAACTTTAACGGAGTTATTAATAGGAATGCAAAATGGAAATTGTGGGTCAGTGCTTCAGAGGTCAAGCAACCAAAATCAATCGTTGACTTTAAATGGTTTTAATGCTATAACAAATTCTATGTTGTATTCAATATTACACAATTCCATTAAAAAATCAAAATCATCATCCACTTCCTCATGTCATCAGTATGCATGCCCTAAGGTTGACACCTAGCATGGGACCAATAGCTCTAGGCCTAATGAATATAACAAATATGGACAATCAATTATATGGCAAGAATGCATACAGAATCAGTCTTGGCTTTGGATCAAATGGTTGTCATATTCAAGTGCTCTCTCCAACGTTAGCATCAACAAACTCTGTCTTTATTGAAATACCTTCTATAACCTCTATAGGCCATCAAAAACTAACTCACTCACATAGGGTGAAAGCCAAAATCAAATCCAAAACCAGTATTATTACTATTATTATTAGTAACATAATTGTTTCTCCATCTTGCGCTGATATTTCTACTGGGTCAAATCAAGCTAAAGCAGCTGGGTTGTATGGGTTAACATTAGAAATGAATATGCAATCATGCTCAGCATCTTCAAGTCCTAAAGTCTGAATATATGCTGTTGACTTTGGTAGTTTTGGAGCTACACATAATTCTACCAATGACCGTTTCATCTACTTTATAACCTTGAGGACAATATTAATTTTAAAGAAAGTGGAATGTTTGGATTCCTTAATTTTGGGGATTTCTTCAATCTAAAAGATTTTTTTTTGATTGGAGGGATTTAGGGAATTTCCTAGGTTTTAGTTATTTACTATTTTCTTAATTATTAATTATCTATAAATTAAGATTTCTTTTTCTAATTGTAGTAGATTTTTTTTTGAGTATTAGAGCTGCGTGACCTTTTAACATATATGGTGGATTTTAGAGAAAAAAGAAGTTACCAAAGGTATATAGAATTGATAAAAGATATGTATGATAGAAACGTGAGGTCAGATAGAGGTGAGAATATTATTGTAGATACACTAAGGATATACAATCACCTAGTCTATTTGCTCAGTTTTTTGAAAAAAATAGAATTGTTGCACAACACATGTCTGGGTCTCCAGACCAAAATGGTGTAGCTGAAAGAAGGAACCGAAGACATAGTGAGAAGCATAATTGGCAGCTCAAAGCTACCTAAATTCTTGCGAACTGAAGCTCTTAAAATAGTTGCATATATATTAAACCGAGTTCCAACTAAGGTTGTTTTCAAAATGCCATTTGAGTTATTTAAAGGTTGAAAATCAAGTTTGCAACATATACATGTTTGGGGATGCCCATCTAAAGTAAGAGTTTATAATCTAGAAGAAAGAAAATTGGACCTAAGGACTATTAGTGGATATTTTATCGGATATGCTGAGAAGTCCAAGGGTTTTAGATTTTATTGCCTATCTCATACCACTAGGATTATGAAATCAAGAAATACAAATATTCTTAAGAATGACTTGATCAATGAGAGTGATCAATCTCAGTATTTGGCTTCTTCTGAAAAAGAACATTCAAAGTATTTCAGCTTCCACCACTACAAGAGAAATAAAATATTGCGATGCCCAAATGCGTCGCAATTGCGTCGCTAAACATGATATTGCGACGCAATAGCGACGCAATGACGGCGTCGCTCAACTGTCCGTCGCAATACCCTTTGTCGCAATTGCGTCGCAATATTGCGACTCTCTGCGACGCAACTGCGACGCATGCAAATGCGTCGCTAAATTTAAAATTAATTTTTAAAAAAAAATTATTATTAAATATTGCGACGCATAAATTGCGTCGCAATATTGCGATCATTGCGTCGCAATATTTAATAATAATTTTTTATAATAGCGACGCAATTTGAGTCGCTAATGCGTCGCAAATAAAAATTTTTTAAAATATTGCGACGCAAGGTCATTGCGTCGCAATATTTATAAAAATTTTTAAGATAAAATAGCGACTCAATTTTAGTCGCTAATGCGTCGCTATTAAATTTATTTTTAAATTATTGCGATGCCAGGTCATTGCGTCGCAATATTTAATAATAATATTTTAAAATATTAGCGATGCAATTTCAGTCGCTAATGCGTCGCAAATTTTTTTTTAAAAAAATATAAATGATTAAAAATTAAAACGGTTAATACAATTTCGTTAAATCTAAATATTGATACAAACATTTTTCACTCAATCCAAACAATAATAAATTTCAAAAATAATTTATATATTAAAATTTTGAAGTTTTTACAACATAAAAAAAAAAAAAAAATACATCAAGAATCTGAGCGATCACGTGGAGGCTGTGGAGGCTGAAGACTCTGCGACAAGCGGCTAACCATATCCCGCAAATAATGCATCTCATCTCGCATGTCTGCAACCTCCTGATCCCGGCCTCGCATACGATCCTCAAAATCCTGCTCGACCTCCTGCGAACCTCCTCTGCAATAGATCTGCGAAGGTCCTGTAAACGCTCGGGAGGAAGATCACCAGGAACTCGCGAGCTGGAGGCCTGATGGGGAAAAAATGTAGAAGCTCTAGTGCCCAGACCATAGACCCTGCGGTCTCGTGGCTGGGCACCAACAGCCTCCAAAAACACACGCCGACTCTCCTCTGCTGAGAGTTCGACGGGCGTCTCCCCATCAGTAGAGTCGACCTGCGATGCCTGGGAGCGAAGCTCCTCGACTCGTGTCTTGAAATTATGAAATCAACAATAAATGAGTTAATAAATTTCTCAAATAAAATTTTAGAAATTAAACAGATACTACATAAATCTAATTTCTTACCGCAACCTCCCGTGATCGCGTGTCGACCCAGGAACCGTCCCTCCTGGTGTGTGTCGCCCTGAATAGACGAAACTCACCAGGATCTCCGCCCTCCTGCTCAGACTATAACAATAAAAAAATGATATTAATACAAATATTTGTAAATAACTAAAATAGTAATTAAAATATTTATGTTTTCTTACCATACGCCGTCTGTGCTCCTGAATCGAAATGGAGCCCGAAGTATGGCGGGAGAGACCCGTGCCAGGACCGCCCTTCTCAGATCGGCGGTTCGTGCTGGCTGATGCGGACCTCCTGCGCCAGCCATCGGACTCCCAGGCCTGCTGCCACTCGTGCCAAATACCCTCTGGCACGTGCGCAGGACGCTGACCCGATGACCTCCAACGATGAAGCATGTCGGAGTATCGGCGTCGCGTCAGAGCCTCCCATGCTGCCCTAATGGCATCATGGCTGGCAGGATCCCACGTAAACTTTTTCTGCATTAAAATAAACAGTTAGTTTCTGAATTTATTAAGTTTAAGAAATTTTATCACTGATAAATTGTATTTAATAAGTTTACCTGAAACTCAGAAAAATAAAACTCCCTCGTGGCTGGAGATACGTGGCGCCAATCGTAGCCACTGGGATCTGCACGCCTCTGAAATACGGCGCTGATGTGGCTGGATACATGATGCTGCTCAATGAATCTGTTAAAAAAATGCATGTTTATAAGTAATTGACTTAAAAACATAAACATATATTTTTAATTAGTATATACTTACATCCCCTGAGCATCAAGTCGAAGTACGTGCGGCCGATGGTGGAAGAACTCTCGGAGGTCTGTGCCGATCGGCTGGATGGTAATACTGCTGGAGAGATCGAAGGCTGCGCCTCTGCTGGAGATCCAAACTCTCCATCTCCGACGCTCATGTGATCTGATGTAGCAGGGCTACGTCTCTGCTCACTCCGTCTGTCGTCGGTAGATCTACCTCTGCCCGTCATACTGAAAATACTAAAGATTCACACAATTAAATTACGATTAATGATTGACTATGTAAGAATTTAACACTTATAAAAAAAAGTTAAATTTTAAAAAACCTCTATGTTTAATCGGTGTCATTTGTTTCGTGAAATGTTGGTTCAACATCCGATGCCGTATCGGATTGCGAATCAGTTTCATTATCATCGGAAGGAAACCGAACATTTGCATCCGCAATTTCTTGGACATCACCATTTGGATCTCTAAGTGATGTTTCAGGAGCCCTTGTGTCGTCCTCAATTGCATGCATTTCCATCTCATCCTCTTGAAATGCAGGGCACTCGGCTGATTGACTTGATGAACTCTCCTCTAATACGATTGTTGAACGTGGGACGATTTTAGAAACGGCCCACCAATCTCGCTTGTCGTTGCGCAAACTTGGATATCCGCAGTAAAAGACTTGCTGAGCTTGGGATGCAAGGATGAATGGGTCATATTTCTGCAATCTTCGTCGATGGTTCACTTCAACCAAATTGTAGTCGTTATGAACCCTTTTGCCCACAGGAACTATCGGATCGAACCAATCACAACGAAACAATACGGTTCGTTTCATAGGCCAACCGGGATATTCAACTTCAACCACCTCTACTAACTTTCCATAATAATCCTGCATATTTGCTCCAACACTTTCTCCTTTACACACACGCCCCAGTTCTGCGTGCCTCTTGAAGCTGCTAATCGTTCAATCTGAAATTTGTACCCATTTACAAAATAGCCAGTAGAGGTTGTTACGGTCTTCAATGGCCATTGCGATAGACATTTAATGAAAATATTGTCGGTTGTGGACCATGGACCGTTGACCTATAAATTAATAAGCTATTGACATCCAATTCAAAAAATAAAGCCATTATCGAAATTGATTGAGTGATACTACTCACAAATTCATAAAACCAGTAAGCAAACTCCGTTTCTAATTTCTGCCCAATTGCAACTTGACTGATGTCGGGATTCATCTGTCGTTGTCTATCACAAAACATCCTTATGGGATGAAAAGGATGAAAACTAATGTTAGAAATTAAATATTATGGTATATTATATTTAAATTTAAATTTCCAATTTAGCATTGAAGTATACACTTACTCAATATATGGATCGACTTCTCGACAGTTCATTAGGATGTAATAATGTGCTGCATTATACTCCATATCGCTAAGATTTCTTGACTTCTGCCCACCAAATGAACGGCCGATAGCTTTAAAAATTGATATTCTACCGTCATTAGCTTCTGCTTCGTCCACACATACGTCATCGTTACGACCATGATTTCGGCTCCTCGTGTGGACGTGACCCTCAAAGTAATGCGAGGCAAAAGCTGAAACTTCTTCGACCAGTGTGCATTGCATATAGAACCTTCAACCCTTGCCTTATTACGCACATTATTTTTTAACTTCTTAAGATACCTATATGTAAAGTTGCAACAAAAAATTAACGAATTTTTCAAGCAATGAAATAATATTTGAAATGTCAACATATCTTAATGATGTATATATTTACCTCTCGAAAGGATACATCCAGCGATACTGCACGGGACCAGCTATGCTCGCTTCGTATGGCAAGTGAACCGGTAAATGCTCCATTGAGTCAAAAAAACTGGGAGGAAATATTCGCTCAAGCTTGCATAAAATAATTGGAATTTCCTCCTCAAGCCTTGCCATGGATGCAGAAGTAATGACTGCGGCAGATAACTCCTTGAAGAATAAGCTGAGCTCCGTAATTGCCTTCCAGACATGTTGCGGAAGCAACTCACGAAAAGCTATAGGTAATAACCGTTGCATGAAAACATGGCAGTCGTGACTCTTCATGCCGAACAACTTGAGCTTATGCATGTCCACACACCTACCGATATTTGAGGCATAACCATCTGGAAATTTTAACCCTCTAAGCCAGTTACATAAAACTTCTCGTGAATTTCTGTCAAGAGTGTAACATGCTTTAGGATAGGTCCCATCGGCACTCCTTCTCAAATCACCTCTTCTGCAGTACTGATTAAGTTCTTCTCTTGACTTTGCAGTATCTTTTGTTTTTCCCGGGATGTTTAGCACCGTGTTAAATATGTTATCAAAGAAATTTTTCTCGATATGCATAACATCCAAGTTGTGCCGGATGAGATTTGTGCTCCAATAAGGCAAATCCCAAAATATACTTCGCTTCTTCCAGTTATGTTCTTTACATATACGGCCATTTATTCTATCTGCATCCGGTTCCCATGCATACATCAACCCCAAATGCTCTATAGAATCAAATAGATCCGTGCCGGACCTAACCGGTTCGGCAAATTTTGTGACTGCTTTGTTCTTCCGGAAGGCGATCAAGTTACGCCTGTAAGGATGATTTGGGGGCAAGAACTTCCTATGGTTATCAAACCATGACTGCTTACCACTCTTCTGCAATGTAAATGCATCCGAATCATACATGCAATGAGGGCATGCCAGACGTC
This sequence comes from Calamus simplicifolius, assembly GCA_900491605.1. NCBI lineage: Eukaryota > Viridiplantae > Streptophyta > Magnoliopsida > Arecales > Arecaceae > Calamus > Calamus simplicifolius. The sequence goes on along the minus strand of UESW01004675.1, from coordinate 363,485 downwards.
CAGCAGTGCTCCAACCAGACAACATTGCATATGCCGGAAAATCACTTATTGTCCACATCAAAGCAGCTCTCATTAAGAAATTTTGTTTCATAGAAATGTCGTAGGCTACGACTCCTGTTTCCCACAACATTTTCAATTCGGCCACCAACGGTTGCAGAAAGACATCAATCTTTTCCTTTGGATTTGATGGTCCTGGAACCAAAACGGTTAAAAACATTGCAGTATCTTTCATGCACTTCCACGGAGGAAGGTTATATACAGTCAGTATCACAGGCCAACATGAATACTGTTGCCCCGCTTGACCAAATGGTTGGAAGCCATCGGTACAAAGACCTAATCTCACATTCCTTATATCTTCAGCGAAATCAGGATGATTTTCATTGAAATGCTTCCAAGCCTTTGAATCTGATGGATGCCGCATTTCATCCTCTTTAGATTCATGTTCGGCATGCCATCTCATATCAGCAGCTGTTGCCTCAGATCTGTATAATCTCTGCAGGCGTGGGGTAAGAGGAAAGTAATGCATCCTCTTGTAAGGCACACTTTTCCTCCTACTTGTACCGCTCCTCCTTCGGTGTTTTTGAACCTCGATTGCCCACAAATCTTACACCATCTCAGCTCTGAGTCTTCACCCCAAAATATCATACAATTGTTCAAGCAACAATCGATCTTATTAACTGGGAGCCCAAGCCCACGCAACAACTTCTTTGTTGCGTAAAAACTGTCTGCGGCAACATTATCATTTGGCAAAATTTCTTTGATTAACTCAGCTACAGAATTGAACGCCTTTTCTGATAATCGATGTTCTGCCTTAATATTCAACATTCGAGCAGCTGTAGAGAACTGGGAATGACCCTCACACCCAGGATACAATTCTTGATTTGCAGCACGCAACATATCGTAAAATTGTTGTGCTTCTGGATTTGGTTCTTCCATAAATGTATTCTGATTGAAGTCATTACCCGATGCATTCATCACCATTTGTTCATATGTGTTTAAATTCACAAATGGTTCATCTACGGGAATTGACTCTTGTTGGCCTATAACAGCTGCTGGAATATCCTCTGGTTCACCATGACAGTACCAAACATAGTAATCAGGAACAAACCCCTTCTTACACAAATGCACCTTAACAGTTTCCACATCTCTGTAGGCTTTATTCTGACACCTGTGGAAGTTGCATGGGCACCTAATCCTAGGCCCATCCATCCATTCAGGTTGGCTACATGCAAATGCGATAAATTCTTCCAATCCATTCAGAAAATCTGGATTCAGCAAGCCATCTTTTATCCTTGCATACATCCATGAGCGAGCCCCGCTCATTTTTGACCGACTTATACAAAGTCTGGTAAATCATTAAATGAAACCAAAAATAAAACTATATTAGTATTAATAAATATATAACTAAATTATTTCTTGGGCACAACTAAGGTTAATAAACCATTTAAATCATTTATAAGTAAACCAATTTTTTTTAGGCAACTAAGGTCCCTACCATGCAAGGGCGAGCCACGGCTACGATCCTTGGCTGCTAGCAAGGACCGATGCACAGGTTCATGGCTAAAGGGAGGGCTTGAGTTTGTGTCGGGCCGCAAGGCGGTGCGTTTAATCATTAGACTTCACAAGAATTCAAGTGTCTTAAATAATTCTACCTTCACTCCATGGGTAAGGCCCTATCCCATTCAAGAATATTTTTTGTGATATGTTATTCTGCTATTAATTATCATCGATCGGTTACATTGAAATTTCGGCAGCATTTCCCCATATGTTCTCCTAAATGTGTGGTATATAAGCCACACTAGGAGAACGTATGAGCAAATACAAACCGAAATCTCACCCACGATGATTACTAGCAGACTAACATGTCACAAGAAATATTCCCAAACTGTCCACCAGGACAATTTGAGAATTTGCAAGACTAAGGCTTACAAATTCTCAAACGGGTCTAAAGGTTAAAGTGCTGTGATTATGGAAGTCCGAAGACAATCGAACTTATGCTTGTTATTCTTAACTTCTTGTGAATTATACATGTAATCACTAACTTTTTAAGATTATTGTGTCAAATACAAATGTTTGCGAATACTAAAATGTAAATCATTGAAACTAGTAATTTGTTGCTGAAAATTAAATAATATACAACAAACTTTTTATTTAGCATTACAAATTTAATGCATCATTAGTTTGCAGCAGAATATAAATAATCAAGACATAACAAATGTAAATGAGTACAAATGCACAAATACTATTGCATAAACATTCTGCTTAAATTAATTATTGCATAAACATATTTAAATAATAAATTAAAAATTAAATAATAAACAAATTTTTTTTGAATTTTGGGGGGGGGGGGCCCCCCCCTGTTAAAAATTTTTTTTTTTTTTTTGACAGTGGCCTGGCCACCGTGGCCAGGCCACTGCCGGCCACGGCAGCGGCCGTGGCCGGACCACGGCAGCGGCCGTGGCCGCCTTGTCTGGCCGCGGCCACGGCCGTGGCCGGACAAGAAACAAAAAGGGGGGGGTTTCCCCCCCCTGTTATGAAATTTTTTTTTTTTTTTTACAGTGGCCTGGCCACCGTGGCCAGGCCACTGCCGGCCACGGCAGCGGCCGTGGCCGCCTTGTCCGGCCGCGGCCACGGCCGTGGCCGGACAAGAAACAAAAGGGGGGGGGGTTTCCCCCCCCCCCTGTTAAAAAATTTTTTTTTTTTTTTTTACAGTGGCCTGGCCACCGTGGCCAGGCCACTGCCGGCCACGGCAGCGGCGTGGCCGGAGAAGACGGCCACGGCAGCGGCCGTGGCCGCCTTGTCCGGCCGCGGCCACGGCCGTGGCCGGACAAGAAACAAAAGGGGGCGGGGGGGTTTCCCCCCCCTGTTAAAAAAAATTTTTTTTTTTTTTTTGACAGTGGCCTGGCCACCGTGGCCAGGCCACTGCCGGCCACGGCAGCGGCCGTGGCCGGAGAAGACGGCCACGGCAGCGTCCGTGGCCGCCTTGTCCGACCGCGGCCATGGCCGTGGCCGGACAAGAAACAAAAGGGGGGGGGGGGGGGGGGTTTCCCCCCCCCCCTGTTAAACATTTTTTTTTACAGTGGCCTGGCCACCGTGGCCAGGCCACTGCCGGCCACGGCAGCGGCCGTGGCCGGAGAAGACGGCCACGGCAGCGGCCGTGGCCGCCTTGTCGGCGTGGCCACGACCGTGGCCGGACAAGAAACAAAAGGGGGGGGGGGGGCCCCCTGTTATGAAATTTTTTTTTTTTTTTTTTTTTACAGTGGCCTGGCCACCGTGGCCAGGCCAATGCCGGCCACGGCAGCGGCCGTGGCCAGAGGGAAATCATTAAATTTTTTTTTTTTTTTTTGAGTGTAGGGGCTTACCTTCGTCAAGAGAAGAAGCCGGAGTCGGATGAGAACCCCGGGGAGCCGGAGGAGCGAGGTGGGAGCCGGATTTTTTTTGAGCACGGCGGCGGCGGCGGCTAGGTCAAGAAGGGGAAGAAGAAGAAGAGAAGGGCGGTTTATATATAAGTTCTTAGCGACGCAATTATTTGCGTCGCTATATGGTCGCAATATTTTTTTTAATTTATTATGTCTTAGCGACGCATTAGTGCGTCGCTAATGAGTCATTAATATGTTTATTATTAATTTATGAAAAATAGCGACGCCAATAATTGTGTCGCTAATGCGTCGCTAACTTGGCGCCAACATCTGGCGTGAAATTTATTTTTATTTTCTAAACATTGTGACGCAAAAATGCGTCACGATAATTTTTTAATATTTTTAATCAGCTATATGTATTTTAATAATATAATTACGACGCATATATTTCATCGCAATATTTATTTATTTTTTTTTAAAAAAATGTATCGCTAAGGCGTCGCAATATTTTTTTAATATTTATAAATGATAATATTTATAATTAATGTTAATAATTGCGATGAAAAATTGCATCGCAATATATTTTATAAAATTTTTAATTACATAAATTTATTTTAAAACATTGCGATGCAACTTATGCGTCGCAATATTATATTGCTTTTATTTTTAAGACTGAAATTTTTTTTTAACTTAAAATAATTGCGACGCATAAGTGTCGTCGCAATATTTGTTTAATTTTTTCCTAAAATGAGTCGCTACGGAGTCGCAAAAATTCTTAATTATTTATTAATGTTAATATTAATTTATGATAATTATGTGATGCCTTATTGCGTCGCAATAATTTTTTAATATTTTTAATTAGATATATATAATATTATATTTTTTTATTTATTAATACTGATAAAAATTATATTGACTAAAAATATTGCGATGCCTTAGCAAAGATCCAACGGTTGCGATCGATCCAAGCCCTCATCTCGATCGGCCATGACCGATTCCAGACTGATGCAATCAGTCCGACATTGCTGGCGATCCGACGGTTGCGATCGATCCAATCCCTGATCCCGATCGGCCACGACTGATCCCGGACCATTGCGATCGGTCCAAGATCGGCGACGATCTGACGGTTGCGATCGATCCAAGCCGTGATCCCGATCGGCCACGACCAATCTCGGACCGTGGCGATCGGTCCGATCGGTGACGATCCGACGGTTGCGATCGATCCAAGCCCTGATCCCGATCGGCCATGACCGATCCCGGACCATTGCGATCGGTCCAATTGGCAAAGATCCAACGGTTGCGATCGATCCAAGCCCTCATCCCGATCGGCCATGACCAATTCCAGACCGATGCGATCGGTCCGACATTGCTGGCGATCCGATGGTTCCAATCGATCCAAGCCGTGATCCCGATCGGCCATGACCGATCTCGGACCGTGGCGATCGGTCTGATCGGTGACGATCCGACGGTTGCGATCGATCCAAGCCCTGATACCGATCGGCCATGACCGATCCCGGACCATTGCGATCGGTCCAAGATCGGCGACGATCCGACGGTTACGATCGATCCAAGCCGTGATCCCGATCGGCCACGATCGATCTCGGACCGTGGCGATCGGTCCGATCGGCAACGATCCGACGGTTGCGATCGATCCAAGCCCTTATCCCGATCGGCCACGATCGATCCCGGACCGTGGCGATCGGTCCAAGATCGGCGACGATCCGACGGTTGCGATCGATCCAAGCCCTGATCCCGTTCGGCCACGACCGATCCCGGACCGTTGCGATTGGTACGATTGGCAAAGATCCGATGGTTGTGATCGATCCAAGCCCTGATCCCGATTGGCCACGATCGATCTCGGACCGTTGCGATCGGTCCGATCGGCAAAGATTCGACGGTTGTGATCGATCCAAGCCCTGATCCCGATCGGCCACGATCGATCCCGGACCGTTGTGATCGGTCCAAGATCGGCGATGATCCGACGGTTGCGATCGATCCAAGCCCTGATCCGATCGGCTACGACCAATCTCGGACCGTGGCAATCGGTCCGATCGGCGATGATCCGACGGTTGCGATCGATCCAAGCCCTGATCCCGATCGGCCACGACCGATCCCGGACCGTGGCGATCGGTCCAAGATCGGCGACGATCCGACGGTTGCGATCGATCCAAGCCCTGATCCCGATCGGCCATGACTGATCCCAGACCATTGCGTTCGGTCCAAGATCGCTGGCGATCCGACGGTTCCAATCGATCCAAGTCGTGATCTCGATCGGCCACGACCAATCTCGGACCGTGGCGATCGGTCCGATCGGCGATGATCCGACGGTTGCGATCGATCCAAGCCCTGATCCCGATCGGCCACGATCGATCCTGGACCGTGGCGATCGGTCCAAGATCGGCGACGATCCGACGGTTGCGATCGATCCAAGCCATGATCCCGATCGGCCACGATCGATCCCGGACCGTTGCGATCGGTCCAAGATCGGTGACGATCCGACGGTTGCGATCGATCCAAGCCGTGATCCCGATCGGCCACGACCGATCTCGAACCGTGGCGATCGGTCCGATCAGTGACGATCCAACGGTTGCGATCGATCCAAGCCCTCATCCCGATCGGCCATGACCGATTCCAGACCGATGCGATCGGTCCAACATTGCTGGCGATCTGACGGTTCCAATCGATCCAAGCCGTGATCCCGATCGGCCACGACCGATCTCGGACCGTGGCGATCAGTCCGATCGGCGATGATCCGATGGTTGCGATCGATCCAAGCCTTGATCCCGATCGGCCACGACCGATCCCGGACCGTTGCGATCGTCCAAGATCGGCGACGATCCGACGGTTGCGATCGATCCAAGCCATGATCCCGATCGGCCACGACCAATCTCGGACCGTGGCGATCGGTCCGATCGGTGACGATCCAACGGTTGTGATCGATCCAAGCCCTTATTCCGATCGGCCACGATCGATTTTGGACCGATCGCTATTTAACATAATAAATTTTTTTAAATATATTACGACGCATAGGGTAGCATGGTAATTTTTTAATATGATAATTATATTATATAAAAATTAATTTTAATTATTATAATTACGATGCAATAAGTGCGTCGCTATATTAAAACATAATTTCCTTAATTAATTTTTTGGTTCATTACGTCGCTAATGCGTCGCTATTTAACATAATTAATTTTTTAAAAACATTGCAACGCACTGTGTTACATCGCAATTATTTTTTCTCATATTTATACTTTATAAAATTTAATTTTATTTAAAATAATTGCGACGCATTTATTGCGTCGCTAAATTAAAAATAATTTTAATTTATTTTCTGGTTTCTTGCATCGCTAATGCGTCGCTATTTAAAATATTTAATTTTTTCAAAACATTGCGACGCACTAAATGCGTCACAATATTTTTTTAAATATTTATACTTTAAAAAATTTAATTTCATTTAAATTATTTGCGATGCAATTTATGCGTCGCTAAATTAAAAATAATTTTTTTAATTTTCTTATTTATTGTGTCGCTAATGCGTCGCTATTTAATATATTTAATTCTTTTAAAAATATTGTGACGCACTGTATTGCGTCGCAATATTTTTTTCTGATATTAAATTTTATAAAATTTAATTTTATTTAAATTATTTGCGACGCAATGGTGCGTCGCTAAATTAAAAATAATTTCTCTAATTTTCTATTTTATTGCGTCGCTATTTAACATATTTAATTCTGTTCAAAACATTGCGATGCATTGAGTTGCGTCGCAATAATTTTTTCCAATATTTAAATTTTATAAAATTTAATTTAAAAATATTGCGACGCATTATTTACGTCGCAATATTAAATATTAATTTTTTTTGATTTTCTGGTTAATTGAGTCGCTAATGCGTCGCTAATTGCATCGCATATTTTGTTGTCACAGAGGCGTCGCAAAGTGGTCGCAATTTAGCGACGCAATTATGCGTCGCTAAACTTGCGTCGCTATTTTAGTATTTTCTTGTAGTGCACTTTAAGTGAAAGATTGGTTGTCATTCATAGCACCCCTTAAGCTCAAACAAGTGCTCAACAATCAGTCATTGAGATTTCACAAGCTGCCGATGATAATCTAGAAGATTCTATTGTTCAACAATAATCAGTTGTGTAAGATACTCCTTAGGAGGTCATTGACGCAATATTAAGAAGATCAACTAGAATAAAGAAATCAACCATTTCTAGTGATTATATTGTGTATCTACAGGAATCTGACTAGAACATTGAAGCCAAAAATGATTCTGAAACATTTTCACAAGCCATGAGTTCTAAAGAATCAAACTTGTAGTACAATGCCATGAAGGACAAGATGGAATCTATAGCATCTAATCGAGTCTGTGATCTTATTGGTGGAGGCACTAGGATTAGACAGAGGTTACTGAGCTCATTATGAAAATTTTACTTTACGTTGGTTTGACTTTAAGTACTATAATCAAGTTTTGTCAGTATGAGCCTAGTAATTTTATTTGAATCAAATATGAGTCTAGTAATTTTTTTAAAGTTAAGTCAAGATTTATTGAGTGAAAGTGTAAGAAGTTGAAGACTCAAGACCATGAAGGATATTCAGTACGTCACCTCAGCTCCACATAGAATCCCAGTTAAAGTAGGCGACATCTACTCAATTAGGGTATCTTAAGATTTTCATAAAGTCATCTTAGCATAAAAAAAAGCAAATAAGCCTCCTATGGAAGGTGACTTGTCGCTCACTCCTTTTGGAAAGTAGAATATAACGCCATCTCTTGATCTCTTTTTCTTGTTTAAAGATGCTGCCTATCTTCTCATTTGAAAAAGCTATCCTCTAATCTCTTTTTCTTGTTTCAAGATGCCACCTATCTTCTTATTTGGAAATAATATGGCACCCTTATTTTTTTTTTTTCATATAATTCAAGGGTTAGGATTTATTATAAAAACCCATTCCTTCTTCTTGTAGAAAACAATTGATAATTAATGAAAATGAACCTTCTTATTCTATTTTTCTGTGCTCCTGAGCATTGACACTCCGTGAGAAAGAGGGTGAGAGGCCCAACAAATATCCATTCTAACACATGTTCCAAGCATCCTAGCTCCAAGACGCCAAGGTGCTACGATCCTTAGATGAAATCCTCCTTATCTTCACAACCATCTAAAGGAAAGCCGAAACATTTGTGGTAGCATAGCTTCATCTTTCAGGCCCTCATCCTAAGAGCTGTGTGATCCAATCTTTTAGGACAAAGACCATCATTGCATGGTAATCAGACCCATCTCTTCTCATAAGTTCTATTTTGTTGAAGAAAGAGCATGTTCTAAGTATTAGTTTCTCAACCCTAGGATCATATTTTCTTTATTACTTAGTGAATCATGTTCTGTGGATAGTTACTTTACTCTTCGCATATTTATCTTTAGTTTATTCTTACTCATTTCGAAAAGTAAAGCATCTTAAAATATGAATCATTGCTCTACGTTAATCTTTTGCATGGTACATTCGACATCAGTTTGGTATCAGAGCATGCTTGGACATGTTTATGCATAGTGCTAAAATTTTCTAATCATCTAATCAATCTTTATTAAATCTATAATTTTCTTCTTATTTTTAGATTTACAACATAAAAAATAATAATAAAATAATATATATATATGTATATATATCTGCATATTTTACTTTAGGTTTTTATATGTATGTGCATGCATCACTAATTTCACTTAAGGGTAATTTCTATATCTCAGGTAAGGGAAGGATTTCATCACCTTTTCTTGACCCAAAACAACCACCCTCATCTTGATCCTAAGCCTAATTAAAATTGAGCAGAAACCTAAAGTAAAGTTAGGGACACCAATGTGGTTTAGTTTCAAGTATTGTGATGAAACTGGTGCAATCAATTCTTTAATTATTTTTTGAAAGTGGTGTCTAGCATTAGGGGTCAAATGACAAACGTCTTAACCGGACTTGTGATTCTCTAATTAGGTTCCTGCGAGATCTAGGGGAGCCTCTCACAACCCCACCTCTTATCTGGCCAGTGGAAAGGATAATTGTTGAGTTGAATGTAATTTGAGTTGATTCATTCTACTTGAGCTTTTAGGTCTAGAAACCCTAGAATGAATTTGTGTGTTGCATGACCAATAGGTCGGGAGCTCATTACCAACATCCCTAAACACAACCAAGTTACACCATAGATCCCAATCTTGAAACTTTAATAAAAATTATGATTGAACAATTTGGATAATTAAATAATAGGTTTGATCAAATAGAAGAGCAAATCGAAACCTTTGCAGAAAACTAATTGAACCACACTGAACCTGAATCACCTAGACCAACTCTCCTTGGTCCAAGAGCCCATAGTCATGATCTCACCCTCGAACATAACCCTAGATGCCCACATCAAGACTTTAAGATTTGGAGGAAAGAGTCTTTAGGAATATATGACTCGATGCACCTACTTTTGATGAAGATTTAGACCTTAAGGTGTATATTGATTGGGAAAGTGACATGGACCAATACTTCAAGTGGTATGAGATGTCGGAAGGGAGGAAGGTCAAATTTGCCAAACTTAAGTTAGTTTGACAAGCCAGGTTATACTGAAAAAATATTGATCACCTTAGTCATTAGAGAGATGACATACTCATAGCTAACTAGAGAGCCATGAAACTTAAGCTTAGAAAAAAGTATCTTTCCCTATCCTATCACAAGAGACTTTTAGATTAATGGCAGAGGCTGAGTCAGGAAAGATAATGGTAAGTCACCTGAAGTTCAGAGAAATCCTAATCCTAATTATTCTTGTTTTAGATGTCATAAATTGGGGTACTATACTAGTCAATGCCCAACTGAATCCATACACATAGAAGAACAAGATGAAGAAGAGTCTGAACCCACTAATGAGCTGAAGGAGAAGTGTATAAAGCTAAAATACACTTAGTGGATGAATATAAAGGAGATGAGGAAGTCATTGAATCATCTAATTTATCAGAAGTTGTTAAAGGTATCTTGACCCAAACCAAAGAACAAGAGGATTGGCGTAGGTCCCATATCCTAAAGAAATTTGTGAAGTGAGGAGAAAAGGTATGTAAGATCATCATAGATAGCGAAAGCTGTGTTAATGCCATCTCAACCAGTGTTGTCAAAACCCTAAGTTTATCTATGGTTCCCCATCCCAATCTCTATAAGGTATTCTGGATAGATTCAACTTTCATCTCCATTAAACTAAGATGCCAAGTCATGATCCAACTGCAATCCTATCGAGAAAAGGTATGGTATGATATCTTTTCCATAGGAGTTAGCAGTATTATCTTAGGTTGACCTTAGTTATATGACCATGATGCTATCCTGTATAGTTGATCGAACTCCTGCTCCTTTGACCACCATAAAAAGAAGCTTGTGATAAACCCAACTTCACTAAGGATTGTATTAAGAGAGAATCTAGTAACCTGAAAGAGAAGAAACCAGAATTAAATCTGATCAGTGCTAAATAACTAGAGGTGAGATCACTGAGGGTTCACCAGTTTGGATCTTAACTACTAGAGAAATTCATGATCAAACCTAAAAGAATACCCTTAAAAAATAATGAAATTTTTGAAAAAATTTTAAGACGTGTTGTTTGAAGAACTTTCCGATCAATTACCACCTTTAAGGGACATCCAACATACTATAGATCTATTCCCAAGAGCCACTTTACCTAATCTTTCACATTGCAGGATGAATCTCACTAAGTACTTACTATTGAGCCATTTTGAAGCCTCCAAGGTGACCAAACTTTTCTTAAATGAAGTGGTTAGGTTACATGGCCTACCAAAAATTATTGTATTTGATAGGGATGTCTGATTCATGAGTTACTTTTAAAAAATCCTTTGGCATATGTTAGGGACTAAACTCAATTTTTTTACTTTTACCACCCTCAAACCGATGGCTAGACTTAAGTAGTGAACCAAATTCTTGAAAACTTATTGAGATATCTTGTAGGTAAAAATACTAAAAATTAGAACCTTTTGTTACCTAGAGCCGAATTCACTTACAACAGTTTAGTTAATAGGATCACAAGCAAGAGTCCATTTGAGATTGTCCATGGTTATAAGCCTAATAGACCCATAAAGCTAATTCCTTTGCCCATACATGCACGAGTCTCTTAGTCAGCTTAATCATTTGCATAACATGTTAGAGATTTGCATAAGAAAATTATCAATAAGATTAATTTGAACAATGATACTTATAAAAATATGGCTAATTTTCAAAAGAGAGTTGAAGAATATGCGGAGGGAGATTATGTGATGATTAGGCTTAGACCTGAGCGGTTTCCTTCAATGAGCATGAAAAAGTTACATGCCCGTGGAGCTGAACCCTTTAAAGTAATAAAGAAAGTTGGACCTAATGCCTTTGTGCTTGAGTTAGCACCCAAATTTGGCATTAGCTCAACCTTTAATATCTCAGACCTAGTTGAGTATAAGGAACCAGCAATGATACCTAGTGAGCCATTTGGACCTGACTCTATTCTTGAGAGCGAACCCATATATGAGTGTCCACCAGTAAATTTACTTGAGAGCATAGAAAGGATTGAGTGTATCATAAATGACCAAGCTATTACTACCTGGGATAAAGGTTACCAGCATTATTTAGTTCATTGGCAAGGTTGACTAGAATCTAAGGATCGTGGATCACTCGAGAGGATCTACAGTGCCTCGACCCAGACCTATTGGAGCAGTACTAGAGCCGGATTGACCCTTACTCAACAGGATAAATTTCCTCTTACCTTGAAAGAATTGATGGAGGCACCAGGATCAGATAGAGGTTATTGAGCTCATTATAAAATTTTACTTTATATTGGTTTGACTTTAAGTACTATAATCAAGTTTTGTTAGTATGAGTTCAGTAATTTTATTTGAGTCAAGTATGAGTCTAGTAATTTTATTTGAGTCAAGTAAAGATTTATTGAGTAAAAGTGCAAGAAGTTGAAGACCCAAGACCATGAAGGACCGCATTCAGTTTGCCACCTTAGCCCTACATGAAATTCAGTCAAAGTAGGCGCCATCTACTCAATTAGGGTATCCCAAGATTTTATAAAGTCATCTCAGTATAAAAGAAAGCAAATAAGCCCCCTAAAAAAGGTGACTTGCTGCCCACTCCTTATGGAAAGCAGAATTTAGTGCCATCCCCTTATCTCTTTTTCTTTTTTCAAGATAACGCCTATCTTCTTGTTTGGAAAAGCTATCCCTTGATCTTTTTTTTTTTTTTTGTTTCAAGATGTTGTATGTCTTCTTATTTGAAAACAATATGGCACCCTTATTTTCTCTTTTTTAATCTAATTCAAGGGTTAGGGTTTATTATAAAAATTTCTCCCTTCTTCTTATAGAAAAAATTGATGATTAATGAAAAAGAGTCTTCTTCTTCTATTTTCTATGCTCCTGAGCATTAACACTCCATGAAGGAGAGTATGAGAGGCCCAACAAATATCCGTTCCAACACCTGTTTCGAGCATCCCAGTCCCAAAAACAAGGTGCTACAATTCTTAGATGAAGTCCTCCTTATCTCTAGAACCATCTGAAGGAAAGCCGAAACATATGTGGTAGCATAGCTTCATCTTCCAAGCGCTCATCCTGAGAGCTATATGATCCAATCTTTTAGGATAAAGACCATCATTGCTTGGTTATCAAACCCATCCCTTCTCATAAGTTCTATTTTGTTGAAGAAAGAGTATGTTCTAAGTAGTGGTTTCTCAATCCTAGGATTTGTTTTCTTTATTACTTAGTGAATCATGTTCTGCGGGTAGTTACTTTACTCTTAGCATATTTATCCTTAGTTTATTCTTACTCATTTTGAAAAGTAAAATACCTTAAAATATGAATCATTGCTCTACGTTAATCTCTTGCATGGTACATCCCGTATCACTTGTTGAGTTTCCTAATGGTGTAAAAGCCATTGGATGTAAATGGGTCATTAAAATAAAGAAAAACTTATAAGGCAACATTGAAATATATAAAGCAAGGCTCATTGCCAAAGGGTTCACTCAGAGAAAGGAATCGACTGTATGAAGACATTTTCTCCTATATCTAAGAAAATTCTCTCTGAATAATTATGGCGTTGGTAGCTCATTTTGATTTTGAGTTACATCAAATGGATGTAAAAGCTGCATTCCTTAACGGAGATCTAGAGGAAGAGGTTTATATGAAATACCCTAAAAAATTTTCCTCTAGTGATGGTGGGCATTTGGTTTGCAAGCTTAAAAAATTTATATATAGATTGAAACAAGCCTCACATCAGTGGTATTTAAAATTTTATGATGTAATCTCTTTCTTTGGTTTTGAAGAAAACATCATGGATCAATGTATATACTAGAAGGTTAGTGAGAGCAACATTTGTTTCTTAGTCCTATATGTGGATGACATGCTACATGCAACTAATAATAAAAGGTTGCTATATAAAGTGAAACAATTTCTTTCCAAAAATTTTGATATGAAAGACATGAGTGAGGCATCTTATGTCATTGGCATTAAGATCCATAGAAAAAGATCTTGAGGCATTTTAAGATTGTCTCAAGAAATTTATATCAATAAAGATTTGGAAAAAATTTGGATAAAAGATTGTTCATAAAGTGTTGCACCTATAGTGAAGGGTGACAAGTTTACTTTGAACCAGTGCCTTGAAAATGAACTTGAATGAAAACAGATGCATAATATTCTATATGCTTTAGCTATTGAAAGCCTAATATATGCTTAGGTTTGCACAAGACCTGACATTGCATTTGCAGTAGGAATATTGGAAAGATATCAGAGTAATCAAAGTTTAGACCACTGAAGAGTGCTAAAAAAGTCATAAGGTATCTTTAAGAAACCAAAGACTATATGATCATCTATAGACAGATTGATCATTTGGAAGTAAAAAATTACTCAGATTCAGACTTTGCTAGCTACGTTGATTCTCAAAAATTAATATCAAGATTTATATTTATATTAGCTGATAGAGCCATATTATAGAGGAGTGCAAAGCAGACTTTGACTGCTACTTCTACTATAGAAGCAGAGTTTGTTGCTTGTTGTAAGGCTACATCGCACGGTGTATGGTTAAAGAGTTTCATCTCAGGGCTTAGAATTATTAATTCTATTACTTAAATTGTACTGTGATAATTTAGCTGCTGTATTTTTGGCTAAAATCCACAAAAGTGGTAGTCGAAGTAAGCACATCGACATTAAGTATTTGCCTTAAGAGAATGTGTTAAAGAAAACAAAGTAGTCATAAAATGCGTTAGCATTGAATTGATGATAGCTGATCTTTTGACTAAAGGTATGTCAATTAAGAATTTTAATGATTATGTGGTACGAATGAAAATTGGTCCCATGATGTAATTTAGTTGCAAGGACAACTACTTGTACAATAAAACTCTTATTTAAGTTATTTATTTATTTCTTATTCGGATGTATACATTATTTGACTTTTGAGAAATGACAAAAAAAATTTTAGGCTCTGAATAAACATAGGGTTTATTTATTAAGTTATGTTGTCACATTTTGTATAGTGGTAAAGGAATTAAATGCATTGTAATACATGGAAGATAATACTCAATTATAGAGGACCTATCACCATGATTCATGTATTTGGTTTCTTTTTCAGTATTGAGGACTGTGGATTAAAATAAAATATATGGACCAAGTGAAAGAATGTAGTATCCCATAGGTGATGATCATATTTTATTTTTTTTGGTAACCACTTGCAGATATATCTCAATCTATTGAAGATAACTTTCAACAATATCCATCCACTAATTAATTAAGTGATAACTATATCTCTTTTGAAAATTTGAAATGCCTACTTTGATGGGAGTAGGCGGTGGAAGGAGTTAAGAAAGTCTCTATAAATAGAGATCCCTTCTGAAGGTTTTTGATATCACATCATCATATATGAGAAAACCATACGGAGGCCAAAGAGAGACTGGATCCCTAATCAAGAGCAAATCCTGAGGGCATACACCATAAACAATGGTTGAAGGTAATACATTGATCCTATTATTATTTCATGAATTAATCTATACAATATAGTTGTGTAGATTTTAAAATATCTTATAAGTGGAAGACTACTTCCTGAGTTAATCTTTGGTGGAGTAGATGGGTGTTACACAAGGTCTTTGCTTGGCAACCTCTTTGGTAGTTGTATGTCAAGCGGGTGGGCAGAGAATGGCCTGGCTGAATAATTCAAATCCAGCTGTAGTTCACATTCCTTCCATGGCTTTGAGAAAGAATGTGAAATACACCAACCTTTATCTTTGGACTTATCACATTGTAAATCATTGTTTTCGAGTTAGTTGGATGAACATCAAAGTGTTTGTTGGTCTGGCTTTCGCATGCTAAAATAATTATAAGTGCTTCAAATGCCAATAAAAGCAGTCCAAATCTTTATAGGTAAATAAGTTTTTCTACTTCAGCTTGCTTGTAAGCATTGGATGTTACGCTCCATCTTCCTCTATTGTGCTTGGGTGAGTGCACATACGTTGGAATATGATAACTAGTTTTGAAATTCAAAAAATCATTTAATTTATTTTTAAAAAACTAAAATATTTTTATCTGATATATGTTTTATTTATTATTATGAAAAATTAAAATAGTAAAACTATGTTTTTTAAATAATTAATCTTGTCAATGCTCGTGCATTGCACATGTGCATAATAAATATACCCAAAAAATTCTACCAAATTAAATTGATGCTTATCTGTTGTATTCATTGTCACCATAGGAATAAGAATAGGCAAAAACTTTGTGCCATTTGAAAGATGCAAATGTGTGAATTAAATATATCATGAATATCATGAATACATGAATTCATGAATTTATATATTCATGTGTGAATTAAATATCATTTAAATATCATGAATATCATGAATTAAATATGAATATAGGACTTCTGGAGCCTTCAAATTTAAATGCACCATTCCATGAAATTGCCTATAAAAAGCAAGCTAATGTTTGGAAGCATACCACGAGAATTGACCAAGAGGACTAAACAGCCTAATGTCGTTGATAGCCGGACACCGGCATGCTCGGAGCCCGCCAGAGAGGGTTTAGCCAAGGTTCTCATCGGCTGGTCCCATACCATCCATACCTAAAGAGCCGCCTATAGGAGGACCTACCCCACCACTATGATTTCTCCTCCAAGTAGTCCAAGTCCTTACTGATCTGAACCTTATCATCACCAAAGCTTACACATCCTCAGATGGTAAGGCTAGCCACCAGAACAGAAAGAAACAAAAATTTAAGGCTTTCAACTTGTTTGTGTATGGGCTGAAATTTACTCACTAAATTTTCTTATGGTTTCAGTCTTTAATGTGACTGACCATGACGGGAATAAAGTCTGGACAATGAGACCGTCTCCTGCATACAGACAGTAAGCTTGCTGTACTACTTGGTTAGGGCTTTTAGTTTTTCATAAGCTTCAAATTAGCTATATTGGAACTTGGGGACTTCCTAATTCTTCAAACTCCTGATAAAAATTCATGTTAGAGTTTTGATCCTTCGATATAGTTCACTTCCTTATGGACTCTAAGTGCCAGATCAAATTGGAAACAACTAATCATCTTGTTTTGGTTTGTATTATTCTGCAGTCCCCAGAATCAGATGCTTGCTTCTTCCCTGCACTCAGGAGTTCAGTTGGGATGATACCATCGGAAGAGCACACAATAATCCAGGCCTCAAGTTGCAGTAATGGACTGTTCTGAGAAAGACTATACCATAGCCATTTTGAGGTCTAAGGACCGGCCCAAGCTTTTGTTCGACACTACTTGTACTCTCACTGACATGCAGTATGCTGTGTTCCATGGAATGGTCGACACAGAAAGTGCAGAAGCTTATCAGGCAAGAATTAGAGAGTTACTCATGCTCGACATCAATATGATTTCTTCTAATTTTTCTCTTTGTTCAGGCTTTCTTAAGGTTTTAGTTTTGTTCGACTGCAGGAATATTACGTAAGGCATGTTGATGGGTCCCCCATGAGCTCCAAGGCTGAAAGACAGCGTGTGATTCAGTGCCTTGAAGCAGCTATTGAGAGACGAGCCTCAGAGGTATAATTCACTTCAAGCCATGGTGAAATATGTGCGATGCTTTCATTTGGTTTTCTGAAGTACAAGCTTTGGATCTTTACAGGGATTGGAATTGGAACTGAGGACAGGGGACAGGATTGGTCTTCTCTCGGACATCACGAGGATATTCCGAGAGCATGGCCTGTGTTTAAGGAGAGCAGATATATCAACAGCTGGGGGCAAAGCAGTGGACACTTTCTGCCTTTCCGATTTGTCAGGCAACCCTGTGGAAGCCAAGACCATTGATTCATTGCGTAGGCAAATTGGTCAGACGGTATTGAAGGTGAAGCAATATCCCTCTCCTCCTAAACCTCCCGAGGCAGCGGGAATCATCGGATTCCTCTTTGGAAATTCTTGAAGGTCGTCTGCTCATTCCAGAGCTTCAGGTTGACTAGATCCTACTAATGAATTTGTTTCATGCTCATCAAAGAAGAAAATAATACAAAAGAGAATCTAGATGTATAGCCAACACACCAAAAATTACCGAAGCACCACTCTGTAAATAGTTAGTCCTTCAGAATATTTGGCATTGAAGGTTGGGTTTCAGCTACAGAGAAATTTGAATAGGAATGTGATTCTTATCCTTTAGTTCTTAATCACACACACAGAGACTTGTAGATGATATTGCTTGGTTTGTAAATGAGATGTACATTTGTTGATACAGCACTACAGAAATCTATTATTTGTTTGTGCACTCGTGTATACTATGCTTTCCCTACAAAAATTCAGAGCACATGATGCTTGTGGGACTTCTTCGCTGCAGTTCTAAGTACTTTTAATAAAGGAAGCTAGATTTCACTACACAAAATGGATGAATAACGACACTTTTTTTCCGACGCTACTAGCGTCGGAAGTTTCCGAATCAGGTTGATGGTTTTGGAAAGCGTTGAAAGATAATGAGTTTTAACGACGCTTTGAAGCGTCGGGTGCTCGATTTCTGATGCCGACGCTTTTAAGCATCGGTAATGTATTTTTTTACATCCCGCCATGACTTCTTTTTTAATTTTTAAGCAACCGCCAAAAAATTTCGGAAGATCAAAACATAAATCAAACTTGCCTCCTCCCCTTCCTCGGCCCTGTTTTACCATGGATGATTTCTTCCGGGCTTACCAGGCCTCCGGCGGCGACTACAACGACCGTCCCATTTGAAAACCCATTCCTATCTTTCTTCCCTCTCTTTCGTCTTCCTCCTCTTTCCCTCTCCTCCTCCCTCTTCTCATATTTCTTTTCTTTGGCCGAAGCTTCGATACCCCGCTTGGAGTTGATCTCGGTCAAAGCTGTCACCAGAGCTTCGTAGCTTGGGGGAAGGATGGGATGTGGACGAGGAAGACGATGCCCTTGGAACCATGGCCAGGATGGCGACGGCCTCATCAGTCGCCGAAGTCCAGTGGCGACGGCGACAGTTGGTCTGCCATCACCACTTGAGGGAGTTATGGTAATGAGAACGACACTTGAGCAGCGAGGGTTTTATTTTGCAGCATTGAAGGTTGAAAACGGACGATGCCACCGAATCCGGCTGATCGCGGGTACCCATTTATTATTATTATTAGTTCTTTTCCGTGGATGCTTTCTTGAAGATTAGATGCTTTGATTAACACTTTTTCATCTTGTCAAAGTTAAAAGATTCTAATTCCAACCCGGAAAGATCGTCGCCTTCGTCATCCCGCATTGCTCCGGTGGCGATCTCAATACTCTCCGCTGGCGCCAGATGGAGCAGATGTTTTCCCGACGATGTCATCCGGTGAGATTCCCCACTCTCCATCTCCCAGTCTTCAAATCTATCCAATTTTTTCAGAAAATTTTCCAAATTCTTAAATTAATCTGGTGCTCTTTTTGATCTCCCTTAGATTCTACGCGGCGGAGATGGTGCTCGCGCTTGAGTACCCGCACGGATTGGGGATCGTCTACAGAGATCTGAAACCCGAGAATGTTTTGATCCACGAAAACGGCCATCTGATGCTCATCGACTTTGACCTCTCCCGCAAGCTCCCGGCAAGATCGTGGTAAACTACCCAGAGAAATCTGACCTCCACCGCCACCGCGATCCTCTCCCATCGCCACCTCGCAGAAAGAAGAAGCGCTTCCACTCTGCTTCCTCTGAAATTCCGGCATGTCGTGAGGAGCCGATCGGTTCTCATCAACTAAGTTGAAGAAAATAAAGGGAGTCCAGTTTGATGCTCAACTACGAAATGATATCGATTGCTATTTGGATTTGTGGGTACACCTGAGCTTAGTAAGTTTAGAATAATCTTTTTATCTTTTTTGTTGTTATCTCACTGGAATCCTGGGCCGATCTCGATCACTTTCGAAGTTAGCTTGTCAATTTGTTCAAGTTTCTCCTTGCTCTTTCTTTAAGACGCGGTTCCAAAGGATAAGCTCAGAGGATGAAAATAAGGGAGCGCACCGACTCACCGAAGGACTTATTGTCCGCCGGCAGCAGTTGACCCTATGTCAACTTCGGGGAAGTCGAACTTGTTTGTAGGAACGGAGGAGTATATGGCGTCGAGATTATCCGGTGGGACAGCCATGATTTCACCGGCGACTAGTGGAGCCTTGGATTTTTCTCAGCTTCTATGCTCCCAGTTTTTGTTTTGTTGCCTCCTCGTCCAACTACTGTAATGTGTGGACCTAAATATTTGCAACTTAGCCTCCATCCAGCACTAGGCCATTCCAACCCAGAGCATTCAAGCCCAAATGTGCCTTGCAGTCCATTTCCTTCTCTTTTGGATCCGTGACAGTTTACAGGGAACACTTTTCTTGTGCCAAAGATCTGATCATTGTTTCCAAGGCAATCTAAATAAGAACCCACAAAAAAGCCCTAGCTTAAGCCACCATTTATATTGGGATGGTTGGATATAATCTAACCTAAACCGGTCCATTTAGAACCAATCCATGCCCAAAGGACTGATTTGGTTAGGGATAAAATTGAAGGTAAAACTTTTCTTTCTTTGTTTTATTATGTTTGATTGAAAAAAAAAATGTGTGAAGTTCACATACATTTTTCTTCTCTATTGAAAATAAATATTAAGATAGAGCTACTATTTATTTCTAATATTCTTTTTTTATCCTTCTATTTTTGTAAAAAAATACGAAACAAGCATAAAATGAAAAAAATAGGCCAAGAACAGATCAACAAACCTTATCAAAATCAGGCACGCTCAATTTTGAGCAATAAAATTAACTCAAATTCAAATGTATTCTTGAAAATCTAGACATAATCATGCAATCTTATCTGCTGGTGGGTATTCCTCTCGCCAACGGTGAAGAAGGTTAGGTTCACGATTTAGACATGACCTCAAGGGTGACTTGGCTTAGTCCAAACTGATAAAGTCTATAGCTTGCATCTGCGTTTAAATCCTGGACTTGAACTCACTTCAATTCGACTCCGATGAAGCGCAAGTTGTAGCCACATGGGCTTGGGTGGGGCTCAATTAGTGGGTACGTGTCCTCCTAGTCGCTAAAAAGGAAGAGAATATTTGATGGCCTGGGAACGACTTTGTGCATCGCTTTCGATGCATCGGGCACGGCTATTGGCCCTGCGCCCATGCAAACACACGTGCGATAGCCCAAAACAGGCCATACCCCACCGTCCCATGCCCCCTTAGACCCTTGTAAAGTGTGCGGCTATTAATTACTAAAAAAAAGGTGAGGATATTTGGTGGCCCTTGGCTCCGAACCATCTCCTTGAATCGGCTCCACCCTATAATTCACTCAAAATTCATTTTAATCCTACATTTCAGTTGTTACACTCTAATCTTTTATATTTAAAAAATATTATTTCTTCATGTTCTATTACATAAAATTTATTATAGCTATGCATCATTCTAATTTGAATATATGGATTATTAGTTTATCCAGCATGACAAATTAGTATGCAATTTATAATAAATATCAAAGATGATTTAGCAACTATTCTAACAATTTTATTTGATTAAAAACATTAAAAAAATATTTTCAGAATTAAGTTGTTACAATGAAAGTTTTGTGAACCAAAATGAGCTTTGAGTGTAAGTTGGAGACGAAAAAGTATATTATATCTGAATGGCCCTGCATAAAGATATTATTAAATAAGGTCACCTGGATACAGGATGGTGTGGTGGCCCTTAGCTATGTTATGTGGTTATTTAAGTTGCCATGCAAATGGCTTCTCTGCTTCAATGTCACCTAGCTAGTGGCTTGAGAGTAACTTAGGTAGTGTTTGATAGAAAAATATTATCCATGGATAAGTGTACGAAATAGAGTTTATCCCCTGACTATCCCTAGGGATATTCCTTGGCTATCCCATTGATCATATCAAATGCAAAAAGGTAAATCCATAGGATAACTTTTTTTTACTCTTATTTGGAGGGATAACCAGCTATTCCTGCATTTTCTAGGAAATAAATTGAGGGGATATCCTATGGTTAACCATAGTTAACCATGAATTATCCATTTGGTTAACTTTTCCCAACTATCCCTTATAGTTATGGCTTTTGGGAATAAGAGGGGATATCCCCTGGAGATCCCCTCTTATCCCATATTTCAAACACTACCATAATGTATACGGTAGTAATGTTGGGAATAAGTTTGCATATGACAAGAACTGAGATCAAAGGGAGAGATCTGTTAATTATGGTCGTGCTTATGCTGGAAGGCTTGCAGCTGCTTCTCTACGTCACCATAGCGTTGAACATTTTTCATTATATAAATTAGCCTGATCATAATTTAAGACCCATATTAATAGAATATTAAATTAATAAAGTATTTTATAAGTTCAATATGGTTTGCGATTGTCATTCATGTTATTGACTATTTTGTACACCTTAAACTAGCATGGGCTTATATTAAGTATGATCTTAATGAATAACTCAATTCAACTCAACTAATCTAAGCCTTTTCCCAACTACATAGGGTCAGCTACATGAATATGCTTCCTTCTATTCAGGACTAATTAAGTTGATATTCAAATAATAAATAGTTATATTTAATTTTTTAATCATTTTTGTTCATGTTAGTTTAGATCTACCTCTATCTTTATCCTTACCATGGATTATTAAAAGATCATTCTTTCTAACTGAAGCATCTAAAGGTCTTTGTTGTATATGTCCAAACCACCATGATCGATTTTTTCTTATTTATCTTCAATTGGAGCTACTCCTATCATTTCTCTTATACGTTTATTTCTAATTATATCTTTTAAAGTTTTACCATATATCCATTTTATCATGCTCATTTATTTTACAATTAATTTATTTGCATATTGTTTTTAGTATTGCCCAACACTTAATTTATACACATAACTGACCTAATAGCGGTTTTATAAATTTTTCTTTCAATTTTAATGGGATGCATCGATCATACAATACTCTCGAAGTATTCTTCCACTTAATCCATCCTGCTTTAACTCGATGATTCACATCTTTACCTATTTTACCTTATTGCTAGATAATTGATCCCAAATACCTAAATTTTTTACTCCTTGATATCTCTTGGCTTGCAATCCTTACTGTTTCTTTATTTGTATTTTTAATCTCACTAAAATTATATTTCATGTATTCAATTTTTGTAATAAGTAGAGCATGCGATCATAAGAAATGGTCTTTATCCTTATCCTATCCTTATCCTATAAATATTGCAATAGCCCTATTAAACTATAATACTTTTATTACCGATAGGATAGAGTGAAGACTTCTCTCCTATTATATATATATATATATATGTATGTATGTATGTATGTATGTATGCACAAAATCTTGGCCAAATTCTTATTGTAAAGGTTATAATTATATACTCAAGAATTAATTAAGATTATCGATTTTGTTTTAAATTTATAAATCTATATTTTCTATCACACTACAGTGCAGCTAAGAATATGGTTCTTTCAAATTGTTAATGCAACTAATCATACCGATGGTTAGTTTGGTAAATCACCCTTGAAGTTGTGTAAAATACTACATTACTTTGTTAGTTTTTATCAAAAAAAAGCACTAGAGAATATTTGACATCACTTTTATTTATTTTTTTAAATAAAAAAATAAATATTAAAATCAAATAATATATTTAATGCTATTATTTCTATATATTATTTTTAAAAATATTTATTATTAAAATATTTTCTTTTAGTATTTTAAAATAAAAAAAATTATTTTTTTATTATAACCATCAATACCATCATCACCTTTGTTGCCTCCACCATCACCATCGTCAACATTGTCTCCACTATATTATTATTATACTATCATTTAAGGCTTAATTTATATTACATTATCTTTACTATGGCAATATTAATTGAATTATCATTACTTCTGTTATCAATATTGCTAGCTCACCACTAGTCTTACTATCACTAATACCCTTATCCATGCCACCCTTACCAACTATATCAAACAAATTTATATTTAAAAAAATTAAAAATAAATCTAATATTTTTATTTTTAAATAAAAAATGATGCCAAATAATTTTTTTGTTATACTTTTTTATCATATTTTTATCATACTTGAATAATGTCATAAATAATAAAAAATCAAAAAGAATAAAGGCATTGAGTAAAGACTTGAAAGCATTGAATGACATTTTTGAATAAGTGGGATATTCTTTTAATTTTTTCTAAAAAAAACAAAAGAATATGATAGCTCATTAAAAAAAATCCTGCGGCTGTATTAGAGTTTTAATCTTTTCCAGATCAAATGATAGATGGAGAGATTCAGCGATGCAAAGCTTCAAGATTGACCGCTATGAATTGTTGAGCTTGACCTAAGCCAACAATTTAAGATGATTAAATTGACTTATGTCTGTTAATCATTGAGCTTAATTTGAAAATCACTTTCATGAGATTACTAGATCATCAAGGAAGAGTCAATGGGCTTGAGATAGATCAGTTACACAAATAGTCCAAGCTACTTTTATGACTTGTGTATGGACTTAAAACTCAACCTGTAGAGGGCTGGTAATGTAGTTTGATTTGGTTAGCTTATCTTATGGCAATATATGACAGAACAAGAGATCATCATAAAGTGATTAATCATTGCATAGACTCTAGAAGATATCTTTATTAAGAAAGATTTTCTTTCTTGAAATCATCCTATCAAACTTTGATCAACACTATATCTACTAGGCATAATTAAACTATAGTTTGAGAAGGAATCAGAAGGAATCCACCGATATATTAAGGGAACATTCTTCTTTGATATATGTTTTATTTATCTTGTTATTATTTTTGAATTTTGAAATTAATAATTTTAAAATTTAAATTTAATTATATAAATTAAAAATAGTAAAACTATATTTTTTTAAATAATTAATCTTGTCAATGCTTGTGCATTGCAGGTGTGCATAATAGATATATCCAAAAATTTTCACTGGATTAAATTGATACTTATCTGTTGTATTCATTGCCACCACTGGAATAAGAATAGGCAAAAACTTTGTGCCATTTAAAAGATGCGCAAACATGTGAATTAAATATATTCATGAATATCATTAATTAAATATATTCATGAATATCATGAATTAATTATATTCATGAATATCATGAATTAAATATATTCATGAATATAGGACTTCTGGAGCCTTCGAATTTAAATGCACCATCCATGAAATTGCCTATAAAAAGCAAGCTAGTATTCAGAAGCATACCATGAGAATTGTCCTAGAGGACTAAACAACCTAATGTTGTCGACAACCGGGCACCGGCATGCTCTGAGCCTGCTGGAGAAGGTCTGGCCAAGGTTCTCATCGGCTGGTCCCATACCATCCATACCTAAAGAGCCACTCTTGCGAGGTTCTCGTGTTTTTGGCTTCAGTGCCATACTCGTCAAGAGACATCGACGCCCTTGACGATAAGGTTGGTAGGGAGAGCTGCTCTTTGGAGGCTGATCAGCTGGGAAGTGGATATCCCTGTTTATTGTAAGGAATGGTGGTGAAATTGTAATGATCTCTTTTTTAATCTTTTGTCTTTTTGTTTCCCTTTATGCGTCTGAATCTCCATATGTTTGGCAAGTTTTAGCCTAGCGGGCAAAGCAAATGATAAGGACCGAGCTGGTTGTTTCATGCATAAGTATAATTTGCATATTTGAAGTAAATTATATAGCATTGTGTGAAGATATAATGAATGGCATTATTCATATTGCACCCTCTTTCTAATCACCGTGTCAGTATCCAATGATCTAATACCGATTGAATGACATGCTCCAGAATTGAGTTCAAGAGAATTTGAATATGTGCATGATTAGAGGCTTGTTCTAGTTCAGAAATGTTCATAGAGAAGTCAGTATAATGGGTTGGACAATTAACACTCACTACAACAAATTTTCGTTATCCCAACGCTAAAAATGTTGTTTGCCGACCCTTAAAAGCGTCAGAAAATATTGTTCCGACGCTTATACACGCGTCGGGAAAGCAGGGGTGGAGACGCAGTTTGCTGACGCTTTTAGGGTGGAGACGCAGTTTGCTGACGCTTTTAAAAAGCGTCAGCTAGTGTCGGAACGTCCCGACGCTTTTAAGCGTCGGCGAAATTTGATCTTTGCTCTTGCCGACGCTTTAAAGCGTCGGCAACATTAATTTTTTTTTAAAAATAATACCTTATTAATTCGCTAATAAATAACTGCAACCTCTGCTGCTTTTATGGCCGCTGGATCTATCATGCCATGGTCGCCGGATCCGAAGGAAGGGACTGTGATCGAGCGGAAATTGAGCCCATTGCTGGTCCAAGAAGACAACGCCTCCTTCGCCTCCACCACAACCACCACGTCCTTTGCGAAAATACACATCGATGCCAATCGCTTTGTTCTTCACCCGAATATTCCTCTCCTTGGGTTCTCCATTTCCACATCCTCCCATTTCAAGACCTTTTCACCATCAAAAGGAAAAAAAAAAATCACAACATTATTACGAAAAGGCATCGCCGATCTGAAAATAGAAGCAGAGACATCAACTTAACGGGGAAGATGGGGCTGGACAATATGGAATAATTTCAATAAAAAAGTAATGAAAAATAGAGATTAGAGTGCGAGGATACCATGCTAAGCCTCAGAGGCCACACTGTTAAGGTTTAGTCCTTGATGAATAGCAATGGAATTCCCCGTTCAACAAGAACTAGAACTAAGGATTTTATTCTTTTAGGATTTTATTTTAATCCTCCTTAACCTCTGGAATTCTCCTCCCCTCCGCCTTGAGTTGACTGACCACCTTCCTCCTGTTGACCACCTTTTCTTTCTCCCTTCACGTGCAGTCTTCCAGGGAGAAGTGGTGCATGGGTTTTCCACCAAAATCCTCACGCAGCGCTTCTTGTCCGGTGGATCTTCGTTCCCACGAAGATTTCTTTCCGTGAAGACTCTTCACCCGATCTCACCAAGCTCCACGCTGGATCACGGAATTGGATTATAGAACCCGAGCGTCTGGCTTCTCCTCATGAAGCCGGTCCACGCTCTCTCCTCGTGTCCGATCGCATGAAGCCCCAGCGGAAGAGGCCCTGTGGGAGGAGGTGAGGCCGTTCTCCTATGCTGGACTCCCTCGTGAGTTCCACAAAGCCCCGGCTTTGTTCCTGAAAAAGAATCCGAAGAAGAGGAGGAGGAGGAGGAGAAGAGATAGGGGGAAAAAGAGGGCTGCCGCTTTGCAATGAGAGAGGGAATTTCTGGGAGAAAAGAATCTGTTCTCTATTCCATCCAAACCCTAGAGACTAGAGTTTAAATACATCCACGAAGTGGGCCAGGCCCAGACTCAACAAAAAAACTCCCATGGACTAAACCAATGAGATTAAACTAATCCCCAAGCCCGTGTACACCCGTGACTTGATTTAATCTCAACCCTTGGACTCAAACCCAGCCCAATACAAGTTAGCCCACCTGGGCCTTGATACCACCACACCAGGCCCAACACACACATCCTGTCATCGCTCCACCATGCCCTCCTCCGCCTCCTCTTCATCAATCTCCAAGTCTCCTCGGCCCCAGCTCTTGCCCCCACAGATCCTCGACACCTCTATGCAACCGACCCAGATCCGAGAGCTTCCCGTTTATAGAAAAAGCACTCGACCATGAGAAAAAAGCGGAGAGCAGTTAGAAATGGCTAGCTCCGGGCAGCTTGCCTGGCCTTCCTCTAGAATCAGCGACAAAGATCCAAGGAAATTAGTTAGGTGAGGAAAACTAAAAAAAAAAGAAGTGGATGCCTTTTGCTTTCCGGGTTCCCTGGATCTCAACGCATACATCACAACCTCTATAAGCTGGCACTCTCCCTACCTCCCTCTCATGCTGTCACTTGTCACAATAATACTCGGAAGTAAAGTAGCAGAGAAGAAGAAAGAAGGAAAAAGAAACGAGACTTAGCTCCCTCCCTCCCTCTCTAATGTTACTTCTTCCTTTCTCTCACCATCACACACATGGATACACTGAGAAATACTTGTTTCCGAGTTTATGTGTTTCAAGAACTCAAGAGAAGAGGAAAAAACAAGAAGGAAGAAATAGTGAGAGATGGGAAAATATGCCTCTGAGCCGCCGAGCTTGTGGACTCGAATCTCCTTCACTAATCCGCCGTTGCCGCAGAGGTTCTGAAAGACCGGACGTTAGCACATGAGAAGGAAGAAACAGAGGGGCATTTTGCTCGGGAATAAAGCTGGGAAGTTCGGGATAAAATGTTGGAGGAACCGGAAGGACTGATAGTTGCGGGGAACTCCGCAAGAACCCATTTCCCCCTCTGCAGCCGTCCCTTCTTGTCTCGTTCTCCCATTTCTCTCTTTCTCCCAGATATTTTAAAATCTCTGTGCATTTAATTTTAAAATCCCTACACTCGTTTTGAAATTAAAATTTATGTTCCAAATGCTTTGCGAAAATTGGGGCGGGATATAAATGATGCCGACGCTTAAACGCATCGGCATGAAAAGAATAAATATAATGCCGACGCTTTAAAGCATCGGCATCATATTATTTTAAATGCTGCCTTAGAAAAATACGATGCCGACGCTTTAAAGCGTCGGCATTCCACGAAATTTTTTTTTATTCTTCGACACTTATAAAAAGCGTCGTCAAACTCCAAAAACTCCCGACGTTTTGTGGTAGCGTCGGGAAAAAAGAGTTGTTACATTCATATTTTGTTGTAGTGACTTTGATGAACAATTAATTTTTATTCACATAATTAGTAGTACATAAATCACATTTGGCTTAAATTACACTTTGATGAACAATTATGTTGTGCCAAAAATCTTTATCCCTTCGACGTTGTTCCTTACCGCACCATTTCTGGAAACTCTTATAAGTACAATAGAATGGACTGAATAATATCTGTAAAGAAACCCAGCTTTTTTAAAATGGAGGCTTATAAAAATTATTGTACAGTGGGTTCTTGTGTCCTCTTGTCAGCGTTTATGCATAAATCAGCATATAAACTCTTAAATTGACATTATCATGTCTCTACCATTGAATATAAGGGTTCAATTATATATATTTGGATAATAATAAAAATATCGATTGAAGAATTACTACAATATTTGAGTTTGTAATGATAGATATGATGGTTGGCATAAGCCAAAATATGAGCAGAATATCATCTGGTAAATACTTTATTTATAAGAAACTTAAGTATCATGCAAGAGTTTAAATTAATGAAGAACAAGATTAAATCATCTATCAACTAATGTAAGAATGTTTAAATGAATATTTCTAAGGACTTTTATAATAAAACTCAGTAGAAGAATAATTGTAAAAGTTTCAAAAATTATTAAATCAATTGGAATAGGTTTAGATCAAAAAATAAATAAAAATAATTAAAATTCAAATATAGTAGTGAGTTTTCTATCGCAGATTGAATGCTAAAAACAATGACAAAATAGATTCTCTTATCTTTAAACGGTTGATCGCTGTAGACTAGATCAATCGACCAGCCCTAACTCTAGCGGTTAATCGGACGCTTGTCTAACAACTATAACGGCTAGTTCGGATGATCATTGAACTGCCTCCTTTGATTCCTAATGGCTAGTAATTAGCTCTCCATAAATTAAAGACTTAAGCATTGGTTTTAAGCATGAATTAGCTAGGATGGATTAGTGTTAATATTCAAATAGTTATTATTGAGAAAAGCTTGCAAAATCCTCTCAGTCCTTATTTACAGCTATAATTGTATATCTACTTTTATTGAAAGAGTATTCTTATTATTTCTTTTGTAAGAGAAGTGTGTAGGATTTTTTCTTAGCCTATCAAATAAAGAGAGTGGGTTTATCCACAGCCTAAAAAATGATTTGTGAGGGTTCCTTAAAAGCCTAGAAAAAAGTAGTGTAATAATTTAGTACTCAACTATTTAAGAGGATTCATAGTTAAAATCCCAAGAAGATGTCTTAAGTAGTAAATATAGGTAAAATATGCTAAATCATTATAAATTTTATACTTTATTTAATTTTCTTATTCATTTACTTTCATACACTTATTCTTATTTTATTGCAATTACCAGCTAGCCATCCCTATAAGCATAGCTAATGATAACTTTAACGGAGTTGTTAATAGGAATGCAAAATGGATATTGTGGGTCAGTGCTTCAGAGGTCAAGCCACCAAAATCAATCGTTGGCTTTAAATGGTTTTTATGCTATAACAAATTCTATATTGTCTTCAATATTACACAATTCCATTAAAAAAATCAAAATCATCATCCACTTCCTCATGTCATCAGTATGCATGCCCTAAGGTTGACACCTAGCATGGGACCAATAGCTCTAGGCCTAATGAATATAACAAATATGGACAATCAATTATATGGCAAGAATGCATACAGAATCAGTCTTGGCTTTGGATCAAATGGTTGTCATATTCAAGTGCTCTCTCCAACGTTAGCATCAACAAACTCTGTCTTTATTGAAATACCTTCTATAACCTCTATAGGCCATCAAAAAGTAACTCACTCATAGGGTGAAAGCCAAAATCAAATCCAAAACCAGTATTATTACTATTATTATTAGTAACATAATTGTTTCTCCATCTTGTGCTGATATTTCTACTGGGTCAAATCAAGCTAAAGCAGCTGGGTTGTATGGGTTAACATTAGAGATGAATATGCAATCATGCCTCAGCATCTTAAAGTCCTAAAGTCTGAATATATGCTGTTGACTTTGGTAGTTTTGGAGCTACACATAATTCTACCATTGACCGTTTCATCTACTTTATCTTTGTAACCTTGAGGACAACATTAATTTTAATGAAAGTGGAATGTTTGGATTCCTTAATTTTGGGGTTTTCTTCAATCTAAAGGATTGTTTTGATTGGAGGGATTTATGGAATTTCCTAGTTTTAGCTATTTATTATTTTCTTAATTATTAATTATCTATAATTTAAGATTCCTTTTTCTAATTGTAGTAGATTTTTTTTGAGTATTAGAGCTGCGTGACCTTTTAACATATATGGTGGATTTTAGAGAAAAAAGGAGTTACCAAAAGGCATATAAGATTGATAAAAGATATGTATGATATATAACAATGTGAGATCAGATAGAGGTGGAGAATATTATGGTAGATACACCGAGGATGTACAATCACCTGGTCTGTTTGCTCAATTTTTTGAAAACATTGAAATTGTTGCACAACACACCAAGTCAGGGTCTTCAGATCAAAATAATGTAGCTGAAAGAAGGAACCGAACACTATTTGATATAGTGAGAAGCATAATTAGCAGCTCAAAGCTACCTAAATTCTTGCGAACCGAAGCTCTTAAAACAGTTGCGCATATATTAAACCGAGTTCCAACTAAGGTTGTTTTCAAAATGCCATTTGAGTTATTTAAAGGTTGAAAATCAAGTTTGCAACATATACATGTTTAGGGATGCCCATCTAAAGTAAGAGTTTATAATCCAGAAGAAAGAAAACGGGACCTAAGGACTATTAGTGGATATTTTATCGGATATGCTGAGAAGTCCAAGGGTTTTAGATTTTATTGCCTATCTCATACTACTAGGATTATGAAATCAAGAAATATAAATATTCTTGAGAATGACTTGATCAATGAGAGTGATCAATCTCATTATTTGGCTTCTTCTGAAAAGAACATTCAAGGTATTCCAGCTTCCACTTTAAGTGAAAGATTGGTTGTCATTCATAGTGCCCCTTAAGCTCAAACAAGTGCTCAATAATCAGTCATTGAGATTTCACAAGCTGCTGATGATAATCTAGAAGATTCTATTGTTCAACAAAAATCAGTTGTGTAAGATACTCCTTAGGAGGTCATTGACGCAACATTAAGAAGATCAACTAGAATAAAGAAATCGACCATTTCTAGTGATTATATTGTGTATCTACAGGAATCTGACTAGAACATCGGAGCCAAAAATGATTCTAAAATATTTTCACAAGCCATGAGTTCTAAGGAATCAAACTTGTAGTACAATGCCATGAAGGATAAGATGGAATCTATAGCATCTAATCGAGTCTGTGATCTTATTGGTGGAGGCACCAGGAGTAGACAAAGGTTACTGAGCTCATTATGAAAATTTTACTTTATGTTGGTTTGACTTTAAGTATTGTAATCAAGTTTTGTCAGCATGAGTCCAGTAATTTTATTTGAATCAAATATGAGTCTAGTAATTTTTTTTAAGTCAAGTCAAGATTTATTGAGTTAAAGTGTAAGAAGTTGATGACTCAATACCATAAAGGATCATATTCAGTACGTCACCTCAGCTCCACATAGAATCCTAGTCATAGTAGGTGACATCTACTCAATTAGGGTATCTTAAGATTTTCATAAAGTCATCTTAGCATAAAAAAAGAAAATAAGCCTTCTATGGAAGGTGACTTGTTGCCCACTCCTTTTGGAAAGTAGAATATAGTGCCATCTCCTGATCTCTTTTTCTTGTTTCAAGATACCGCCTATCTTCTTATTTGAAAAAGCTATCCTCTGATATCTTTTTCTTGTTTCAAGATGCTGCCTATCTTCTTATTTGAAAATAATATGGCACCCTTATTTTCTTTTTTTTCCATGTAATTCAAGGGTTAGGATTTATTATAAAAACCCATTCCTTCTTCTTGTAGAAAACAATTGATGATTAATGAAAAAGAACCTTTTTCTTCTATTTTTCTGTGCTCCTGAGCATTGACACTCCATGAGAAAGAGGGTGAGAGGCCCAACAAATACCCATTCTAACACATGTTCCAAGCATCCTAACTCTAAGATGCCAAGGTGCTATGATCCTTAGATGAAATACTCCTGTCTTCACAACCATCTGAAGGAAAGCCAAAACATTTATGGTAGCATAGCTTCATCTTTCAGGTGCTCATCCTGAGAGCTGTGTGATCAAATCTTTTAGGACAAAGACCATCATTGCATGGTAATCAGACCCATCTCTTCTCATAAGTTCTATTTTGTTGAAAAAAGAGCATGTTCTAAGTAGTAGTTTCAACCCTAGGATCCTATTTTCTTTATTACTTAGTGGATCATATTCTGCGGATAGTTACTTTACTCTTCGCATATTTATCCTTAGTTTACTCTTACTCATTTTGAAAAGTAAAGCATCTTAAAATATGAATCATTGCTCTATGTTAATCTCTTGCATGGTACATTCCACATCAGTTTGGTATCAGAGCAGGCTAGGACATGTTCATGCATAGTGCTAAAATTTTCTAATCATCTAATCAATCTTTATTAAATCTATAATTTTCTTCTTATTTTTAGATTTACGATATAAAAAATAATAATAAAAATAATATATATGTATACATATCTGCATATTTTACTTTAGGTTTTTATATGTATGTGCATGCATCACTAAATTCACTTAAGGGTAATTTCTCTATCTCAGGTAAGGGAAGGATTTCATCACCTTTTCTTGGCCCAAAACAACCACCCTCATCTTGATCCTAAGCCTAATTAAAATTGAGCAGAAACCTAAAGCAAAGCTAGGGACACCAATGTGGTTGAGTTTCAAGTATTGTGATGAAACTGCTCAATTCTTTAATTATTTTTTAAAAATGGTGTCTAGCACTAGGGGTCAAACGACAAACATCTTAAGCAGACTTGTGATTCTCTAATTAGGTTCCTACGAGATATGGGGGAGCCTCTCACAACCCCACCTCTTATCTGGCCAGTGGAAAGGATAATTGTTGAGCTGAATGTAATTTGAGTTGATTCATTCTACTTGAGCTTTTAGGTCTAGAAACCCTAGAACGAATTTGTGTGTTGCATGACCACCAAGTCGGGAGCTCATTACCAACATCCCTAAACACAACCAAGTTACACCATAGATCCCAATCTTAAAACTTTAATAAAAATTATGACTGAACAATTTGGATAATTAAATAATAGGTTTGATCAAATGGAAGAGCAAATCAAAACCTTTGCAGAAAACTAATTGAACCACACTGGACCTGAATCATCTAGACCAACTCTCCTTGGTCCAAGAGCCCATAGTTATGATCTCACCCCTGAACATAACCCTAGATGCCCACATCAAGACTTTATAGATTTGGAGGAAAGAGTCTTTAGGAATATACGACTCGATGAACCTACTTTTGATGGAGATTTAGACCTTAAGGTGTATGTTGATTGGGAAAGTGACATGGACCAATACTTTAAGTGGTATGAGATATCGGAAGGGAGGAAGGTCAAATTTGCCAATCTTAAGTTAGTTCGACAAGCCAGGTTATACTGAAAAAATATTGATCACCTTAGTTGTTAGAGAGGAGACATACTCATAGCTAACTAGAGAGCCATGAAACTTAAGCTTAGAAAAAAGTATCTTTTCCTATCCTATCATAAGAGACTTTTAGATCAATGGCAGAGGCTGAGTCAGGGAAGCAAGATCATATCTGAATACATAGTCAAATTTGATGAATATGTCATGAGGTGTAGCATAGATGAATATGAAGTTGTGACCCTATCTAGATTTAGGGCTAGACTACGTGAGGACATTCAGAGAGAATTATTTTTAAGAGAAGTCCATGATCTTGAATAGGCTTATCAGATAACTAGAGACTATGAGAGATTCTTAAGGGGATCCATAATCCGTTGACCTAAACCCACTAGGAATGGTACCCCTAACTAAAAACTAGGGTCCAGTTAAATGCACCTAAGCCGACCTACTCCTAGCACCTCATTGACTCGCAAGAAAGATAATGGTAAGTCACATGAAGTTCAGAGAAATCTGATCCTAATTCTTCTTGTTTTAGATGTCATAAATTGGGGCACTATACTAGTCAATGCTCAACTCAATCCATACACATAGAAGAACAAGAGGAAGAAGATTTTGAACCCACTAATGAGCATGAAGGATAAGTGTATAAAGCTAAAATACACTTAGTGGATGAATATGAAGGAGATGAGGAAGTCATTGAATCATCTAATTTATCAGAAGTTATTAAAGGTATCTTGACCCAAACCAAAGAACAAGAGGATTGGCATAGGTCCCATATCCTACAAAATTTGTGAAGTCAGGAGAAAAGGTATGTAAGATCATCATAGATAGCGAAAGCTATGTTAATGCCATCTCAACCAGTGTTTTCAAAACCCTAAGTTTATCTATGGTTCCCCATCCCAATCCCTATAAGGTATTCTGGATAGACTCAACTTTCATCCTCATTAAACTGAGATGCCAAGTCATGATCTAACTACAATCCTATCAAGAAAAGGTATGGTGTGATATCTTTTCTATAGGAGTTAGCAGTATTATCTTAGGTTGACCTTAGTTATATGACCATGATGCTACTCTGTATGGTCGATCCAACTCCTGCTCCTTTGACCACCATAAAAAGAAGCTTGTGATAAACCCAACTTCACCTAAGGATCATATTAAGAGAGAATCTAGTAACCTAAAAGAGAAGAAACAAGAATTAAATCTGATCAACGGTAAAGAACTAGAGCGTGAGATCACTGAGGGTTCACCAGTTTGGATCTTAACTACTAGAGAAATTCATGATCAAACCTAAAAAGAATACCCTCAAAAATAATGGAATTTTTGAAAGAGTTTCAAGATGTATTTTTTGAAGAACTTTCTGATCAATTACCACCTTTAAGGGATATCCAACATACTATAGATCTATTCCCAGGAGCCACTTTACCTAATATTTCACATTGTAGGATGAATCTCACTAAGTACTTCCTATTGAGCCATTTTGAAGCGTCCAAGGTGACCAAACTTTTCTTAAATGAAGTGATTAGGTTACATGGCCTACCAAAAATTATTGTATCTGATAGGGATGTCTGATTCATGAGTTACTTTTAAAAAATCATTTGGCACATGTTAGGGACTAAACTCAAATTTTTTACTTTCTACCACCCTCAAACCGATGGCTAGACTGAAGTAGTGAACCAAATTCTTGAAAACTTGTTAAGATATCTTGTAGGTGAAAATACTAAAAATTAGAACCTTTTGTTACCTAGAGCCGAATTCACTTATGACAGTTTAGTAAATAGGATCACAAGCAAGAGTCCATTTGAGATTGTCCATGGTTATAAGCCTAATAGACCCATAAACCTAATTCCTTTGCCCATACATGCACGAGTCTCTTAGTCAGCTTAATCATTTGTATAACATGTTAGAGATTTGCATAAGAAAATTATCAATAAGATTAATTTGAGCAATGATACTTATAAAAATATGGCTAATTTTCGAAAGAGAGTTGAAGAATATGCTGAGGGAGATTATGTGATGATTAGGCTTAGACCTGAGCGGTTTCCTCCAAGGACCATGAAAAAGTTACATGCCCATGGAGATGAACCCTTCAAAGTAATAAAGAAAGTTGGACCTAATGCCTTTGTGCTTGTGTTAGCACCCAAATTTGGCATTAGCTCAACCTTTAATATGTCAGACCTAGTTGAGTATAGGGAACGAGCAATGATACCTAGTGAGCCGTTTGGACCTGACTCTATTCTTGAGAGCGAACCCATATATGAGTGTCCACCAAAAATTTACTTGGGAGCATAGAAAGGATTGAGTGTATCATGAATGACCAAGGTCTTACTACCTAAGATAAAGGTTACCAACATTATTTAGTTCATCGGCAAGGTTGACTAGAATCTAAGGATTCGTGGATCACTCGAGAGGATCTACAGTGCCTCGACCCAGACCTATTGAGCAGTACTAGAGCTGGATTGACCCTTACTTAACAGGATAAAGTTCCTCTTACCTTGAAAGAATTGATGGAGGCACCAGGATTAGACAGAGGTTATTGAGCTCATTATAAAATTTTTACTTTATATTGGTTTGACTTTAAGTACTGTAATCAAGTTTTGTTAGTATGAGTTCAGTAATTTTATTTGAGTCAAGTATGAGTCCAGTAATTTTATTTGAGTCAAGTAAAGATTTATTTAGTCAAAGTGCAAGAAGTTGAAGACCCAAGACCATAAAGGACCACATTCAGTTTGCCACCTTAGCCCTACATGAAATTTCAGTCAAAGTAGGCACCATCTACTCAATTAGGGTGTCCCAAGATTTTTATAGAGTCATCTCAGTATAAAAGAAAGCAAATAAGCCTCCTATGAAAGGTGACTTGCTGCCCACTCCTTATGAAAAGCAGAATTTAGTGCCATCCCCTTATCTCTTTTTCTTGTTTCAAGATAACGCCTATCTTCTTGTTTGGAAAAGCTATCCCTTGATCTTTTTTTTTTTTTTTGTTTCAAGATGTTGTCTGTCTTCTTATTTGAAAATAATATGGCACCCTTATTTTCTCTTTTTTTTCATCTAATTCAAGGGTTAAGATTTATTATAAAAATTTCTTCTTCTTCTTATAGAAAATAATTGATGATTAATGAAAAAAGTCTTCTTCTTCTATTTTTCTATGCTCCTGAGCATTAACACTCCGTGAAGAAAAGTATGAGAGGCCCAACAAATATCCGTTCCAACACCTGTTCCAAGCATCCAGTCCCATGATGCCAAGGTGCTATAATTCTTAGATGAAGTCCTTCTTATCTCTAGAACCATCTAAAGGAAAGCCAAAATATCTGTGGTAGCATAGCTTCATCTTCCAAGCGCTCATCCTGAGAGCTGTATGATCCAATCTTTTAGGACAAAGACCATCATTGCTTGGTTATCAGACCCATCCTTTCTCATAAGTTCTATTTTGTTAATGAGTATGTTCTAAATAGTGGTTTCTCAATCCTAGGATCTTATTATTTAGTGAATCATGTTTTGTGGGTAGTTACTTTACTCTTCGCATATTCATCCTTAGTTTATTCTTACTCATTTTGAAAAGTAAAATACCTTAAAATATAAATCATTGCTCTATGTTAATCTCTTACATGGTACATCCCGTATCACTTGTTGAGTTTCCTAATGGTGTAAAAGCCATTGGATGTAAATGGGTCATTAAAATAAAAAAAACTTATAAGGCAACATTGAAAGATATAAAGCAAGGCTCATTGCCAAAGGGTTCACTAAGAGGAAAGGAATCGACTGTATGAAGACATTTTCTCCTATATCTAAGAAAGATTCTCTCTCAATAATTATGGCATTGGTAGCTCATTTTGATTTTAAGTTACATCAAATGAATGTAAAAGCTACATTCCTTAACAGAGATCTAGAGGAAGAGGTTTACATGAAATACCCTGAAAAATTTCCTCTAGGATGGTGAGTATTTGGTTTGCAAGCTTAAAAAAATCATATATAGATTGAAACAAGCCTCACACCAGTGGTATTTAAAATTTTATGATGTAATCTCTTTCTTTGGTTTTGAAGAAAACATCATGGATCAAAGTATATACTAAAAGGTTAGTGGGAGCAACATTTGTTTTTTAGTCCTATATGTGGATGACATTCTACTTGCAACAAATGATAAAGGGTTGCTATATAAAGTGAAATAATTTTTCTCCAAAAATTTTGATATGAAAGATATGAGTGAGGCATCTTATGTCATTGGCATTAAGATCCATAAAAAAGATCTTGAGGCATTTTAGGATTGTCTCAAGAAACTTATATCAATTAAGATTTGGAAAAATTTTAGATAAAAGATTGTTCACCAAGTGTTGCACCTATAGTGAAGGGTGACAAGTTTACTTTGAACCAATGCCCTAAAAATAAACTTGAATGAAAATAGATGCATAATATTCTAAATGCTTCAGCTATTGGAAGCCTAATATATGCTCAGGTTTGCACAAGACCTGACATTGCATTTGCAGTAGGAATATTGAAAAGATATCAGAGTAATCCAGGTTTAGACCACTGAAGAGCTGCTAAAAAGGTCAAGGTATTTTCAAGAAACCAAAGACTATATGCTTATGTATAGACAGATTGATCATTTGGAAGTAGAGGATTACTCAGATTCAGACTTTGCTAGCTACGTTGAATCTCGAAAATCAATATCGGGATTTCTATTTATGTTAGCTGATGGAGCCATATTATAGAGGAGTGCAAAGTAGACTTTGACTGCTACTTCTACTATAGAAGCAGAGTTTGTTGCTTGTTGTAAGGCTACATCGCACGATGTATGGTTAAAGAGTTTCATCTCAGGGCTTAGAATTATTGATTCTATTACTTAAATTGTACCGTGATAATTTAGCTGCTGTATTTTTAGCTAAAATCCATAAAAGTGGTAGTCGAAGTAAGCACATCGACATTAAGTATTTGCCTTAAGAGAATGTGTTAAAGAAAACAAAGTAGTCATAAAATGCGTTAGCATTGAATTGATGATAGCTGATCTTTTGACTAAAGGTATGTCAATTAAGAATTTTAATGATCATGTGGTATAATTTTAATGATTATTCTATTAGTTTTAATTAATTTTATATAACAAAATATTAAAATATAATAAATAAATTATGATAATTAAAAGTTTAAGAATCAAAAAAAATTTGAATAAATGTTTAAAGATTAAAAATATATTTTAATCTTGAAAAATAATAAATCTAGTATCTTCTATTTATATATAAATACTTTGATTTAGGGATATTTTGAGGTATTTTTTTTTAAATAGATTTAATTTAGTATATGAATTTGATTTAGGAGTATTTTGGAAATTTGATGTTATATGACTGGTAATGTATTTGTCATACCAAACATAGTAATCAATATTAATGTAATATTATCTGTGTATACCAAACACAGTAATCAATATTACTGGAAATCCATTCAGCGGTAATCTATATTGTGTAATCTATATTACCATTTAGGATTGCTCGCAATGCACCAAATGCAACCCAAGGGTTACTTAGCTTAGTCATAAAGTTCTATGGCATGCATGTGCATTTAAATCGGACTTGAACTCACTCAATTCGACTCTATAAAGCGCAAGTTGTGGCCACAGGGGCTAGGGTGGGGCCCGATTAGTGGGCACGTGTCCTCCTAGTTGTTAGATACTTAACAGGAAGGACCAAAAATAGGCCATACCCCATCGTCCCATGCCCCCTCAGACCTTTGTAAAGTGTGCGGATATTAATTACTAAAAAAATGGGTGAGGATATTTGGTGGCCCTGGTCTCCGAACCATCCTTGAACCGGCTCCACCCTATAATTCACTCAAAATTCATTTTAATCCTACATTTCAGTTTTTACACTCTAATCTTTTATATTTAAAAAAATATTATTTCTTCATGTTCTATTACATAAAATTTATTATAGCTATGCATCATTCTAATTTGAATATATAGATTATTAGTTTATCCAACATGACAAATTAGTATGCAATTTATAATAAAATATCAAAGATGATTTAGCAACTATTCTATCAATTTTATTTGATTAAAAACATAAAAAAATATTTCAAAATTAAGTCGTTACAAACGAAACTTTTGTGAACCAAAATGAGCTTTTAGTGTAAGCCTAAGAGTGCCGTCGGCTAATGGGGTCTTCTATTATGTGGTTATTTAAGTTGCCATGCAAATGGCTTCTCCGCTTCAACGTCACCTAGCTAGTTGCTTGAGAGTAACTTAGGTAGTGTTTGACTTTCCAAAAGCTATCTCTGGATAATGTACAGGATAGCATTTATCCATGGGATAGCTTAGGGAATAAGCACATTTTTAAAATTACAACTCTACCATCAAAGGATAACTTTAGTTATTCTTGGGTTCCCTAGGGAATAATTCAGGGGATAACCTATGGTTAAACATGGGTTATCCTCTCTGGTTAAACTTTTTCAGACATATCCCTTCTAGTTATAACATTAGGGGATAAGGGAGGATATCCAAGGGATATCCCCCCTTATCCCCTATTTCAAACACTCCCTTAATGTATACGGTAGTAATGTTGGGAATATGTTCGTATGACAGGAACTGAGATCAAAGGGAGAGATCTGTTAATTATGGTTGCGCTTACGCTGGAAGGCTTGCACCAGCTTCTCTACGTCACCATAGCGTTGAACATTTTTCATTATGTAAATTAGCCTGATCATAATTAAGACCCATATTAAAAGAATATTAAATTAATAAAGTATTTTATAAGTTCAATATGGTTTGCGATCATCATTCATGTTATTGACTATTTTGTACACCTTAAACTAGCATGGGCTTATATTAAGTATGATCTTAATGAATAACTCAATTCAACTCAACTAATCTAAGCCTTTTCCCAACTATATGGGGTCAGCTACATGAATATGCTTCCTTCAGTCTATTCTATTCAGAACTAATTATTTTGATATTCAAATAATAAATAGTTATATTTTAATTTTTTAATCATTTTTGTTCTTATTAGTTTAGATCTACCTCTACCTTTATCCTTACCATAGATTATTAAAAGATCATTCTTTCTAACTGGAGCATCTAAAGGTCTTTGTTGTATATGTCCAAACCATCATGATTGATTTTCTCTCATTTTATCTTCAATTGGAGCTACTCCTATCATTTCTCTTATGCATTTATTTCTAATTATATCTTTTAAAGTTTTACCATATATCCATTTTATCATGCTCATTTTTTTTACACTTAATTTATTAACATATTGTTTTAGTATTACCCAACAAATTTATACACATAACTGACATAATAGCGGTTTTATAGAATTTTTCTTTCAATTTTAATGGGATGCATCGATCATACAATACTCTCGAAGTATTCCTCCACTTAATCCATCATGCTTTAACTCTATAATTCACATCTTCACCTATTTTATATTATTGCTAGATAATTGATCCCAAATACCTAAATTTTTTACTCCTTAGTAGGTGTGCAACTCGGGCTCATGAAACTCGGGTTTTTCTCAACCCTAA
The DNA here is from genome assembly GCA_900491605.1 of Calamus simplicifolius. Classification (NCBI taxonomy): domain Eukaryota; kingdom Viridiplantae; phylum Streptophyta; class Magnoliopsida; order Arecales; family Arecaceae; genus Calamus; species Calamus simplicifolius. The sequence goes on along the minus strand of UESW01004675.1, from coordinate 321,992 downwards.
CTCTAACCCTATTTGTAAAATATCAACCCTAACCCTAACCCTAACCCTATTTAAAACCTCAATCCTAACCCTTTTTTAATAATCGGGTTTGGGTTGAGTTTCGGGTTGAAATTTGGGTTGATGGAAAAATAAAATAAAAAGCTTTTTTCAAAGTAAATAAACATCGAATTATGGATCCCAAAGATTGGAAAATAAAATCCCTTGCCGAATGCAAAAGCTGAACTCGGGGCTTTAACATTGTATTAAAAAAAAGTCTTACCTGAAACAAAGAAGAGGAGGAGGTGTCATAAACAAAGAAGAGGAGGAGGCAGGAAGTGAAACGAAATATACGGATGGTCCACCTTTATGTTTATCCTTTTCCTCGCTGCGACTGATGGCCTTGCCCTCCTTTCCCTCAAGTTGGCCATCTCGTCCGATCCAATTGGCGCCTTCAATGCTCCCAAAAACCTGGTGCCGATAAGCTACCCCGTTCGGATAACCCTCGGGTTCGGGTTGCGGTCAACCCTAACTCGGGTCAATTGCAAATCGGGCCAGGTTAAACCCGGATCTTTCGTGTTCGGGTTGGGCAAACATGAGTTTAAATACTGCTGTAAATCGGGTTCGGTGGGCCGGATTTGGGTTGAACCCGGCCCAAGTTGCACCCCTACTCCTTAGTTTCTCTTGGCTTGCAATCCTTATTGTTTCTTTATTTGTATTTTTAGTCTCACTAAAATTATATTTCATGTATTTAGTTTTGGTAATAGTAGAGCATGCGATCATAAGAAATGGTCTTTATCCTCATCCTATAAATATTGCAATAGCCTATTGAACTGTAATACTTTTATTACTGATAGGATAGAGGGAAGACTTCTCTCCTATATATATATATATATATATATATATATATATATATATATATATATATATATATGTATGTATGTATGTATGTATGTATGTATGTATATGCACAAAGTCTTGACCAAATTCTTATTGTAAAGGAATTATGGATCTTGCCATGAATGAGGTATAAATTATTTTATGTTATATATACTTATATACTCAAGAAATTATGATTATCGATTTTGTTTTAAATTTGTGAAATCTATATTTTCTATCACACTACGTGCAGCTAAGAATATGGTTCTTTCAAATTGTTAATACAACTAATCATACCAATGGTTAGTTTGGTAAATTACCCTTGAAGTTGTGTAAAATGCTACGTTACTTTATTAGTTTTTATCAAAAGAAAAAAAAAACACTAGAGAATATTTGACATCACTTTTATTTATTTTTTTAAATAAAAAATAAATATTAAAATCAAATAATATATTGATGCTATTATTTCTAAATATTATTTATAAAAATAGTTTATTATTAAAAATATTTTCTTTTAGTATTTTAAAATAATTTTTTTTTGTTATAACCATCAGTACCATCATCACCTTTGTTGCCTCCATCATCACCATCGTCAACATTGTCTCCACTATAATATTATTATACTATCATTTAAGGCTTAATTTATATTACATTATCTTTACTATGGCAAGATTAATTGAATTATCATTACTTCTGTTATCAATAATGTTAGCTCACCACTACTCTTACTATCACTAATACATAAAATGGTTGTCACCCTTATCCCTGCCACCCTTACCAGCCATATCAAACAAATTTATATTTAAAAAAATTTAAAAATAAATCTAATATTTTTATTTTTAAATAAAAAATGATGCCAAATAATATTTTTGTTATACTTTTTTATCATATTTTTATCATACTTGAATAATGTCATAAATAATAAAAAATCAAAAAGTATAAAGACATTGAGTAAAGACTTGAAAGCATTGAATGATATTTTTGAATAAGTGGGATATTCTTTTAATTTTTTATATAAAAAAGAATATGATAGCTCATTAAAAAAAAAATCTTACGGCTGTATTAGAGTTTTAATCTTCTCCAGATCAGATGATAGATAAAGAGATTCAGTGATGCAAAGCTTCAAGACTTACCGCTCATGAATTGTTGAGCTCGGCCTAAGCCAACAATTTAAGATGATTAAATTGACTTATGTCTGTTAATCATTGAGCTTAGTTTGAAAATCACTTTCATGAGATTACTAGATCATCAAGGAAGAGTCAATGGGCTTGTGATAGATCGGTTACACAAATGGTCCAAGCTACTTTTTATGACTTGAGTATAGGCTAAAGCTCAACATGTAGAGGGCTAGTAATGTAGTTTGATTTGGTTAGCTTATCTTATGGCGATATATGACATAACCAGAGATCATCACAAAGTGATTAATCATTGCATAGGCATCTAGAAGATATCTTTATTAAGAAAGATTTTCTTTCTCAAAATCATCTATCAAACTTTGATCAACACTATATCTACTAGGCATAAACTATAGTTTGAGAAGGAATAAGAAGGAATCAACCGATATATTAAGGAAACATTCTTCTTTGATTGCTACATTGTTTGAGGATCATAATTATAAGTTTTTCAAATGCCAATAAAAGCAGTTCAAATTTTTATAGGTAAATAAGTTTTTCTACTTCATTGTTTAGCTCTTCCATATCTTGTTTAAGCATTGGATGTTATGCTCCATCTTCCCCTATTGTGCTCAAGTGAGTGCACATACGTTGGCATACGATAACTAGTTTTGAACTTCAACAAAATTAGTTAATTTTTTAAAAAAATTAAAATATTTTATTTCATATATATTTATTTGTCTTATTATTATTTTTGAATTTTGAAATTAATAATTTTAAAATTTAAATTTAATTATATAAATTAAAAATAGTAAAACTATGTTTTTTTTAAATAATTAATCTTGCCAATGCTTGTGCATTACACGTGTGCATAATAGATATATCCAAAAAATTTCACCAGATTAAATTGATACTTATCTGTTGTATTCATTGCCACCACTGGAATAAGAATAGGAAAAAACTTTGTGCCATTTAAAAGATGATCATGAATGAAATGTATTCATGAATATCATGAATTAATTATATTCATGAATATCATGAATTAAATATATTCATGAATATAGGACTTCTAGAGCCTTCAATTTAAATGCACCATCTATGAAATTGCCTATAAAAAGCAAACTAGTGTTCGGAAGCATACCACGAGAATTGACCGAGAGGACTTAATAGACTAATGTTGTCGATAGCCGGGCACCAGCATTCTCGGAGCCCGCCGGAGAGGGTCTGGCCAAGGTTCTTCTCATCGGTTGATCCCATACCATCCATACCTAAAGAGCTGCTCTTGCGAGGTTCTCGTGTTTTTGGCTTCAGCGCCATGCTCGTCAAGAGACATGACGCCCTTGACGATAAGGTTGGTAGGGAGAGCTGCTCTTTGGAGGCCGATCAGCGGGGAAGTTGATATCCCTGTTTATTGGTGAAATTGTAATGATCTCTTTTTTTAATCTTTTCTCTTTTTGTTTCCCTTTATGCATCTGAATCTCCATATGTTTGGCAAGTTTTAGCCTAGCGGGCAAAGCGAATGATAACGACTGAGCTAGTTGTTGCATGCATGAGTATAATTTGTATATATGAAGTAAATTATACAGCATTGTGTGAAGAGATAATGAATGGCATTGTTCATATTGCGCCATCTTTCTAATCATCGTGTCAGTATCCAATGATCTAATACCGATTGAATGACATGCTTCAGAATTGAATTCAAGAGAATTTGAATATGTGCATGATTAGAGGCTTGTTCTAGTTCAGAAACGTCATAGAGAAGTCAGTATAATGGGTTGGACAATTAACACTTCGATGAACAATTAATTTTTATCCACATAATTAGTAGTACATAAATCACATTTGGCTTAAATTACACTTTGATGAACGATTATGTTGTGCTCAAAAATCTTTATCCCTTCGACATTGTTCCTTACCGCACCATTTCTGGAAACTCTTATAAGTACAATAGAATGGAGGCTTATAAAAATTATTCTACAGTGGGTTCTTGTGTTCTCTTGTCAGCGTCTATGCACAAATAACATATAAACTCTTAAATTGACATTATCATGTCTCTACCATTGAATATAAAGGTTCAATTATATATATGGATAATAATAAAAATATCGATTTAAGAATTACTACAATATTTGAGTTTGTAATGATAGATATGATGGTTGGCATAAGCCAAATATGAGCAGAATATCATCTGGTAAATACTTTATTTATAAGAAACTCAAGTATCATGCAAGAGTTTAAATTAGTGAAGAACAAGATTAAATCATCTATCAACTAATGTAAGAATGTTTAAATGAAGATTTCTAAGGACTTTTATCATAAAACTCAGTAGAAGAATAATTGTAAAAGTTTCAAAAATCATTAAATCAATTGGAATAGGTTTAGATCAAAAATAAATAAAGATAATTAAAATTCAAAATATAGTAGTGAGTTTTTGATCGCAGATTGTATGCTAAAAACAATGACCAAAATAGATTCTTTGATCTTTAAATGATTGATCACTGTAGACTAGATGAATCGACCGGCCCTAACCCTGGTGGTTAATCAGAGGCTTGTCTAACAACTATAACAACTAGTTCAAAAGATCATTGAGCAGCCTCCTTTGGTTCCTAATGGCTAGTAAATAGCTCTCCATAAATTAGAGACTTAAGCATTGGTTTTAAGCATGAATTAGCTAGGATGGATTAGTGCTAATATTCAAATAGTTATTCTTGAGAAAAGCTTGTTTTTGAGCCTTATAATGCGAAATCCTCTGAATCCTTATTTACAGCTATAATTGTATATCTACTTTTATTGAAAGAGTATTCTTATTATTTCTTTTGTAAGAGAACTGTGTAGGACTTTTTCTTAGCCTGTCAAATAAAGAGAGTGGGTTTATCCGTTGCCTAAAAAATGATTTGTGAGGGTTCCTTAAAATCCTATAAAAAAGAAGTGGTGTAAGATCCACTACAAGAAAAATAACTTATTACGGTGAATTAATTCATCGTAATATGTACAAAAGTCATTGTATAAGTTATTACAGCGATAAAAACTTCATCGCAATACGTTTCAAAATCATCATAATAAGTTGTTATCATAATGACTTATTACAACGTAAATAATTTCATTGTAATAAATAACATATTACGGTAAAAAATATATTGTCATTATAAATTTTTTAAAAAATATATTTTTATAAAAATATATTACGATGAATTAATTTCACCGTAATAGACAGCTATTATGATGAAATAGTTTCACCATAATAACTTGTAACTATAACGATGAAAATAAATTTCGCCATTATAAATAAAGATATTACGGTAAAATATTAATTTCATTATAATATCTGGAATTAAAAAATTATTTTTAAATAAAAATTGTAACTATAACAATGAAAATAGATTTTGCTGTTATAAATAGAGATATTACGATGAAATATTAATTTCATTATGATATCTAGAATTAAAAAAAAATATTTTTTTAGAAAAGTATTTTCACCGTAAAAATATTTATTACGACGAATGTAATTTATTTTTCCCATCATAAGTGAACATATAGTGGCGAAAACTATATCATCATAATAAATTTGCCATAAATATGTTTCTTTTTTGTAGTGAGAATTTAGTACTCATACGATTTAAGAGGATTCATAGTTAAAATCGCAAGAACATGACTTAAGTAGTAGATATAGGTAAGAAATGCTAAATCATTATAAATTTTATACTTTATTTAATTTTCTTATCCATTTACTTTCATACACTTATTCTTATTTTATTGCAATTACTTACCAGCTAGCCATCCATATAAGTATAGCTACTGATAACTTTAACGAAGTTATTAATAGGAATGCAAAATGGAAATTGTGGGTCAGTGCTTCAGAGGTCAAGCCACCAAAATCAATCGTTGGCTTTAAATGGTTTGTATGCTATAACAAATTCTATGTTGTCTTCAATATTACACAAATGCATTAAAAAAAATCAAAATCATCATCCACTTCCTCATGTCATCAGTATGCATGCCCTAAGGTTGACACCTAGCATGTTAGCTCTAGGCCTAATGAATATAACTGAAAGAACGGAAGCAAAGGAACATACCACTCTGTGGGCAGCAGCGGAAGCAAAAGCTCGTCGGTCATCGAGGGCTACCAGAGTCCTCAATGTGTCCACACCCCTAAGCTGCGGTACCAGAAGGAGGAGGAAGAGCCCTTCAGTTACCTTGTGTCCTTCTCTCAGAAGACCTATGCTCAAAGACACCTTCAGTCTTTTTATAAGAAGGAGAGCATCGGATAAGCCAGAGGTTTATCTAGGACTCTTTGGATACCGAGTGGACGTATTAATTAGCATCCATGCCAACAATACGTATTATCGGATACCGAGTGGACGTATTAATTAGCACCCAGGCCAATAATATGTATTAATTAGCACCCAGGCCAACAATCTCTCACTCGTCCACACAGGAACATAATAACCTCCTCTCTCAACTTGCAGTGTGGTGGGGTGTGCGACTTGACGAAGCTCACACAGTGACACATAGTGGATAAACTGCATTAAGTTAATAAATAACTAATACAGTGAACATGAATACAATCCAATTCCGTCTGTGTCCTAGATAATCCGATCACACCTGATCAAGCACTCTCAATCCCTCAAGAGATCTACCCTGAGCAGCACTTGAAAAAATACAAAGTCATAATGTTGGTATCCATAATCATATGCAACTCATACACATGATTTCCCGGGCAATGGATCACAAACATAAGGTGTGGTCGCGAATAATCTTCCTTGAACACTCATACCAGTCCATCATTGTTCAGTTGACTTCCTAGGATTGTCTCATGTGGCCGCATCAATTCCATGACCTTGGAGGACAAGGCTAAGGAAGTCATACTGTACTCCAACTTCATGATATAGGTTCAAGTCCAAGGACACTTCATAGTTGTAAGGCTCACACGGTAATAAAGAGGGAATATATCGCATTACCCCTTACAAGGTCGACTTTAGCACATGCAACGTAATACATGCTACGATGGAGCTCCCACTCAATGGGCCATGTCATACTCAAACATCGTACGAACACAAGTCCAGGCATCACAAAGTTGCCTGACTCGAGCACACACCAATGCTTCTTGTTCGGCTATAACAGGCTTAGTACGGATCTATGAACATATCACTATTGATACATAGCTCATGCATATTTATGCTCCGTACTCAACTCTCCTGAGTCTCATCTCAGTCCAAACTGAGGTGACTTTGATTATAATCTATTCTATTATAATTTATGTAGCACATTTCGCAACCCATGCAATTTGCAACTCATGCATTGCTACTCAAGCATCTATAATGGTTACTTTAGTCTCATCCTGCCCACTACAATAGTGTCAGAGCGATCACCCGTGTGAGTGGGCTGATCTAAGCCTGTGACATTTATACACATATGTGCCTATAAATATGAACTCATCATAATAATGAAAATAAACATTTCATAAACTTTAACACATAGTCATTGATGTCCATACAATCCCTGTCTGACAAAAAATAGACACAAACTCCTACATAAGTCTGAAATATAACACAGTCTGTCACACTCTATACAGACCTAGACCCCTCACATGAGCCTGGAACACATCCCTAGGAATAGACTTCGTCAGAGGATCAGCTAGCATCCTGCCAGTGGAGATATGCTGTAGGATAACCTCTCCTTGCTTGACCATATCTCTAATGAAGTGATATCTGATGTCAATATGCTTGGTCCTTCCATGGTACTTAGGATCCTTAGCATATTGTACTGCTGCCATACTATCAGAACTGATTTGAATAGTCTCATGTGGAGTAGCTGATATCTCAAGGTACCTCAAGAACCTCCTCAGCCACATAGCCTCCTGGATAGCAGCCGAACAAGCAATATATTCGGCTTCCATGGTGGACAGGGCGGTACAACTTTGTTTCTTACTGCAACAAGTGACAGCTCCACCTCCAAAGATAAACACATATCCTGTAGTGGATCTACGCTCATCCCTATCACCTGCCCAATCAGAGTCACAAAAACCCTTTAATCTCAAATCTCCACCCTGATAGCATAGGGTGAGATTGGCAGTACCATGAAGTTAACGAAAAATCCTTTTCACTGCAACCCAATGAGCAAGTCCTGGATTACTTTGATATCGGCTAACCAAGCCGACTGCAAAGCAAATGTCAGGGCGAGTACACAACATAGCATACATCAAGCTCCCTACTACACTAGCATAGGGGATCCTGCTCATCTTTTCTCTCTCCTCATTAGTTTTAGGGCACTGATCGATGCTTAAAGTACAGCCCTTCTCTACTGGAGTATCAACGGGTTTAGAATAGTGCATTCGGAATCGTTCTAAGACTATCTCAATATATGTTTCTTGTGACAAACCAAGAAACCTCTTAGCACAATTCCTCAGGATCCTCACTCCCAGCACAAAATTTGCCTCACCCATATCCTTCATCTCAAAGACAGAGGACAGCCACTCCTTAGTGGCATTGATCACTCCAATAGAACTCTCAGCAATTAGGATGTCATCTACATACAACGCCAAGATCAGAATCCCATCATCTGATTTCTTAATGTACACACAGTGGTCCTCCTCAATCATATCTAAGTCAATCGATGTAATGGCTTCATGAAACTTGAGGTACCATTGCCTAGATGACTGCTTGAGACCATATATGGATCTTCTAAGGCGGCACACTTTGCCCTCTTGTCCTTTGATCACAAAGCCCAAAGGTTGATCCATATAGATCTCTTCATCCAAGCTTCCATTAAGAAATGTTGTCTTAACATCCATTTGATGTAGCTCCAAATCTAAATGGGCTACAATAGCTAGGATCAGGCGAATAGAGGCAAATCTCACCACAGGGAAAATGTCTCCTCAAAGCTACACCCTCCCTCTAGGTATAGCCCTTCGCCACAAGACGAGCCTTGTACTTATCAATTGACCCATTAGCCTTACACTTAATCTTAAGAACCCACTTATTTCTTATAGATTTACATCCAGATGAAAGGTCTACCAAGTCCCACACATGATTCTTGGGCCATCGATACCATCTCATCTTCCATAGCAGCTTGCCACTCACAATGAGCAGGTGAATCGAGCGCTTCTTCAACAGAAGCAGCTTCATCTGGATCCAACGGAGTGCAGAGAAACACATTCCCTTCTCCGTAACTATGGATCTGAACCCTGAAGACCACTCTCAGGTGGTGCATCAACCCTCATAGGTGAGCTCCTACTAGGCTCAGCTTGTGCGCTTCCATTGTCTGCTCTGGTGCGACACTCCCACTGGGTCTAGGTGGTGCATCAACCCTCATTGGTGAGCTCTTACTAGGCTCAGCTTATGCGCTTCCACTGTCTGGTACAACACTCCCACTGGGTCTAGCATTCTCACTAACTGTGGCGATCTCTGAGATAGGTCGAAAATCTCCTCCCTCACTAGAGATAGTAGGAAGGTCCTCCTATAACTCATACAGAGACAGGTCCTTTCTAATTTCACCAATGCTCGGAAATTCATTTCTAGAAACTCGACGTCTCTGGACTCCACTTTAGTCAACCCGCCATCAGGATGTGCACCATACATCACATAACCCTTCAAATTCTCAGGGTACCTGATGAACATCTTTTTCTGGCTTTAGGACCCAGCTTTCTCAACTTATGGGAGGCATTGTGAACATATCCTGCTGAGCCCCAAGGGCACAAATGATCCATAAAGGGTCGCTTGCCATGCCATAACTCATATGGAGTGGAGGGTACCATTTTACTAGGGACATGGTTAAGGATGTAGGCAGCAGTCAACAGCGCATCTCCCCAAAAACTGATTGGAAGATTGCCTTGCGCCATCATCGACCTAACCATGTCTAGTAAAGTCCTATTGCGACGCTCGGCAACACCATTCTGTTACGGTGTCCCAAGAATGGTAAGCTGCATGCAAATCCCCTTTTCCTCACAAAGCTGCTTGAATTGCTCAGATAGATATTCGTGACCTCTATCAGTTCGGAGAGTCTTCAAAGACCTCTCCTTCTGATTTTTACCTTATCTAAAAATCGTCTGAAACAATCCAGTGCTTCATAGCGGTGGGAGATCAGGTACACATACCCGAATTGTGAAAAATCATCTATAAATGTGAGGAAATAGGAAGCACCATGTCACGCCTTGACACTCATGGGTCCACATATATCAGAGTGAACTAGCTCTAATGGATGAGAGGCCCTAGTAGCCTTACCAAAAGGCTTTCTTGTTGCCTTTCCTGCTAGACAAGACTCACACACAGGTAGACTTATCTTGGTAACAGGGCCTAATAGCCCAGCTTTAGCCATACGTGCCATCCTATCTTGGCCCACATGACCAAGTCTAGAATGCCAAAGAAAATTATCATCACAGCAGGAATAGAAGCACAAGAAAAAGAGGAGTAAGAAGCACACAATTCAACATCAAGTCTAAAGAACCCTTGTGACAAATATCCACAAAAGGATAAAACACCATCCAGATAGACTAACATACGGTCACCAGAAAAACTAAAAGTGTAACCAAGTGCCAACAGGGCAAGAATAGAACAAAGATTACATCGGATAGTAGGGACATACAAAACGTCATGTAGGATCAACACATGTCCACCACGAAGCGTAACATGATATGCTCCTACACCCAAAACCTGCTCACGCATACCATTCCCAAGCACGACAAACTGGGTATCTACAGGTATCCGGTGAAAATCCACAAAACCAGCTCGATCTCGCATTATATGTTTGTTTGCTCCTGAATCTACAATCCAATCGGGGAGCGAGTCAGCAACTAATGCATATGAACAAACATAGAGAGAGCTTAATATGGAGCATACCTTCTTTGGCTCAGTGCAATCACAAGCAAAATGGCCTTTAGCTCCACAATTGTAGCACTTAATCTTTGTCACATCTCTCTTGCCCCCTCGACATCCTCTCTTAGGTTTGGCCACAGTTTTTCCTTTATATCCTTGAGCACTCCTGTTACGTGCCTTTCCCTTCTTTTTGTTCTTGGGTCTCGAAGACCCATCAGTAACCACATAGGCCAAAGGAAGGGAAGTCTCAATGCGCTCAGCCTCTAGCTCAAGGTGATGAGCAATATCCTCAAAAGTCTTGATGTGCTCACTATGAGTCATCAAGAGCTTCATCTGACTCCACTGAGGGTCAGGCAGCGAACAAATCACTGCTAGGACCTATTGCTCATCAATAAGGTCAACTCCAGCAGCCTTTATATCCCTAATCATGTTTTCCATCACACGAAGGTGGGTCGACATGGAATGATCGGGATCCTTGACAAACTGTATGAATCTAAGGTTCAAGGCACGTAGCCTTGTAGCCAAAGTTTGACCAAACCTAATCTTGAGCTGGTTCTACATATCCTGAGCAGTCTGGCAATGCTCAAAGTTGCCAATAAGATCATTGTGCATGCTGCTCAACATAGTAAAATGTGCACAACGATCTTTCTTGACCCAATTGTCATAGGTTTCCCGATCAAGGCGATGTTGCTCAGTAGTGCTAGGCACTGGTGGTGTCATACAAGTTGTCAGAGTCTCCAAGACTTCTAAGTCATTCAGCATGTATTGGATTTTCCTATGCCACATTTCATAGTTTTGTCCATCTAGCTTCTCACCTTTGTTGAGATCAGCTATCACATATTTGGAGGCCATCACTGCATTTAGTCAAGCAAGGTATGGACATTACATATCAGTGTATACTGATATCTAGAAAAATAATCAGATTACAAATGTTCCTTCTTATAAATGAGATCAAAAATTTTGCTAAGCTCATAATCATCACTCATTTAATAAGATGGAATACATAATCTGATAATTTTCATAGAATATATCTATATTGTCCACAAAACCAATGTAGGAACAAATCGCAACGCAAACATATGCTACATCAAGCATATTTTTCATGTCAACTAAAGACATAATATATTATTTATGCTCCAAGTCATAAATAAAATTGCTCATAGAAAATACATAGCATTTGACATAAATCCTCTCATGCACTAAACATAAATAATTATGTCAACATAAATAACATGCAGAATTATGCATAAATCATATTTGTACACTAAGCATAAATAATTATGCATCCAGAAAAAAATTCACAAGAAAAATCAAACAGAATGGCAATAAAAATATTCATGCACAGAGCATAAACCACCATGCCACAGCAAGAAAATTGTCAATAAATTTTCTATGATATTCTAAGAATTTTTATGATTTTTCTATAATTTTGTATGATTTTTTTGATTTTTTACGATTTATCACTTAGCTGCCATGTTTCCGCTATGTAGCTTCCAAGTAATAGGCACGTGGCGAGCACCAAGCGCCACGGGACAGACCTATCAAATGCTGAACGTCAGCAACAACACCTGCCTTTGATTTATTTATTTTTATTATAGGTTGTTGGTTGGGTAATGAAATTACCCATGGATTTCTAACCATTTACAGGTGGTGACATCATCTAAAAAAAATAGGGAAGCCATTCAGTGGCTCTTTAACCGACGGATCATTCAATATAACAAAAAAAATAAAATGCATCAGTCAAATTCGAAAACCCATCTGTTTTCATTTCTTCCTGTGCTTCGGCTCCCATGGTCGCAGCTGAGGGACAAGTAGCGAGCGATTGTCGTTGCCTGCTCCTCCACCTATTCCCTCGTCGGCCACGCCCGAAGTGTGGTGACGACCAACATTCGCTCTGATACCAATTGAAAGAACGGAAGCAAAGGAACATACCACTCTGTGGGCAGCAGCGGAAACAAAAGCTTGTCGGCCGTCGAGGGCTACCAGAGTCCTCAATGCTTCCACACCCCTAAGCCACGGTGCCGGAAGAAGGAGGAGGAAGAGCCCTTCGGTTACCTCTGTGTCCTTCTCTCAGAAGACCTATGCTCAAAGACATTTAGTCTTTTTTTGAGAAGGAGAGAAGCTCTAGGACTCTTCGGATACCGAGCAGACGTATTAATTAGCATCCAACAATATGTATTAATTAGTACCCAGGCCAACAATAACAAATATGGACAATCAATTATATGGCAAGAATGCATACAGAATCAGTCTTGGCTTTGGATCAAATGGTTGTCGACATTTTCAAGTGCTCTCTCCAACGTTAGCATCAACAAACTTTGTCTTTATTGAAATACCTTCTGTAACTCTATAGGCCATCAAAAAGTAACTCACATAGGGTGAAAGCCAAAATCAAACCCAAAACCAGTATTATTAGTATTATTATTAATAACATAATTGTTTCTCCATCTTGTGCTGAAATTTCTACTGGGTCAAATCAAGCTAAAGTAGTTGGGTTGTCTGGGTTAACATTAGAGATGAATATGCAATCATGCCTCAGCATCTTCAAGTCTTAAAGTCTGAATATATGCTGTTGACTTTGGTAGTTCTGGAGCTACACATAATTCTACCAGTGACCGTTTCATCTACTTTATAACCTTGAGGACAATATTGATTTTAATGAAAGTGGAATGTTTGGAGTCCTTAATTTTAGGGATTTCTTCAATCTTAAGGATTTTTTTGATTGGAGGGATTTAGAGAATTTCCTAGGTTTTAGTTATTTACTATTTTCTTAATTATTAATTATCTATAATTTAAGATTTCTTTTTCTAATTGTAGTATATTTTTTTTGAGTATTAGATCTACGTGACCTTTTAACATATATGGTGGATTTTAGAAAAAAAAAGAGTTATCAAAAGGTATATAGAATTGATAAAAGATTTGTATGATAGAAACGTGAGGTTACATAGAGGTGGTGAATATTATGGTAGATACACTAAGGATGGACAATCACTTAGTCTGTTTGCTCAATTTCTTAAAAAAATAGAATTGTTACATAATACACCATGTCGGGGTCTCCAGACCAAAATGGTGTAGCTAAAAGAAGGAACCGAACACTATTGGACATAGTGAGAAGCATAATTGGCAGCTCAAAGCTACCTAAATTCTTGCGAACTGAAACTCTTAAAATAGTTGCGTATATATTAAACCGAGTTCCAACCAAGGCTGTTTTTAAAATGCTATTTGAGTTATTTAAAGGTTGAAAATCAAGTTTGCGACATATACGTGTTTGGGGATGCCCATCTGAAGTAAGAGTTTATAATCCACAAGAAAGAAAACAAGACACAATGACTATTAGTAGATATTTTATCAGATATGCTGAGAAGTCCAAGGGTTTTAGATTTTATTGTCTATCTCATACCACTAGGATTATGGAATCAAAAAATGCAAATATTCTTGAGAATGACTTGATCAGTGGGAGTGATCAAACTCAGTATTTGGCTTCTTCTGAGAAAGAACATTCAAGGCATTCCAGCTTCCACTTCAAGTGAAAGATTGATTGTCATTCATAGCACCCCTCAAGCTCAAACAAGTGCTTAACAATCAGTCATTGAGATTCCATAAGCTGCTAATGATAATCTAGAAGATTCTATTGTTCAACAACAATCAGTTGTGCAAGATACTCCTTAGGAGGTCATTAACACAACATTAAGAAGATCAACTAGAATAAAGAAATCAGCCATTCCTAGTGATTATATTGTGTATCTACAGGAATCTGACTATAACATTGGAGTCAAAAATGATTCTGAAATATTTTTACAAGCCATGAGTTCTAAAAAATCAAACTTGTGATATAAAGCCATGAAGGATAAGATGGAATCTATGGCATCTAATCGAGTCTGTGATCTTGTTGGTAGGGGCACCAGGATCAGATAGAGGTTACTAAGCTCATTATGAAAATTTTACTTTATGTTGGTTTGATTTTAAGTACTGTAATCAAGTTTTGTCAGTATGACTCCAGTAATTTTATTTAAGTCAAATATGAGTCCAGTATTTTTTTTTGAGTTAAGTCAAGATTTATTGAGTTAAAGTGTAAGAAGTTGAAAACTAAAGACCATGAAGGACCACATTTAGTATGTTACCTCAGCTCCACATAGAATCCCAGTCAAAGTAGGCACCATCTATTCAATTAGGGCATCTTAAAATTTTCATAAAGTCATCTTAGCATAAAAAAGCAAATAAGCCCCTTATGGAAGGTGGCTTGCTGCCCACTCCTTATGAAAAATAGAATATAGCGCCATCTCCTGATCTCTTTTCCTTATTTCAAGATGCCGCCTATCTCCTTATTTAGAAAAGCTATATCATGATCTCTTTTTCTTATTTCAAGATGCCGCTTATCTTCTTATTTGGAAACAATATGATGCCCTTATTTTCTCTTTTTTTTCATGTTATTCAAGGGTTAGGATTTATTATAAAAACCCCTTCCTTCTTCTTGTAGAAAATAATTGATGATTAATGAAAAGAATCTTCTTTTTATATTTTTCTGTGCTCTTGAGCATTGACACTCTGTTAGGGAGAGGGTGAGGGCTCAACAAATACCTGTTCTAACACATGTTCCAAGCATCCTAGCCCCAAGACGCCAAGGTGCTATGATCCTTAGATGAAATCCTCTTTGTCTTTAGAACCATCTGAAGGAAAGCCGAAACATTTATGGTAGCATAGCTTCATTTTTCAAGTGCTCATCCTGAGAGCTATGTGACCCAATTTTTTAGGACAAAGACCATTATTACATGGTAATCAGACCCATCCCTTCTCAGAAGTTCTATTTTATTGAAGAAAAAGTATGTTCTAAGTAGTAGTTTCTCAATTCTAGAATCATGTTTTCTTTGTTACTTAGTGAATCTTGTTCTGCGAGTAGTTATTTTACTCTTCGCATATTCATCCTTAGTTTATTCTTACACATTTTAAAAAGTAAAGCCCTTAAAATATGAATCATTACTCTACGTTAATCTTTTGCATGGTACATTCTGCATTAGTTTGGTATCAGAGCAGCTAGGACATGCTCATGCATGGTGCTAAAATTTTTTAATCATCTAATTAATCTTTATTAAATCTATAATTTCTTCTTATTTTTAGATCTACAATATAAAATAATATATATATATATATCTGCATATTTACTTTAGGTTTTTGTATGTATGTGCATGCAACACTGAATTCACTTAAGGGCAATTTCTCTTTCTCAGTAGGGATGGCAATAGCCCGGGGATGGTCTGGGGCAGTCTATACCGGTCCCGTCCCCGTTAGAAAAAAATGTTTTCATTTTCCATCCCGTTAAGCCGTTATAATTAATGGAACAGAGACAGGGATATCCAGCCGGGTAAACGGGTACCCACTGGGTACCCGTTTATCCATTTAGATAAGATGGAGATTAATCAAGATGATGATATTGATATATATAAGAGATTCTTCGACTTTGGGATAAGGAAGAAGAAAACGAAAAGTAAGAAAGAAAACGACTAACAAGGGAAAAAAATCCGAAAATGAAGATTTTCAACACAACAACCGTACAAAAAAAAAATACATTCAAATTTTAAAGAAATAAATAAAGAGATATCTTCTAAAGAGATGAGTATACCAGAAAAGAAAAAGGTATTGGAGGGCGTCGATGGGGCAGCGATTGGCGAAGATAGACGATGGACTAATGGAGCTAAGTTCTTGTCTGAACTACTTGTCTTGGTTCAGAACTTTAGATCAGTTGCATGAAAGAAGGAAGAGCAAGAGAAGGCTACGTGAAATAAGAAAAAAGCAAGAGTCAGGATTATATATATTTTATTTATTTTTAATTTTTAATTTTTAATATATTAATATATTATATATATATATTTAAATATATTATACTAAAGTCAACGAGGATGGGGATGGGTAAACGGGGATGTGGTGGAGAATACCGTCCCCGGGCTGTTTACTCATTTAGTCGTTAACGAAAAATCTCCGTTACCCATTAAGCTGTTTAGATTGGGGATTCTTCGACCCGTTAAAAATGGTATCGACCGGGTAAACGACCAAACAGAAAAAATTGCCATCCCTATATCTCAGGTAAGGAAAGGATTTCATCACCTTTCCTTGGCCCAAAACAATCACCCTCATCTTGATCCTAAGCCTAATTAAAATTGAGCAGAAACCTAAAGCAAAGCTAGGGACACCAACGTAGTTGAGTTTCAAGTATTGTGATGAAACTAGTGCACTCAATCCTTCAGCTATTTTTTGAAAGTGGTATTTAGGGCTAGGGGTCAAATGACAAATGTCTTAATTGGACTTGTGGTTCTCTAATTAGGTTTCTGCGAGAGCGAGGGGAACCTTCCACAACCCTACCTCTTATCTGGCCAGTGGAAAGGATAATTGTTGAGTTGATTGTAATTTGAGTTGATTCATTCTACTTAAGCTTTTAGGTCTAGAAATCCTAAAATGAATTTGTGTGTTGCATGACCACCAGGTTGGGAGCTCATTACTAACATCCCTAAACACAACCAAGTTACACCATAGATCCCAATCTTGAAACTTTAATGAGAACCATGACTGAACAATTTGGACAATTAAACAATAGGTTTGATAAAATGGAAGAGAGAATCGAAACCTTTGTAGAAAACCAATTGAACCACACTGAACCTGAATCACCTAGACCAACTCTCCTTCGTTCAAGAGCCCATCGTCATGATCTGACCCTTGAACATAACCCTAGATGCCCACATCAAGACTTTGTGGATTTGGAGGAAAGAGTCTTTAGGAATATACGACTTGATGCTTCTACTTTTGACGGAGATTTAGACCTTAAGGTGTATGTTGATTGGAAAAGTGATATGGACCAATACTTTAAGTGGTATGAGATATCAGAAGGGAGGAAGGTCAAATTTGCCAAACTTAAGTTAGTTTGACAAGCCAGGTTATACTAAAGAAATGTTGAGCACCTTAGTCATTAGAGAGGAGACATACTCATAGCTAACTGGAGATCCATGAAACTTAAGCTTAGGAAAAAGTATCTTCCCCTATCCTATCACCAGAGACTTTTAGATTAATGGCAAAGGCTGAGTCAGGAAAGCAAGACCATATCTGAATACATAGTCAAATTTGATGAATATGTCATGAGGTATAGCATAGATGAATATGAAGCTGTGACCCTATCTAGATTTAGGGCTAGATTACGTGAGAACATTCAGAGAGATTTATTTTTAAGAGAAGTTCATGATCTTGATCAGACTTATCAGATACTAGAGACTATGAGAGATTCTTAAGGGGATCCATAATCCGTTGACCTGAACCCACTAGGAATGGTACCCCTAACTAAAAATCAGGGTCTAGTCAAGTGCACCCAAGCCGACCTACTCCTAGCACCTCATTAACCCGTAAGAAAGATAAGAGTAAGTCACCTGAAGTTCAGACGAATCCTAATCCTAATGCTCCTTGTTTTAGATGTCATAAATTGGGGCACTATACTAGTCAATGCCCAACCCGATCCCTACACATAGAAGAACAAGAGGAAGAAGATCCTGAACCCACTGATGAGCATGAAGAAGAAGTGTATAAAGCTAAAATACACTATGAAGGAGATGAGAAAGTTATTGAATCATCTAATTTATCGGAAGTTGTTAAAGGTATCTTAACCCAAACCAAAGAACAAGAGGATTGGCATATGACCCATATCCTACAGATATTTGTGAAGTTAGAAGAAAAGGTATGTAAGATCATCATAGATAGCGGAAGCTGTGTTAATGCCATCTCAACCAGTGTTGTCAAAACCCTAGGTTTATCTACGGTTCCCCATTCCAATCCCTCAGAAGGTATCCTGGATAGACTCAACTTTCATCTCCATTAAACTGAGATGCCAAGTCATAATCCAACTACAATCCTATCAAGAAAAGGTATAGTGTGATGTCCTTTCTATGAGAGTTGTAGTATCATCTTAGATCGACCTTAGTTATACGACCATGATGCTACCCTGTATGGTCGATCCAACTTCTACTGCTTTAACCACCATAAAAAGAAGATTGTGATAAACCCAACTTTACCTAAGGATCATATTAAGAGAGAATCTAGTAACCTGAAAGAGAAGAAACCACGATTATATCTGATCAGCGCTAAATAACTAGAGCGTGAGATCACTGAGGGTTCACCAGTTTGGATCTTAACTACTAGAGAAATTCAGGATCAAACCCAAAAAGAATACCCTCAAAAGGTAGTAGAATTTTTGAAAGAGTTAAAATTTTTTAAAGAGTTTCAAGATGTGTTTTTTAAAAAACTTTCTGATCAATTGCAACCTTTAAGGGATATCCAACATACTATAGATCTATTCCCATGAGCCATTTTACCTAATCTTTCACATTGTAGGATGAATCTCACTAAGTACTTCCCACTGAGCTACTTTGATGCCTTCAAGTGGACCAAACTTTTCTTAAATGAAATTTGATCGCTGTCGTTGGCAGTCAAAAATAAAACCTACTCACTACTATAGCTAGTGGTGAATTGGGATCGTATCCTCAGGGATCAAGGGCAATTATTTCACGAAAGAGAAAAAGAAAATTTATCTATAGAGGATTATATTAAGAATAGTGGTTATTAAAAGATAACAACTAATTAATTAATAAAATTCAAATAGCAGGAGAAGCAATCCAGGAATCCGAATCCACCATGCAAACAGGTTTTATCTTCTTTTTTTAAGGTTGCAATAATAATAGTTTTTACAAATTTAAAATTAGAATAATTTATCTCTTTTCAGGCACGGACCGTATAAACTATCTAATAATTGTAAGGTTAAGGGTCTAATCTATCATACTATGATCTGTCTCTCTTAGGCATGTACCGTATCCTGATATCACGATATGTCGATAGAGGGTACAGGCCGTGTATGCCAGATCAGAACCTCAATCAGAAAAATAACTCAAAAGATATAATAAAGAAGAGCATAATTTTTATTGCATATAAATTAAGAACAAAAAGAAAGATAAAACCTGATTACAGGCTTCATCATCATTCCAAGTTGAAGGAATCTAGCCATGCATTGCTTCTTCCAGCATTCCCTCCATAATTTTCCTCTCCCAGGTCTAAATACAATAATCTAAATAAAAGAAGAATAAAAAGAGCTTTGTAGAAACTCCTCCCCCAAACTACTGCCTGAGGTCCTCCTTTATAGAGCTCATCTAGGGTTTTCTTCTAGTCAAAATTAGAGTCCATCGGGCGCTCAAGATCATTTAGATATTATGAAAAAAAAATTTAGCCATCCGTTCAACATCAGCTGCCTTATTTTGCGCCATAAATTATGCGAAATCATCTCTTTCTTCCTTTTGAGCAAACCGAGTCCTAATTTGAGTGCCGTCTGCATCGTTGGACTCCAAAATTCAAGCTCTTTCCATCTATAGGCTCCTTTTCTGTAAATATCCATAAAAAGAATCAATTCTTAATAAATTTAAAGTAATTAATATTATTTTAATAGTTAAACTAGGATAATAAATAGACTTATCAGGTTACATGGCCTACCAAAAACTATTGTATCTAATAGGAATGTCTGATTCATGAGTTACTTTTAAAAAATCCTTTGGCATAGTTAGGGACTAAGTTCAAATTTTTTTCTTTCTACCACCCTCAAACCGATGGCTAGACTGAAGTAGTGAACCAAATTCTTGAAAACTTGTTGAGATATCTTGTAGGTAAAAATACTAAAAATTAGAACCTTTTGTTACCTAGAGCCGAATTCGCCTACAACAGTTTTGTTAATAGGACCACAGGCAAGAGTTCATTTGACATTGTCCATGGTTATAAGCCTAATAGACCCATAAACCTAATTCCTTTGCCCATACATGCATGAGTCTCTTAGTCAGCTTAATCATTTGCACAACATGTTAGAGATTTGCATAAGAAAATTATCAATAAGATTAATTTGAGCAATGGTACTTATAAAAATATGGTTAATTCTCAAAAGAGAGTTAAAGAATGTACTGAGGGAGATTATGTGATGATTAGGCTTAGACCTGATCGGTTTCCTTCAGGGACCATGAAAAAGTTACCGTCAGTGGAGCTGGACCCTTCAAAGTAATAAAGAAAATTGGACCTAATGCCTATGTGCTTGAGTTAGCATCCAAATTTGGCATTAGCTCAACCTTCAGTATCTCAGACCTAGTTGAGTATAGGGAACCAACAATGATACCTAGTAAGTTGTTTGGACCTGACTCTATTCTTGAGAGCGAACCCATACATGAGTGTCTCCCAATAAATTTATCTGGAAGTATAGAAAGGGTTGAGTGTATCATGATGACCAAGTTATTACTATCTGGGATAAAGGCTACCAATGTTATTTAGTTCATTGGCAAGGTTGATCAGAATCTGAGGATTCGTGGATCACTCAAGAGGATTTGCAGCGCCTTGACCCAGACCTGTTGGAGTAGTACCAGAGATGGATTGACCCTTACTCGATAGTGTCAAGTTTCTCTCACCTTGAAAGAATTGATGGGGGCACCAGGATCAGACAGAGGTTATCAGCTCATTATAAAATTTTTACTTTATATTGGTTTAAGATTAAGTACTGTAATCAAGTTTTGTTAGTATGAGTCCAGTAATTTTATTTGAGTCAAGTATGAGTCCAGTAATTTTATTTGAGTCAAGTAAAGATTTATTAAGTCAAAGTGTAAGAAGTTGAAGACCCAAGACTATGAAGGACCACATTCAGTGCGCCACCTCAGCCGTACATGGAATTTTAGTCAAAGTAAGTGCCATCTACTCAATTAGGATATTCCAAGAATTTTATAAAGTCATCTCAGCATAACAAAAAAAGCAAATAAGCCCCCTATGAAAGGTGACTTGCTGCCCACTCGTTATGGAAAGCAGAATATAACGCCATTCCCTGATCTCTTTTCCTTGTTTCAAGATGTCGTCTATCTTCTTATTTGGGAAAGCTATCCCTTGATAACTTTTTTTTTTATTTCAAGATGCCGCCTATCTTCTTATTTGGAAACAATATGGCACCGTTATTTTCTCTTTTTTTTAATCTAATTTAAGGGTTAGGGTTTATTATAAAAATTCCTTCCTTCTTCTTATAAAAAATAATTGATGATTAATGAAAAAGAGTCTTCTTCTTCTATTTTTATGTGCTCCTGAGCATTAACACTCCATGAGGGAGAGGATGAGAGGCCCAACAAATATCCGTTCCAACACCTGTTCCAAGCATCCCAGCCCAAAGATGCCAAGGTGCTACGATCCTTAGATGAAGTCCTCCTTGTTTCTAGAACCATGTGAAGGAAAGCCAAAACATCTGTGGTAGCATAACTTTATCTTCCAAGCGCTCATCCTGAGAGCTGTGTGATCCAATCTTTTAGGACAAAGACCATCATTGCTTGATTATCAGACCCATCCCTTCTCATAAGTTCTATTTTATTGAAGAAAGTATGTTCTAAATAGTGGTTTCTCAATCCTAGGATTCTGTTTTCTTTATTACTTAGTGAATCGTGTTCTGCGAGTAGTTACTTTACTCTTCGCATATTCATCCTTAGTTTATTCTTACTCATTTTGAAAAGTAAAATACCTTAAAATATGAATCATTGCTCTACGTTAATCTCTTGCATGGTACATCCCGTATCACTTGTTAAGTTGCCTAATGGTGCAAAAGCCATTGGATGTAAATGGATCATTAAAATAAAGAAAGACTTACAAGGCAACATTGAGAGATATAAAGCAAGGCTCATTGCCAAAGGGTTCACTCATAGAAAAGGAATCGACTGCATGGAGATATTTTCTCCTATATCTAAGAAAGATTCTCTCTGAATAATTATGGCATTGATTTTGAGTTACATCAATAGATATAAAAGCTATATTCCTTAATGAAGATCTAGAGAAAGAGGTTTATATGAAATTCCATGAAGGATTTTCCTCTAGTGATGGTGAACATTTAGTTTGCAAGCTTAAAAAATTTATATAGATTGAAACAAACCTCACGTCAGTGGTATTTAAAATTTTATGATGTAATCTCTCTTTCTTTGGTTTTGAAGAAAACATCATGGATCAATGTATATACTAGAAGGTTAGTGGGAGCAGCATTTGTTTCGTAGTCCTATATGTGGATGACATTCTACTTACAACTAATGATAAAGGGTTGCTATATGAAGTGAAACAATTTTTCTTCAAAAATTTTGATATGAAAGATATGAGTGAAGCATCTTATGTAATTGACATTAAGATCCATAGGAAAAGATCTTGAGGCATTTTAAGATTGTCTCAAGAAACTTATATCAATAAAGACTTGGAGAGATTTCGGATAAAAGATTGTTCACCAAGTGTTGCACCTATAGTGAAGGGTGACAAGTTCACTTTGAACTAGTAACGGAAACAGATGCATAATATTCTATATGCTTCAGCTATTGGAAGCCTAATGTATGCTCAGGTTTGCACAAGACCTGACATTGCATTTGTAGTAGAAATGTTGAAAAGATATCAGAGTAATTCAAGTTTAGACCACTGAAGAGCTGCTAAAAAGGTCATGAGGTATCTTCAAAAAACCAAAGACTATATGCTCATGTATAGACAGATTAATCATTTGGAAGTAGAGGATTACTTGAATTCGAACTTTGCTAGTTGCGTTGATTCTCGAAAATCAATATCATGATTTATATTTATGTTAGCTGATGGAACCATATTATGGAGGAGTGCAAAGCAGACTTTGACTGCTACCTCTACTATAGAAGTAGAGTTTGTTGCTTGTTTTAAGGCTATAACGCATGTGCATGGTTGAAGTGTTTCATCTTAAGGCTTAGAATTGTTGATTCTATTACTTAAATTATTCTGTGATAATTCAACTGCTGTATTTTTAGCTAAAACCCATAAAAGTGGTAGTCGAAGTAAGCACATCAATATTAAGTATTTAGTCATAAGAGAATATGTTAAAAAAAATAAAGTAGCAATAAAATGCGTTAGCATTGAATTGATGATAGATGATCTTTTAACTAAAGGTATGTCAATTAAGAATTTTAATGATCATGTGGTACGAATAAAAATTGGCCCCTATGATGTAATTTAGTTGCATGGATAACTACTTATATAATGAAACTCTTATTTAAGTTATTTGTTTATTTCTCATTTGAGTGTACATATTGTTTGACTTTTGAGAAATAACAAATTTTTTTGACACTGAATAAACATAGGGTTTATTCATTAAGTTATGTTGTCACATTTTGTATAGTGGTAAAGGAATTAAATGCATTATAATACATGGAAGATAATACTCAATTATAGAGGACCTATCGCCATTATTTATGTATTTAGTTTCTTTTTAAGTATTGAGGATTGTGGATTAAAATAAAATATATGAACCAAGTGGAAGAATGTAGTATCCCGTAGGTGATGGTCCTATTTTATTTTTTTTGGTAACTACTTATAGATATATCTTAATCTCTTGGAGATAACTCTCAACAATATCTATCCACTAATTAATTAAGCGATAACTATATCTCTTTTGAAAATTTGAAATGCCTACTTTGATGGGAGTAGACGGTGGAAGGGAATTAAGAAAGTCTCTACAAATAGAGATCCCTTCTCAAGGTTTTTGATATCACATCATCATACGTGAAAAAATCATACGAAAGCCAAAGAGAGATTGGATCCCTAATCAAGAGCAAATTCTAAGGGCATACACCATCATTGTGTGATTGCTCATTGATTAGAAGCACTCAATCAAGATCTAGATCCTCAGAAGGTAGATAATAAATAATGGTTGAAGGTAATACATTGATCATATTATTATTTCATGAATTAATCTATACAATATAGTTGTGTTAAAATATCTTACAAGTGGAAGACTACTTCCTGAGTTAATCTTTAGTGAAGTAGATGGGTATTACACAAGGTCTTCACTTGGCAACCTCTTTGGCAGTTGTATGTCAAGCGGGTGGGTAGAGAATGGCCTGGCTGAATAATTCAAATCCAGCTCTAGTTCACATTCCTTCCATGGCTTTGAGAAGGAATGTGAAACACACCAACCTTGATCTTTGGACTTATCACAATGTAAATCATTGTTTACGAGTTAGTTGGATGAACATCTAAGTGTTTATTGGTCTGGCTTTCGCATGCTAAAATAATTATAAGTGGTTCAAATGCCAATAAAAGCAGTCCAAATCTTTATAGGTAAATAAGTTTTTCTACTTCATTGTTTAGCTCTTACCTAGCTTGTTTAAGCATTGGATGTTACACTCCATCTTCCTCTATTATGCTCGGGTTAGTGCACATACGTTGGAATACGATAACTAGTTTTGAACATCAATAAAATCAGTTAATTTTTTAAAAAAAAATTAAAATATTTTTATTTGATATATGTTTTATTTATTACTATTATTTTTGAATTTTGAAATTAATAATTTTAAATTTTAAATTTAATTATGTAAAATTAAAAATAGTAAAACTATGTTTTTTTAAATAATTAATCTTGTCAATGCTCGTGCATTGCACATGTGCATAATAAATATACCCAAAAAATTCTACCAATTAAATTGATACTTATCTGGTGTATTCATTATCACCATAGGAATAAGAATAGGCAAAAACTTTGTGCCATTTGAAAGAAGCGCAAATGTGTGAATTAAATATATTCATGAATATAGGACTTCTGGAGCCTTCAAATTTAAATGCACCATTCCATGAAATTGCCTATAGAAAGCAAGCTAGTGTTTGGAAGCATACCACGAGAATTGACCAAGAGGACTAAACAGCCTAATGTCGTTGATAGCCGGACACCGGCATGCTCGGAGCCCCCCAGAGAGGGTTTAGCCAAGGTTCTCATCGGTTGGTCCCATACCATCCATACCTAAAGAGCCGCCTATAGGAGGACCTACCCCACCACTATGATTTCTCCTCCAAGTAGTAAGTCCTTACTGATCTGAACCTTATCATCACCAAAGTTTACACATCCTCAGATGGTAAGGCTAGCCACCAGAGTATGGGCTGAAATTTACTCACTAAATTTTCTTATGGTTTGAGTCTTTAATGTGACTGACCATGACGGGAATAAAGTCTGGGACAATGAGACCGTCTCCTGCATACAGAGAGTAAGCTTGCTGTACTACTTGGTTAGGGCTTTTAGTTTTTCATAAGCTTCAAATTAGCTATATTGGAACTTGGGGATTTCCTAATTCTTCAAACTCCTGATAAAAATTCATGTTAGAGTTTTGATCCTTCGATATAGTTCACTTCCTTATGGACTCTAAGTGCCAGATCAAATTCCAAACAACTAATCAACTTGTTATGGTTTGTATTATTCTGCAGTCCCTAGAATCAGATGCTTGCTTCTTCCCTGCACTCAGGAGTTCAGTTGGGATGATGCCATCGGAAGAGCACACAATAATCCAGGCCTCAAGCTGCAGTAATGGACTGTTCTGAGAAACACTATACCATAGCCATTTTGAGGTCTAAGGACCGGCCCAAGCTTTTGTTCGACACTACTTGTACTCTCACTGACATGCAGTATGCTATGTTCCGTGGAATGGTCGACACAGAAAGTGCAGAAGCTTATCAGGCAAGATTTACAGAGTAACTCATGCTCGACATCAATATGATTTCTTCTAATATTTTCTCTTTGTTCAGGCTTTCTTAAGGTTTTAGTCTTGTTCGACTGCAGGAATATTTCGTAAGGCATGTTGATTCATTGCATAGGCAAATTGGTCAGACGGTATTAAAGGTGAAGCAATATCCCTCTCCTCCTAAACCTCGAGGCAGTGGGAATCATCGGATTCCTCTTTGGAAATTTCTTGAAGGTCTGCTCATTCCAGAGCTTCAGGTTGACTAGATCATACTAATGAACTTGTTTCATGCTGATCAAAGAAGATAAATAATACAAATGAGAATCTAGATGTATAGCCAACACACCAAAAATTACCGAAACACCACTCTGTAAATAGTTAGTCCTTCAGAATATTTGGCATTGAAGGTTGGATTTCAGCTACAGAGAAATTTGTATAGGAATGTGATTCTTATCCTTTAGTTCTTAATCACACACACAGACTTGTAGATGATATTGCTTGGTTTGTAAATGAGATTTACATTTGTTGATACAGCACTACAGAAATCTATTATTTGTTTGTGCACTCGTGTATACTATTGCTTTCACGACAAAAATTCAGAGCACATGATGCTTGTGGGACTTCTTCGCTGCAGTTCTAAGTACTTTTAATAAAGGAAGCTAGATTTAATAGTGAACGGGGGGCCAGGTTTTTCCAAATTATGGCTTTAATTGATCAAGACATCGTTTAAACTAAGGAGCTGAGTTGCACGTTATAAGCGCCTAAGAAGATGCACTACAAGAAAATGTCAAAATAGTGACGAAAATTAGTGATGAAAATTTTCGTCACTAAATTGTGACGGTTTAGTAATAAAATAGTGATGAAAATTAAAATTAATGACGGATTAGTCTATCCGTCACTAAATCGTCACTAAATTAGTGACGGACTATCACATCCATCACTAATTAGTGACGGATGGGGCAATCCGTCACTAATTTAATGACGAATTATCATTTCATCACTAATCCATCACAAATTAGTGATAAAAAAGCAATCAATCACTAAATTAGTGACGGATTAGTGACAGATTTTACTTTCGTCACTAATCCATCATAAATTAGTGATGAATGAGGTAATCCATCACTAAATTAGTGATGGATTAGTGACGGAAGGAAAGTGATGGATTTTCCTTTCGTCACTAATCCATCACTAATTAGTGATGGATGGTCAATCCGTCACTAAACTAGTGACGAATTGCCTCATCCGTCACTAATCTGTCACTAATTAGTGACGGAAGAGTAATTCATCACTAAATTAGTGACGAATTAGTGATGGACTGTCACATCCATCACTAATTAGTGACGGATGGGGTAATCCGTCACTAATTTAATGACGAATTGCCATTCCGTCACTAATCCATCACAAATTAGTGATAGAAAAGCAATCCATCACTAAATTAGTGACGGATTAGTGATGGATTTTACTTCCGTCACTAATCCAACATAAATTAGTGACTGATGGGGTAATCCATCACTAAATTAGTGATGGAAGGAAAGTGACGGATTTTTCTTTCGTCACTAATCCATCACTAATTAGTGACGGATGGTCAATCCGTCACTAAATTAGTGATGAATTGCCTCATCCGTCACTAATCCATCACTAATTAGTGATGGAAGGGTAATTCATCACTAAATTAGTGACGAATTAGTGATGGACTGTCACATCCATCACTAATTAGTGACGAAAAATCCATCACTAATTAGTGACGAAAAATCCGTCACTAATCCATCACTAATTTAGTGATGGATTGCCCCATCCGTCACTAAATTAGTGATGAATTGCTCATCCGTCACTAATCCGTCACAAATTAGTGATGGAAGAGTAATTCATCACTAAATTAGTGACGAATTAGTGATGGACTGTCACATCCATCACTAATTAGTGACGAATGAGGCAATTCGTCACTAATTTAGTGATGAATTGCCATTCTGTCACTAATCCATCATAAATTAGTGATGATGGATTAGTGACGGATGAGCCATTCCACCGGCTAAAACCCAAAGATAAGAAAAAATAGGGAAAAGAGAGCTGGAGAAGGCTGGAAGAAAGTAACCAAGTCGTTTGTGGGGGCGAATGGGAGAGTGAGAGGAGGCAAGGGAAAAGAGGTGGAGAAATCAAGACACCGCTTCTCGGTTTTGTTAAAAGGAGAGAAAGCCAGCCTCCCCCCCCCCCCCACCCCTTCCCCATCTTCCCCCAGCCCCATGCCCTAGACCACCCCTCTTCCACCCTCCCCCCTTCTACCTCCCTCCAAACCATCATCCCCTTCTCCTTCACTTGTCTCCTTCCTCCGATCAGCGATGCGGAAGGGGAGAGCTGTCATGGCACCGGCAGCGGCCGCGGCAGAGGCGATCGGGGCGGGATCGGGCCCGGAGGTCCGGTTCTGCGGCATCCGGAAGCGGCCGTGGGGGAGGTTCGCGGCGGAGATCCGCGACCCGACGAAGAAGACCCGCGTCTGGCTCGGCACCTTTGACTCCGCCGAGGAGGCCGCCCGCGCCTACGACGCGGCCGCCATCAGCCTCCGCGGCTGCAAGGCCAAGACCAACTTCCCCGCTCCATGCCCTCCCCTCCCGGCCGCCCCTCTCCCTCTCTCTTCCACCCCCACCGCCATCGCTGCCGCCGCCGCCTTCCCCCACACCCCCTACCCTCGGCAGCGGCAGCCACCGCCGTAGTGGCCAGCCTCCAGCAGCCACAGCAGCACCGTGGAGTCCTTCAGCGGCCCCCGGCGCTGCTCTGCGCCGCCCCTCAGGTCTCAGTTCCGAACCCAGAAGGTCGATCCACCGCGCGTCCCCATCGGCGAGGAGGAATTGCACAGCGACTGCGGCTCCTCGTTCTTCTACCACCGTGTCTCTCTCTCCCTGCAAACTTGCTCTATTCTAGTGCTAATGGATAAGAGATTTCTTTTGTATTTTTAGTCTTCTCGATTTGTATTTTCAGCTAGGGTATCCCGGCTCGTGAACCATTGTTGTAGGGTATAGTTTGAACCTCCTTCACCGTGGAACATCGCCGGAGCTTGAGCTAACGTCGCCGGTGAGGTAGGGAGGCCAAAATATTATCGCGCTCTTTTCCTCTGTTTAATTCTCAAAGCTCTGTTTCTTGACAATCTCTTCAATTCCGGCTGAAAGGGCGAGAGATTTTCTAATTAAAGAGTAGAGGAGGATCACCGGAGCTAGGCGAACCTTCGGGGAAGTTCAGATCATCTTCGGCGACCCCGGCAAGGAGGAGGTAAAATTTTTCCTCCTCTGTTTTTCTTTTTCAACTGAAGAATCAATGGGATTTTTGGGAGGTTTGAGGGCTGCCGTTGTCAGAGAAGATCGCCGGAGGAAGGAGAGTGTTGTCCGGCCATGGGAGGCCACCGTCCATGGTGGTTGTAGCTGATTATATATCAGACATAGATCTATGCTGTATATATCAGACAGATCCCATGCAGGCAATAAACCATGAAAGTGGTTGGAGTTCATATCGATATACATATATTGCTGACCTCTTGAAGAAGGCGGTAGTCTTCCTTTCATGCTATTATATGACACATTCAATTCAATCATATATTTGAGATCCCAGAACCAAGTAGGGAAGTCATCTGAAATGTTTTTTTTTGAAAGCTGTAGCCGTTCCAGATTTGACTGGGTTCGAAGCCAGGTAGGAAATTTTGGTCCCAAATGACAGGAGTGCATACCAATTGATCGGGCATTAAAAGCAGGAATCCAATCTGGACTTAGGTTCACTTCAAATGAGTTGTCAGATAAATCTAAGTTCCATAGTCTCGTAAGGTTGGCAAAGTGAGCTTCAGTCAAATTGCTTATAAAGGAGTTTGAGGAGAGATCCAAATACTCTAGTGCTGATAACTGACCCAGACTTTTTGGGATGATCCCACTCAAGTTATTTTTACTCACATCCAAAAGTTTTCAGCCATCCACTCTATGCTCAATGCAACTGGACCAACTTTCTATAATATCAGAAATCTCTCCGCTAATGCTATTGTTATCTATAGAAATCTCTTCACTGAGAGACCTTCCAAGTAGATATGCAATAGTAGATAAAGCTTAAACCATTCTCTTAATCTTGGGGCTGTGAGTTGAATGCACTAATGTCTATGTCTTGCTGCTGTCAGGTGTTAGAAAGTTTGCTACCTATTTAAAAGACTGCAAGCTCACTTGATATTGAGAATGATATAAATGGAAGATATATTAACATGCAGTCTTTAGGCATATTTTAAGGACAAGTTGGTCTAAGCTTTCTGCTTTCATACTTCAGACTTGCTTTTGTAAAATTTTAGAAAAATGGATCTTATTATTATTAGAAAATGTTACTAGTTAAAAAGGAGGTTTATAAGAGAGAAGCTTTCCAGTTAGCATTGACTTTGTTTCTGCCAGTTGGTTAAAGACTGGATTTAACTTACATTTATGCATGTGTTTAGCAATTTTAGAAGCATGGTGCTTGAGAGAGGATGCTAGAGCCAACTTATTGGTCACTAAGATGGTGTGTAACCTGTGTTCCGTTCTCAAACATGGATAGGACTTACTGTTTTAACCATGATTGATAAAATTGTTTTGCAAAACTTTGATGCGACTTCCGATCGTTTATTTGAACAAGGTTCTTGTTTGATTACCATGCTCATATTTGATTACAGACTTGGCATGTGCTATCTGCTTCACTACTCTAAATTAAGTAAAGGAAACTTCTTGTTTCATCTCAAGCATTTAACATGGAACAGAGTACATAGCATGTCCTTACTTTGAAAATTGATGCATCATCTGGAAATGCTGCCACACCATGTCGCATTTGATAAGAAAAGAATAATTTGAAATGCTTATTAGGATCTTGGCCAAATAGAATAAGATCCCAAGCAAAGAATAAATTCTACTATTGATCTACCTGCAGCTTGGTTGTGGCAGTAAAGCTTGGCAGTAATATGGAGATAATTAGTGCCTGTGGAAATTGTTTTTTATATTTAACTAGTGGAGAGATAATTAGTGCCTGTGGAAATTGTTTTTTATATTTAACTAGTGGACAATTCTGAAGAAAAATTACTAGCGAAGATAGATTACAAATGAGCATCAGGAAATCATGTACTATTAGGTCTAATAAAATTTTGACTAACATCAGTACAATATATTACTGAACATAACCTCTTAAGAATTTAGAAATCCAGCTCTCTATTAAGAGTTTGAAAGCTATGGAATGTCAGCATCATACCAAAATAAGTTGTGCACTGTGTGAAGATGAAGAGCACCAACCAGTACTTCAGGAAAACTGAAACACTCTGTGCAGCAATGCCTGCCATTCCATTTCCAATTCCCACTACTGCGAGTGTTGCAACGATGAAGTATGGAATTTCTCCAACAACCCATGACACTGGATAGAATATTGGTAGGTACATCTTTGATCTTCTCTCTTGGAAATAGACCAGCCTATCCGTGCCAATCTGGGGAATAACATTGTTTGTAGATATCACCCCAATGAGTATGATTTGCATGTATATGTACAATGACCATGAGCTCACACCATATAAATTACATATATGTAGTCTATCCAAGGCATCAGCTTGGATTACTGACTAAAGGAGCCTGAGATGTTAGTCACATATGTTCTATACAAATGCTTAGGTATATATTCTATATATGTTTATGTTTATGAAATTACATATATTTTTGCATGTATGTAGAGAGAAAGAGGACGATTCAAGGCCCTGAAGACTATTTTGAAAATTTTCACTAGCATGATTAATGTCACAGAAACAATACACCACCAGCTCAACTTGGAATAGGCCTTGATCAATCAAGAGATGTTCAAGAAGCCAAAATCAAATGAAGTAGTTTTGTGGGCTTGTTGATATATCAGGATTGAAGTGTAATTATTTTTGGTCTGAAACATGCCTTCTAGATCTCATGATGCTACACTTTCTAATTTTTTTTTTTTTACCCACTGAATATGTCTAGATGGCACAGAGCATTCTTCTCCAATTTCAGTGTTCTGAGGGTTAAAAGGTGGTTGCACGTTATAATTATGGATTTAAACAATTTACCCTGAGGCATTTTACGTCCTGTCTCTTACGATCGTTAAGCAAAGTCTACAATCTTCTCGGGTCACATGCTTTCCAAGTGAAGGCCTTGGGCTAGCTAATCCTTGTCTAGATAATTACCTTTTGCATCTATTTTTCTCATTGAACTGTATCTACAAGGTGGTGTTTAATTCATGATAATATAATATTACTTGAAACTTTACATTGTTGATATCTTGTGCTTAATAATCAAAATATTAAGAATATAAGATTTTTGTATTTGGTTTATCTTCTTAATATTAGTTGAGATTCTTGAAATTACAAATATTTTTTATTATAAATCTTTTTATTTTTTAAGTGGCTGTTTTTTTATTATGGTTCTCTGGCCTATCATTAACTTGTGATGCCATTGTTATTGCTTCCTGCCATGTAACTAGATTCTGCAAATTCCATGTCAATCATACCTACAATCTAGTTTCAAATGGAAGATATGGGCATTTTCTTGATGTCATGGATTGAAGATGATGTTTTAGTGCGTACTCACTGTAGGAGATTGTGATACACCAAGTTATAATGCAGTTTGACCCTCCTCCATTTATTATTGGTTTTCTAGCCTCAGGTTGCCAGAGCTCTTGCTTTCTGCCATCTAGCCAGATTATAGAGAAGAGAATTCCATGTCAATTCACCTTATATTCCATTGTGTTCTCAATCAACAACTGGAAGGAATATGTGGTCTGGTGACATTGAGTTGATGAGTGCTTACTGTTGTGGTTTCTATGCAGGTGATGGCATATGT
Source organism: Calamus simplicifolius (assembly GCA_900491605.1). Lineage (NCBI taxonomy): Eukaryota > Viridiplantae > Streptophyta > Magnoliopsida > Arecales > Arecaceae > Calamus > Calamus simplicifolius. The sequence continues at coordinate 288,855 of UESW01004675.1, read as the reverse complement.
GACACTGGCTGCAGTGGCAGCAGCTGCACAATCGGCAGTGCTCGGGGAGTTCGGGCAGTCGGAGCTGCAATGGATGAAGATATGCAATCTCTATGGGAAGTTCTGTTTCCAAGTTGGGGAGGGAATGATGAGTTCATTTGTGGTTAGCCTTGGCATGGTCGGCCTCTCCGGTTTCTCTGCCTTTAACCTCTTTCGCTTGTATGGAAGCAGCAAGGGAAATAGTAATAGAAGCTGATAGATTCAATTGCAGCCTTTATTTTGATGGGTTAGCCTTTAGTGTGGGCTTTGTAAATGTTTATCATATGCATGTAATAAATGCAAGACATGTACTCTATATGCTACTTCTGTGACTAAAATTCCAGCGAAGAACTCACCTAGCTTGTTTGAATCTCCACCTTTTCATATGGCATGTATTTTTTATTCTTAAATTTAAATTTTCATCTATAAATCTTATTAGAATGCATTAAATATATTATAATTTAAAAATAATTTTAAATTTATAAGAATAAAAATTTGATGAAATTTTATTTGGTTAACGATGGATTAATGATTGATTTCTTATAGAAATAATAGTGACGGATTAGTGACAAAAGTATTAGTGATTGATTAGTGATGGAATAATAACAAATGATTGATGGATTCTTTCGTCACTAATTCATCACTATTAGTGACGGACTAGTGACAAAAGTTTTAGTGACAAAATTTTTGTCACTAATCCATCACTAAATTATGATGGAATAGTGATGGAAATATTTGTGACAGAATAGTGACGGAATAATGCGTGATGGATAGTCCGTCACTAATCCGTCATAATTTAGTGACGAAAAATATGTTCCGTCACAAATTTTTGACTGAATATTTCATCACAAATCTGTCACTATTATTTTGTGACGGTCCTCTTTCCGTCACAAATCCGTCACTACTATTTTGTGACGGACCTCTTTCCGTCACTAAATTTTAGTGACGGCAAAAATGGTGACGATAAGATTTTCGTCACTAATCCGTCACTAAACCCAATTTGTGACGGAATAGTGATGGAAGTTTTTGTCACTATTATACTATTTTCTTGTAGTAATGGCAACGTAATACATCCTAATATAAGGGCTTTTTGTTTTGGGTTTATGAAGCCTTTAAGGCTATCTCAGCTTCTATGCTCCCAATTTTTGTTTTGTTGCCTCCTCGTCCAACTACCATAATGTGTGGACCTAAATATTTGCAACTTAGCCTCCATCCAGCACTAGGCCATTCCAACCCAGAGCATTCAAGCACAAATGGTGCCTTGCAGTCCATTTCCTTCTCTTTTGGATCCATGACAGTTTACAGGGAACACTTTTCTTGTGCCAAAGATCTGATAATTGTTTCCAAGGCAATCTAAATAAAAGCCCACAAACAAACCCTAGCTTAAGCCACCATTTGTGTTGGGATGGTTGGATATAATCTAAACTAAACCGGTCCATTTAGAGCCAATGCATGCCCTAAGGACTGATTTGGTTAGGGATAAAATAGAAGGTAAAACTTTTCTTTCTTTGTTTTATTATGTTTGATTGAAAAAAAAAAATTTTGTGTGAAGTTCACATACATTTTTCTTCTCTATTGAAAAATAAATATTAAGATAGAGCTACTATTTATTTTCTAATATTCTTTTTTTATCCTTCTATTTTTGTATAAAAATAAGAAACAAGCATAAAATGAAAAAAAATAGGTCAAGAACGGATCAACAAACCTTATCAAAATCAAGTGCGCTCAATTTTGAGCAATAAAAATTAACTCAAATTCAAATGTATTCTTGAAAATCTGGACATAATCACACAATCTTATCTGCTGGTTGGTATTCCTCTCGCCAATGGCGAAGAAGATTAGGATCACGATTTAGACATGACCTCAAGGGGGTATTTGATAGGAGGTAATCTATCCAGTTTACTGGTAATTTAAAAGGGACCTATCTGTTTGGTACGTATTTTTAATGGAATCTATTCTGCAGTGGTAATCTGAATTACCTCATTAGAGGCAATTCAGATTATCTCAAGTGAAAGTGGCTATCCATAGACCGGATATATTGTAATCTAATAAAATTTCTTTTACAAAATTGTCCCTACCTTTTTTTTGTAAAATAAAATCATTCCTTTCTCCAAACAAAATCATTGCCTCTTTACTCATATCTCCACACAAAATAAACCGCGCTATTATTCATCGATAGAAAAGAAAAATATTGAATAAAAAAATTAAAACAAAAAAACAAAAAAAACATAGTTATAAAAAAGTCTAATTAAAAAAATAAAAAAATAAAAAAATTTTAATTACTATTTTTAAATTTATGAAAAATATATATTAAAATTAATAAAAAAATAATTAAAAATTAAATTAATTAATTTATTTTTAATTTTTCAAATTAATTTTCAAATTAATTTTATATTTTATTTTAGAAATTATTAAAAAATTAAATTAATTAAAAATAAAAAATTAATTAATTTTTAATTAATTTAATATTTTAAAAAATAAATTTTAAAAATAATTTAAAAATTTTTTTAAAAAAATTAAAAATTATTTTTTAATTAATTTAATTAATTAATTTAATATTTAAAATATAAAAAATAAATTTATTTTTTAAAATTTATTTTTTAAAAATAAATTAAATATATTTAAAAATATATTTAAATTAAATATATTTTTTAAAAATAAATTGATTTATATATTTTTTAAATTAATTAAATATATTAATTTTTTTAATATATTTGTTTTATTTTTTAATTTATTTATTTATTAAAAATTATTTATATAAATTTATTTATTTTATATATTTAATATATTAATTTAATTAAAAAAATAAATTAAATATATAAATAAATTTATTTCTTTTATAAATTTAAAAATAAATTTATTTTTTTATTTTTTTTTATTTTTAATTATTTTTAAATAAATTAAATAAATTAATTCAAATTTTAATTTATTTTTTTAACAAATAAATTAATTTTATATTTTATTATTACTTTTTTATTTAATTAATTAATTTTTAATTACTATTTTTAAATTAATTTACTTAAAAAATTTAAAAAAAAATTAAATACTATTTTTAATTTTTTTAAAAAAATAATGTTCTTAGCAACGTCTTCTTGATATTGTAGTAATTTCAAATTGACAGCGTCTAATTACGTTACTTTTTAAAATTTAAAAAATATCTTACTTTTTGTTATCAACTAATCAATCTATTCATATTATCATAATATATCAATTATTCTATTAGTTTTAATTAATTTTATATAACAAAATATTAAAATATAATAAATAAATTATGATAATTAAAAGTTTAAGAATCAAAAAAAATTTTGAATAAATGTTTAAAGATTAAAAATATATTTTAATCTTGAAAAATAATTAAATCTAGTATCTTCTATTTATATATAAATACTTTGATTTAAGGATATTTTGAGGTATTTTTTTTTAAAAATAGATTTAATTTAGTATATGAATTTGATTTAGGAGTATTTTGGAAATTTGATGTTATATGAGTGGTAATGTATTTGTCATACCAAACATAGTAATCAATATTAATGTAATATTATCTATGTATACTAAATACAGTAATCAATATTACTAGCAATTCATGCAGCGGTAATTTATATTGTAGGTAATCTATATTACCATTTAGGATTGCTCGCAATGCACCAAATGCAACCCAAAGGTTACTTAGCTTAGTCATAAAGTTCTATGGCATGCATGTGCGTTTAAATCGGACTTGAACTCACTTCAATTCGACTCCTATAAAGTGCAAGTTGTGGCCACAGGGGCTAGGGTGGGGCCCGATTAGTGGGCACGTGTCCTCCTAGTTGTTAGATACTGAACAGGAAGGACCGAAAACAGGCCATACCCCACCGTGCCATGCCCCCTCAGACCTCTGTAAAGTGTGCGGATATTAATTACTAAAAAAATGGGAGAGGATATTTGGTGGCCCTTGTCTCCGAACCATCTCCTTGAACCGGCTCCACCCTATAATTCACTCAAAATTCATTTTAATCCTACATTTCAGTTGTTACACTCCAATCTTTTATATTTTTTAAAAAAATATTATTTCTTCATGTTCTATTACATAAAATTTATTATAGCTATGCATCATTCTAATTTGAATATATAAATTATTAGTTTATCCGACATGACAAATTAGTATGCAATTTATAATAAAATATCAAAGATGATTTAGCAACTATTCTATCAATTTTATTTGATTAAAAACATTAAAAAAATATTTTCAGAATTAAGTCGTTACAAATGAAACTTTTGTGAACCAAAATGAGCTTTGAGTGTAAGTCTAAGGGTGCC
>UESW01004675.1:133164-281520 GCA_900491605.1 Calamus simplicifolius | reverse complement strand
CTACGTTACTTTGTTAGTTTTTATCAAAAAAAAAAAAAACACACTTGAGAATTTTTGACATCACTTTATTTATTTTTTAAGTAAAAAAATAATATTAAAATCAAATAATATATTTAATGCTATTATTTCTATATTATTTTTAAAAAACATTTTATATTAATATATTTTCTTTTAGTATTTTAAAATAAAAAATTTATTTTTTTTATTATAACCATCAATACATCATCACCTTTGTTGCCTCCACCATCACCATCGTCAACATTGTCTCCACTATATTATTGTTACTACATTTAAGGATTAATTTATTACATTATCTTTACTGTGGCAAGATTAATGAATTATCATTACTTCTGTTATCAATATTGCTAGCTCACCAATAGTCTTACTATCACTAATACCCTTATCCCTGCCACCCTTACCAGCCATATCAAACAAATTTATATTTAAAAATATTTAAAATAATCTAATATTTTATTTTTAAATAAAATGATGCCAATAATATTTTTGTTATACTTTTTTATCATATTTTTATCATACTTGAATAATGTCATAAATAATAAAAAATCAAAAAGTATAAAGGCATTGAGTAAAGACTTGAAAGCATGAATGATATTTTTGAATAAGTGGGATATTCTTTTAATTTTTTCTAAAAAAATAAAAGAATATGATAGCTCATTAAAAAAAATCCTGCGGCTGTATTAGAGTTTTAATCTTCTCCAGATCAGATGATAGATGGAGAGATTCAGTGATGCAAAGCTTCAAGATTGACCGCTATGAATTGTTGAGCTTGGCCTAAGCCAACAATTTAAGATGATTAAATTGACTTATGTCTGTTATTCATTGAGCTTAATTTGAAAATCACTTTCATGAGATTACAGATCATCAAGGAAGAGTCAATGGGCTTGAGATAGATCGGTTACACAAATAGTCCAAGCTACTTTTATGACTTGAGTATGGACTTAAAACTCAACCTGTAGAGGGCTGGTAATGTAGTTTGATTTGGTTAGCTTATCTTATGGCAATATATGACAGAACAAGAGATCATCATAAAGTGATTAATCATTGCATAGACATCTAGAAGATATCTTTATTAAGAAAGATTTTCTTTCTCAAAATCATCCTATCAAACTTTGATCAACACTATATCTACTAGGCATAAACTATAGTTTGTGAAGGAATCAGAAGGAATCCACCGATATATTAAGGGAACATTCTTCTTTGATATATGTTTTATTTATCTTATTATTATTTTGAATTTTGAAATTAATAATTTTAAAATTTAAATTTAATTATATAAATTAAAAATAGTAAAACTATATTTTTTTAAATAATTAATCTTGTCAATGCTTGTGCATTGCAGGTGTGCATAATAGATATATCCAAAAAATTTCACCGGATTAAATTGATACTATCTGTTGTATTCATTGCCACACTGGAACAAGAATAGGCAAAAACTTTGTGCCATTTAAAAGATGCGCAAACATGTGAATTAAATGTATTCATGAATATCATTAATTAAATATATTCATGAATATCATTAATTAAATATATTCATGAATATCATGAATTAAAAATATTCATGAATATAGGACTTCTGGAGCCTTCGAATTTAAATGCACCATCCATGAAATTGCCTATAAAAAGCAAGCTAGTGTTCAGAAGCATACCACGATAATTGACCTAGAGGACTAAACAACCTAATGTCGTCGACAACCGGGCACCGGCATGCTTCGAGCAGGCGGAGAGGGTCTGGCCAAGGTTCTTCTCATGGCTGGTCCCATACCATCCATACCTAAAGAGCCGCTCTTGCGAGGTTCTTGTGTTTTTGGCTTCAGTGCCATGCTCGTCAAGAGACATCGATGCCCTTGACGATAAGGTTGGTAGGGAGAGCTGCTCTTTGGAGGCTGATCAGCTGGGAAGTGGATATCCCTGTTTATTGTAAGGAATGGTGGTGAAATTGTAATGATCTCTTTTTTTAATTTTTTTCTTTTTGTTTCCCTTTATGCGTTTTAGCCTAGCGGGCAAAGCAAAGGATAAGGACCGAGCTGGTTGTTTCATGCATGAGTATAATTTGCATATTTGAAGTAAATTATATAGCATTGTATGAAGAGATATAATGAATGGCATTGTTCGTATTGCGCCCTCTTTCTAATCACCGTGTCAGTATCCAATGATCTAATACCGATTGAATGACATGCTCCAGAATTGACTTCAAGAGAATTTGAATATGTGCATGATTAGAGGCTTGTTCTAGTTCAGAAATGTTCATAGAGAAGTCAGTATAATGGGTTGGACAATTAACACTTTGATGAACAATTAATTTTATTCACATAATTAGTAGTACATAAATCACATTTGGCTTAAATTACACTTTGATGAACAATTATGTTGTGCCAAAAATCTTTATCCCTTCGACGTTGTTCCTTACCGCACCATTTCTGGAAACTCTTATAAGTACAATAGAATGGACTGAATAATATCTGTAAAGAAACCCAGCTTTTTTAAAATGGAGGCTTATAAAAATTATTGTACAGTGGGTTCTTGTGTCCTCTTGTCAGCGTCTATGCATCAATCAGCATATAAACTCTTAAATTGACATTATCATGTCTCTACCATTGAATATAAGGGTTCAATTATATATATTTGGATAATAATAAAAATATCGATTGGAGAATTACTACAATATTTGAGTTTGTAATGATAGATATGATGGTTGGCATAAGCCAAAATATGAGCAGAATATCATCTGGTAAATACTTTATTTATAAGAAACTTAAGTATCATGCAAGAGTTTAAATTAATGAAGAACAAGATTAAATCATCTATCAACTAATGTAAGAATGTTTAAATGAATATTTCTAAGGACTTTTATAATAAAACTCAGTAGAAGAATAATTGTAAAAGTTTCAAAAATTATTAAATCAATTGGAATAGGTTTAGATCAAAAAATAAATAAAAATAATTAAAATTCAAAATATAGTAGTGAGTTTTCTATCGCAGATTGAATGCTTAAAACAATGACAAAATAGATTCTCTGATCTTTAAACGGTTGATCGCTGTAGACTAGATCAATCGACCAGCCCTGACTCTAGCGGTTAATCGGACGCTTGTCTAACAACTATAACGGCTAGTTCGGATGATCATTGAACTGCCTCCTTTGGTTCCTAATGGCTAGTAATTAGCTCTCCATAAATTAGAGACTTAAGCATTGGTTTTAAGCATGAATTAGCTAGGATGGATTAGTGTTAATATTCAAATAGTTATTCTTGAGAAAAGCTTGCAAAATCCTCTCAGTCCTTATTTACAGCTATAATTGTATATCTACTTTTATTGAAAGAGTATTCTTATTATTTCTTTTGTAAGAGAAGTGTGTAGGATTTTTTCTTAGCCTATCAAATAAAGAGAGTGGGTTTATCCACAGCCTAAAAAATGATTTGTGAGGGTTCCTTAAAAGCCTAGAAAAAAGTAGTGTAATAATTTAGTACTCAACTGATTTAAGAGGATTCATAGTTAAAATCCCAAGAAGATGTCTTAAGTAGTAAATATAGGTAAAAAATGCTAAATCATTATAAATTTTATACTTTATTTAATTTTCTTATTCATTTACTTTCATACACTTATTCTTATTTTATTGCAATTACCAGCTAGCCATCCCTATAAGCATAGCTAATGATAACTTTAACGGAGTTGTTAATAGGAATGCAAAATGGAAATTGTGGGTCAGTGCTTCAGAGGTCAAGCCACCAAAATCAATCGTTGGCTTTAAATGGTTTTTATGCTATAACAAATTCTATATTGTCTTCAATATTACACAATTCCATTAAAAAAATCAAAATCATCATCCACTTCCTCATGTCATCAGTATGCATGCCCTAAGGTTGACACCTAGCATGGGACCAATAGGAATATAACAAATATGGACAATCAATTATATGGCAAGAATGCATACAGAATCAGTCTTGGCTTTGGATCAAATGGTTGTCATATTCAAGTGCTCTCTCCAACGTTAGCATCAACAAACTCTGTCTTTATTGAAATACCTTCTATAACCTCTATAGGCCATCAAAAAGTAACTCACTCATAGGGTGAAAGCCAAAATCAAATCCAAAACCAGTATTATTACTATTATTATTAGTAACATAATTGTTTCTCCATCTTGTGCTGATATTTCTACTGGGTCAAATCAAGCTAAAGCAGCTGGGTTGTATGGGTTAACATTAGAGATGAATATGCAATCATGCCTCAGCATCTTAATGTCCTAAAGTCTGAATATATGCTGTTGACTTTGGTAGTTTTGGAGCTACACATAATTCTACCAATGAGTACCGTTTCATCTACTTTATCTTTATAACCTTGAGGACAATATTAATTTTAATGAAAGTGGAATGTTTGGATTCCTTAATTTTGGGGTTTTCTTCAATCTAAAGGATTGTTTTGATTGGAGGGATTTATGGAATTTCCTAGTTTTAGCTATTTATTATTTTCTTAAATCTTAAATTATCTATAATTTAAGATTCCTTTTTCTAATTGTAGTAGATTTTTTTTGAGTATTAGACCTTTTAACATATATGGTGGATTTTAGAGAAAAAAAGGAGTTACCAAAAGGCATATAAAATTGATAAAAGATATGTATGATATATAAAAATGTGAGATCAGATAGAGGTGAAGAATATTATGGTAGATACACCGAGGATGTACAATCACCTGGTCTGTTTGCTCAGTTTTTTGAAAAAATTGAAATTGTTGCACAATACACCAAGTCAGGGTTTTCAGATCAAAATAATGTAGCTGAAAGAAGGAACCGAACACTATTTGATATAGTGAGAAGCATAATTAGCAGCTCAAAGCTACCTAAATTCTTGCGAACCGAAGCTCTTAAAATAGTTGCGCATATATTAAACCGAGTTCCAACTAAGGTTGTTTTCAAAATGCCATTTGAGTTATTTAAAGGTTGAAAATCAAGTTTGCAACATATACATGTTTAGGGATGCCCATCTAAAGTAAGAGTTTATAATCCAGAAGAAAGAAAACTGGACCTAAGGACTATTAGTGGATATTTTATCGGATATGCTGAGAAGTCCAAGGGTTTTAGATTTTATTGCCTATCTCATACTACTAGGATTATGAAATCAAGAAATACAAATATTCTTGAGAATGACTTGATCAATGAGAGTGATCAATCTCATTATTTGGCTTCTTCTGAGAAAGAACATTCAAGGTATTCCAGCTTCCACTTTAAGTGAAAGATTGGTTGTCATTCATAGTGCCCCTTAAGCTCAAACAAGTGCTCAACAATCAGTCATTGAGATTTCACAAGCTGCTGATGATAATCCAGAAGATTCTATTGTTCAACAATAATCAGTTGTGTAAGATACTCCTTAGGAGGTCATTGACGCAACATTAAGAAGATCAACTAGAATAAATAAATCGACCACTTCTAGTGATTATATTGTGTATCTACAGGAATCTGACTAGAACATTGGAGCCAAAAATGATTCTAAAACATTTTCACAAGCCATGAGTTCTAAGGAATCAAACTTGTAGTACAATGCCATGAAGGATAAGATGGAATCTATAGCATCTAATCGAGTCTATGATCTTATTGGTGGAGGCACCAGGATTAGACAAAGGTTACTGAGCTCATTATGAAAATTTTACTTTATGTTGGGTTGACTTTAAGTATTGTAATCAAGTTTTGTCAGCATGAGTCCAGTAATTTTATTTGAATCAAATATGAGTCTAGTAATTTTTTTTAAGTCAAGTCAAGATTTATTGAGTTAAAGTGTAAGAAGTTGAAGACTCAATACCATAAAGGATCATATTCAGTACGTCACCTCAGCTCCACATAGAATCCTAGTCAAAGTAGGCGACATCTACTCAATTAGGGTATCTTAAGATTTTCATAAAGTCATCTTAGCATAAAAAAAGCAAATAAGCCTTCTATGGAAGGTGACTTGTTGCCCACTCCTTTTGGAAAGTAGAATATAGCGCCATCTTCTGATCTCTTTTTCTTGTTTCAAGATACCGCCTATCTTCTTATTTGAAAAAGCTATCCTCTGATATCTTTTTCTTGTTTCAAGATGCTGCCTATCTTCTTATTTGAAAATAATATGGCACCCTTATTTTCTTTTTTTTCATATAATTCAAGGGTTAGGATTTATTATAAAAACCCATTCCTTCTTCTTGTAGAAAACAATTGATGATTAATGAAAAAGAACCTTTTTCTTCTATTTTTCTGTGCTTCTGAGCATTGACACTCCATGAGAAAGAGGGTGAGAGGCCCAACAAATACCCATTCTAACACATGTTCCAAGCATCCTAACTCTAAGATGCCAAGGTGCTATGATCCTTAGATGAAATACTCCTGTCTTCACAACCATCTGAAGGAAAGCCAAAACATTTGTGGTAGCATAGCTTCATCTTTCAGGTGCTCATCCTGAGAGCTGTGTGATCAAATCTTTTAGGACAAAGACCATCATTGCATGGTAATCAGACCCATCTCTTCTCATAAGTTCTATTTTGTTGAAAAAAGAGCATGTTCTAAGTAGTAGTTTTTCAACCCTAGGATCCTATTTTCTTTATTACTTAGTGAATCATATTCTGCGGATAGTTACTTTACTCTTTGCATATTTATCCTTAGTTTACTCTTACTCATTTTGAAAAGTAAAGCATCTTAAAATATGAATCATTGCTCTATGTTAATCTCTTGCATGGTACATTCCACATCAGTTTGGTATCAGAGCAGGCTAGGACATGTTCATGCATAGTGCTAAAATTTTCTAATCATCTAATCAATCTTTATTAAATCTATAATTTTCTTCTTATTTTTAGATTTACAACATAAAAAAATAATAATAAAAATATATATATATGTATACATATCTGCATATTTTACTTTAGGTTTTTATATGTATGTGCATGCATCACTAAATTCACTTAAGGGTAATTTCTCTATCTCAGGTAAGGGAAGGATTTCATCACCTTTTCTTGGCCCAAAACAACCACCCTCATCTTGATCCTAAGCCTAATTAAAATTGAGCAGAAACCTAAAGCAAAGCTAGGGACACCAATGTGGTTGAGTTTCAAGTATTGTGATGAAACTGGTGCACTCAATTCTTTAATTATTTTTTGAAAATGGTGTCTAGCACTAGGGGTCAAACGATAAACATCTTAAGCAGACTTGTGATTCTCTAATTAGGTTCCTACGAGATATGGGGGAGCCTCTCACAACCCCACCTCTTATCTGGCCAGTGGAAAGGATAATTGTTGAGCTGAATGTAATTTGAGTTGATTCATTCTACTTGAGCTTTTAGGTCTAGAAACCCAGAATGAATTTGTGTGTTGCATGACCACCAAGTCGGGAGCTCATTACCAACATCCCTAAACACAACCAAGTTACACCATAGATCCCAATCTTAAAACTTTAATAAAAATTATGACTGAACAATTTGGATAATTAAATAATAGGTTTATCAAATGGAAGAGAAAATCGAAACCTTTGCAGAAAACTAATTGAACCACACTAAACTTGAATCATTAGACCAACTCTCCTTGGTCCAAGAGCCCATAGTCATGATCTCACCCCTGAACATAACCCTAGATGCCCACATCAAGACTTTATAGATTTGGAGGAAAGAGTCTTTAGGAATATACGACTCGATGAACCTACTTTTGATGGAGATTTAGACCTTAAGGTGTATGTTGATTGGGAAAGTGACATGGACCAATACTTTAAGTGGTATGAGATATCGGAAGGGAGGAAGGTCAAATTTGCCAATCTTAAGTTAGTTCGACAAGCCAGGTTATACTAAAAAAATATTGATCACCTTAGTTGTTAGAGAGGAGACATACTCATAGCTAACTAGAGAGCCATGAAACTTAAGCTTAGAAAAAAGTATCTTTTCCTATCCTATCACAAGAGACTTTTAGATCAATGGTAGAGGCTGAGTCAGGGAAGCAAGATCATATCTGAATACATAGTCAAATTTGATGAATATGTCATGAGGTGTAGCATAGATGAATATGAAGTTGTGACCCTATCTAGATTTAGGGCTAGACTACGTGAGGACATTCAGAGAGAATTATTTTTAAGAGAAGTCCATGATCTTGAATAGGCTTATCAAATAACTAGAGACTACGAGAGATTCTTAAGGGGATCCATAATCCGTTGACCTAAACCCACTAGGAATGGTACCCCTAACTAAAAACTAGGGTCCAGTTAAATGCACCCAAGCCGACCTACTCCTAGCACCTCATTGACTCACAAGAAAGATAATGGTAAGTCACATGAAGTTCAGAGAAATCTGATCCTAATTCTTCTTGTTTTAGATGTCATAAATTAGGGCACTATACTAGTCAATGCTCAACTCAATCCATACACATAGAAGAACAAGAGGAAGAAGATTTTGAACCCACTAATGAGCATGAAGGAGAAGTGTATAAAGCTAAAATACACTTAGTGGATGAATATGAAGGAAGTGAGGAAGTCATTGAATCATCTAATTTATCAGAAGTTATTAAAGGTATCTTGACCCAAACCAAAGAACAAGAGGATTGGCGTAGGTCCCATATCCTACAAAAATTTGTGAAGTTAGGAGAAAAGGTATGTAAGATCATCATAGATAGCGAAAGCTATGTTAATGCCATCTCAACCAGTGTTTTCAAAACCCTAAGTTTATCTATGGTTCCCCATCCCAATCCCTATAAGGTATTCTGGATAGACTCAACTTTCATCCTCATTAAACTGAGATGCCAAGTCATAATCTAACTACAATCCTATCAAGAAAAGGTATGGTGTGATATCTTTTCTATAGGAGTTAGCAGTATTATCTTAGGTTGACCTTAGTTATATGACCATGATGCTACTCTGTATGGTCGATCCAACTCCTGCTCCTTTGACCACCATAAAAAGAAGCTTGTGATAAACCCAACTTCACCTAAGGATCATATTAAGAGAGAATCTAGTAACCTAAAAGAGAAGAAACAAGAATTAAATCTGATCAGCGGTAAAGAACTAGAGCGTGAGATCACTGAGGGTTCACCAGTTTGGATCTTAACTACTAGAGAAATTCATGATCAAACCTAAAAAGAATACCCTCAAAAATAATGGAATTTTTGAAAGAGTTTAAAGATGTATTTTTTGAAGAACTTTCTGATCAATTACCACCTTTAAGGGATATCCAACATACTATAGATCTATTCCAGGAGCCACTTTACCTAATCTTTCACATTGTAGGATGAATCTCACTAAGTACTTCCTATTGAGCCATTTTGAAGCGTCCAAGGTGACCAAACTTTTCTTAAATGAAGTGGTTAGGTTACATGGCCTACCAAAAATTATTGTATCTCATAGGGATGTCCGATTCATGAGTTACTTTTGAAAAATCATTTGGCACATGTTAGGGACTAAACTCAATTTTTTTACTTTCTACCACCCTCAAACCGATGGCTAGACTGAAGTAGTGAACCAAATTCTTGAAAACTTGTTGAGATATCTTGTAGGTAAAAATACTAAAAATTAGAACCTTTTGTTACCTAGAGCCAATTCACTTACGACAGTTTAGTAAATAGGATCACAAGCAAGAGTCCATTTGAGATTGTCCATGGTTATAAGCCTAATAGACCCATAAACCTAATTCCTTTGCCCATACATGCACGAGTCTCTTAGTCAGCTTAATCATTTGCATAACATGTTAGAGATTTGCATAAGAAAATTATCAATAAGATTAATTTGAGCAATGATACTTATAAAAATATGGCTAATTTTCGAAAGAGAGTTGAAGAATATGCTGAGGGAGATTATGTGATGATTATGCTTAGACCTGAGCGGTTTCCTCCAAGGACCATGAAAAATTACATACCCGTGGAGATGAACCCTTCAAAGTAATAAAGAAAGTTGGACCTAATGCCTTTGTGCTTGAGTTAGCACCCAAATTTGGAATTAGCTTAACCTTTAATATCTCAGACCTAGTTGAGTATAGGGAACGAGCAATGATACATAGTGAGCCGTTTGGACCTGACTCTATTCTTGAGAGTGAACCCATATATGAGTGTCCACCAATAAATTTACTTGGGAGCATAGAAAGATTGAGTGTATCATGAATGACCAAGGTCTTACTACCTAAGATAAAGGTTACAACATTATTTAGTTCATTGGCAAGGTTGACTAGAATCTAAGGATTCGTGGATCACTCGAGAGGATCTACAGTGCCTCGACCCAGACCTATTGAAGCAGTACTAGAGCCGGATTGACCCTTACTTAACAGGATAAAGTTCCTCTTACCTTGAAAGAATTGATGGAGGCACCAGGATTAGACAGAGATTATTGAGCTCATTATAAAATTTTTACTTTATATTGGTTTGACTTTAAGTACTGTAATCAAGTTTTGTTAGTATGAGTTCAGTAATTTTATTTGAGTCAAGTATGAGTCCAGTAATTTTATTTGAGTGAAGTAAAGATTTATTTAGTCAAAGTGCAAGAAGTTGAAGACCCAAGACCATAAAGGACCACATTCAGTTTGCCACCTTAGCCCTACATGAAATTTCAGTCAAAGTAGGCACCATCTACTCAATTAGGGTGTCCCAAGATTTTTATAGAGTCATCTCAGTATAAAAGAAAGCAAATAAGCCTCCTATGAAAGGTGACTTGCTGCCCACTCCTTATGGAAAGCAGAATTTAGTGCCATCCCCTTATCTCTTTTTCTTGTTTCAAGATAACGCCTATCTTCTTGTTTGAAAAGCTATCCCTTGATCTTTTTTTTTTTTTTTTTTTGTTTCAAGATGTTGTCTGTCTTCTTATTTGAAAATAATATGGCATCCTTATTTTCTATTTTTTTCATCTAATTCAAGGGTTAGATTTATTATAAAAATTTCTTTCTTCTTCTTATAGAAAATAATTGATGATTAATGAAAAAAGTCTTCTTCTTCTATTTTTCTATGCTCCTGAGCATTAACACTCCGTGAAGGAAAGTATGAGAGGCCCAACAAATATCCGTTCCAACACCTGTTCCAAGCATCCAGTCCCATGATGCCAAGGTGCTATAATTCTTAGATGAAGTCCTTCTTATCTCTAGAACCATCTAAAGGAAAGCCAAAATATCTGTGGTAGCATAGCTTCATCTTCCAAGCGCTCATCCTGAGAGCTGTATGATCCAATCTTTTAGGACAAAGACCATCATTGCTTGGTTATCAGACCCATCCTTTCTCATAAGTTCTATTTTGTTGAAGAATGAGTATGTTCTAAATAGTGGTTTCTCAATCCTAGGATCTTATTATTTAGTGAATCATGTTCTGTGGGTAGTTACTTTACTCTTCGCATATTCATCCTTAGTTTATTCTTACTCATTTTGAAAAGTAAAATACCTTAAAATATAAATCATTGCTCTACGTTAATATCTTACATGGTACATCCCGTATCACTTGTTGAGTCGCCTAATGGTGTAAAAGCCATTGGATGTAAATGGGTCATTAAAATAAAGAAAAACTTATAAGGTAACATTGAAAGATATAAAGCAAGGCTCATTGCCAAAGGGTTCACTCAGAGGAAAGGAATCGATTGTATGAAGACATTTTCTCCTATATCTAAGAAAGATTCTCTCTCAATAATTATGGCATTGGTAGCTCATTTTGATTTTAAGTTACATCAAATGAATGTAAAAGCTACATTCCTTAACGGAGATCTAGAGGAAGAGGTTTACATGAAATACCCTGAAAAAATTTCCTCTAGTGATGGTGAGTATTTGGTTTGCAAGCTTAAAAAAATCCATATATAGATTGAAACAAGCCTCACATTAGTGGTATTTAAAATTTTATGATGTAATCTCTTTCTTTGGTTTTGAAGAAAACATCATGGATCAATGTATATACTAAAAGGTTAGTGGGAGCAACATTTGTTTTTTAGTCCTATATGTGGATGACATTCTACTTGCAACTAATGATAAAGGGTTGCTATATAAAGTGAAATAATTTCTCTCCAAAAATTTTGATATGAAAGATATGAGTGAGGCATCTTATGTCATTGACATTAAGATCCATAGAAAAAGATCTTGAGGCATTTTAGGATTGTCTCAAGAAACTTATATCAATTAAGATTTGGAAAAATTTTAGATAAAAGATTGTTCACCAAGTGTTGCACCTATAGTGAAGGGTGACAAGTTTACTTTGAACCAATGCCCTAAAAATAAACTTGAATGAAAATAGATGCATAATATTCTATATGCTTCAGCTATTGGAAGCCTAATATATGCTCAGGTTTGCACAAGACCTGACATTGCATTTGCAGTAGGAATATTGAAAGATATCAGAGTAATCCAGGTTTAGACCACTGAAGAGCTGCTAAAAAGGTCATAAGGTATTTTCAAGAAACCAAAGACTATATGCTCATGTATAGACAGATTGATCATTTGGAAGTAGAGGATTACTCAGATTCAGACTTTGCTAGCTGCGTTGAATCTCGAAAATCAATATCGGGATTTATATTTATGTTAGCCGATGGAGCCATATTATAGAGGAGTGCAAAGCAGACTTTGACTGCTACTTCTACTATAGAAGCAGAGTTTGTTGCTTGTTGTAAGGCTACATCGCACGGTGTATGGTTAAAGAGTTTCATCTCAGGGCTTAGAATTATTGATTCTATTACTTAAATTGTACCGTGATAATTTAGCTGCTGTATTTTTGGCTAAAATCCATAAAAGTGGTAGTCGAAGTAAGCACATCGACATTAAGTATTTGCCTTAAGAGAATGTGTTAAAGAAAACAAAGTAGTCATAAAATGCGTTAGCATTGAATTGATGATAGCTGATCTTTTGACTAAAGGTATGTCAATTAAGAATTTTAATGATCATGTGGTATGAATTTTAATGATTATTCTATTAGTTTTAATTAATTTTATATAACAAAATATTAAAATATAATAAATAAATTATGATAATTAAAAGTTTAAGAATCAAAAAAAATTTGAATAAATGTTTAAAGATTAAAAATATATTTTAATCTTGAAAAATAATAAATCTAGTATCTTCTATTTATATATAAATACTTTGATTTAGGGATATTTTGAGGTATTTTTTAAAAAATAGATTTAATTTAGTATATGAATTTGATTTAGGAGTATTTTGGAAATTTGATGTTATATGACTGGTAATGTATTTGTCATACCAAACATAGTAATCAATATTAATATATATCTGTGTATACCAAATACAGTAATCAATATTACTGGTAATCCATTCAGCGGTAATCTATATTGTAGGTAATCTATATTACCATTTAGGATTGCTCACAATGCACCAAATGCAACCCAAGGGTTACTTAGCTTAGTCATAAAGTTCTATGGCATGCATGTGCATTTAAATCGGACTTGAACTCACCTCAATTCGACTCCTATAAAGCGCAAGTTGTGGCCACAGGGGCTAGGGTGGGGCCCGATTAGTGGGCACGTGTCCTCCTAGTTGTTAGATACTTAACAGGAAGGACCGAAAATAGGCCATACCCCACCGTCCCATGCCCCCTCAAACCTTTGTAAAGTGTGCGGATATTAATTACTAAAAAAATGGGTGAGGATATTTGATGGCCCTGGTCTCCGAACCATCCTTGAACCGGCTCCACCCTATAATTCACTCAAAATTCATTTTAATCCTACATTTCAGTTTTTACACTCTAATCTTTTATATTTTAAAAAAATATTATTTCTTCATGTTCTATTACATAAAATTTATTATAGCTATGCATCATTCTAATTTGAATATATATTATTAGTTTATCCAACATGACAAATTAGTATGCAATTTATAATAAAATATCAAAGATGATTTAGCAACTATTCTATCAATTTTATTTGATTAAAAACATAAAAAAATATTTTCAAAATTAAGTCGTTACAAACGAAACTTTTGTGAACCAAAATGAGCTTTTAGTGTAAGCCTAAGAGTGCCGTCGGCTAACGGGGTCCTCTATTATGTGGTTATTTAAGTTGCCATGCAAATGGCTTCTCCGCTTCAACGTCACCTAGCTAGTCGCTTGAGAGTAACTTAGGTAGTGTTTGACTTTCCAAAAGCTATCTCTGGATAAATGTACAGGATAGCATTTATCCATGGGATAGCTGAGGGAATAAACACCTTTTTAAAATTACAACTCTACCATCAAAGGATAACTTTAGTTATTCTTGGGTTCCCTAGGGAATAAGTTCAGGGGATAACCTATGGTTAAACATGGGTTATCCTCTCTGGTTAAACTTTTTCAGACATATCCCTTCTAGTTATAACTTTAGGGGATAAGGGAGGATATCCAAGGGATATCCCCCCTTATCCCCTATTTCAAACACTCCCTTAATGTATACGGTAGTAATGTTGGGAATATGTTCGTATGACAGGAACTGAGATCAAAGGGAGAGATCTGTTAATTATGGTTGCGCTTACGCTGGAAGGCTTGCACCAGCTTCTCTACGTCACCATAGCGTTGAACATTTTTCATTATGTAAATTAGCCTGATCATAATTTAAGACCCATATTAATAGAATATTAAATTAATAAAGTATTTTATAAGTTCAATATGGTTTGCGATCATCATTCATGTTATTGACTATTTTGTACACCTTAAACTAGCATGGGCTTATATTAAGTATGATCTTAATGAATAACTCAATTCAACTCAACTAATCTAAGCCTTTTCCTAACTATATGGGGTCAGCTACATGAATATGCTTCCTTCAGTCTATTCTATTCAGAACTAATTATGTTGATATTCAAATAATAAATAGTTATATTTTAATTTTTTAATCATTTTTGTTCGTATTAGTTTAGATCTACCTCTACCTTTATCCTTACAATAGATTATTAAAAGATCATTCTTTCTAACTGGAGCATCTAAAGGTCTTTGTTGTATATGTCCAAACCATCATGATTGATTTTCTCTCATTTTATCTTCAATTGGAGCTACTCCTATCATTTCTCTTATGCATTTATTTCTAATTATATCTTTTAAAGTTTTACCATATATCCATTTTATCATGCTCATTTTTTTTACACTTAATTTATTAACATATTGTTTTAGTATTACCCAACAAATTTATACACATAACTGACATAATAGCGGTTTTATAGAATTTTTCTTTCAATTTTAATGGGATGCATCGATCATACAATACTCTCGAAGTATTCCTCCACTTAATCCATCATGCTTTAACTCTATAATTCACATCTTCACCTATTTTACATTATTGCTAGATAATTGATCCCAAATACCTAAATTTTTTACTCCTTAGTAGGTGTGCAACTCGGGCTCATGAAACTCGGGTTTTTCTCAACCCTAACTCTAACCCTATTTGTAAAATATCAACCCTAACCCTAACCCTAACCCTATTTGTAAAACCTCAATCCTAACCCTATTTTTAATAATCGGGTTTGGGTTGAGTTTCAGGTTGAAATTTGAGTTGATGGAAAAATAAAATAAAAAGCTTTTTCCAAAGTAAATAAACATCGAATTATGGATCCCAAAGATTGGAAAACAAAATCCCTTGCCGAATGCAAAAGCTGAACTCGAGGCTTTAACATTGCATTAAAAAAAAAGTTTACCTGAAACAAAGAAGAGGAGGAGATATCATAAACAAAGAAGAGGAGGAGGCAGGAAGTGAAACAAAATATGCGGATGGTCCACCTTTATGTTTATCCTTTTCCTCGCTTTCGACTGACGGCCTTGCCCTCCTTTCCCTCAAGTTGGCCATCTCGTCCGATCCAATTGGCGCCTTCAATGCTCCCAAAAACCAGGTGCCGATAAGCTACCCCGTTCGGATAACCCTTGGGTTCGGGTTGCGGTCAACCCTAACTTGGGTTAATTGCAAATCGGGCCGGGTTAAACCCGGATCTTTCGGTTCGGGTTGGGCAAACATGAGTTTAAATACTGCTGTAAATTGGGTTCGGTGGGCCGGATTCGGGTTGAACCCGGCCCAAGTTGCACCCCTACTCCTTAGTTTCTCTTGGCTTGCAATCCTTATTGTTTCTTTATTTATATTTTTAGTCTCACTAAAATTATATTTTATGTATTTAGTTTTGGTAATAGTAGAGCATGCGATCATAAGAAATGGTCTTTATCCTCATCCTATAAATATTGCAATAGCCCTATTGAACTGTAATACTTTTATTACTGATAGGATAGAGGGAAGACTTCTCTCCTTTATATATATATATATATATATATATATATATATATATATATATATATGTATGTATGTATGTATGTATGTATGTATGTATGTATATGCACAAAGTCTTGACCAAATTCTTATTGTAAAGGAATTATGGATCTTGCCATGAATGAGGTATAAATTATTTTATGTTATATATACTTATATACTCAAGAAATTATGATTATCGATTTTGTTTTAAATTTGTGAAATCTATATTTTCTATCACACTACGTGCAGCTAAGAATATGGTTCTTTCAAATTGTTAATACAACTAATCATACCAATGGTTAGTTTGGTAAATTACCCTTGAAGTTGTGTAAAATGCTACGTTACTTTGTTAGTTTTTATCAAAAGAAAAAAAAAACACTAGAGAATATTTGACATCACTTTTATTTATTTTTTTAAATAAAAAATAAATATTAATATCAAATAATATATTTGATGCTATTATTTCTAAATATTATTTATAAAAATAGTTTATTATTAAAAATATTTTCTTTTAGTATTTTAAAATAATTTTTTTTTGTTATAACCATCAGTACCATCATCACCTTTGTTGCCTCCATCATCACCATCATCAACATTGTCTCCACTATAATATTATTATACTATCATTTAAGGCTTAATTTATATTACATTATCTTTACTATGGCAAGATTAATTGAATTATCATTACTTCTGTTATCAATAATGTTAGCTCACCACTACTCTTACTATCACTAATACATAAAATGGTTATCCCTGCCCCCTTACCAGCCATATCAAACAAATTTATATTTAAAAAATTTTAAAAATAAATCTAATATTTTTATTTTTAAATAAAAAATGATGCCGAATAATATTTTTGTTATACTTTTTTATCATATTTTTATCATACTTGAATAATGTCATAAATAATAAAAAATCAAAAAGTATAAAGGCATTGAGTAAAGACTTGAAAGCATTGAATGATATTTTTGAATAAGTGAGATATTCTTTTAATTTTTTATATAAAAAAGAATATGATAGCTCATTAAAAAAAAAATCTTACGACTATATTAGAGTTTTAATCTTCTCCAGATCAGATGATAGATAGAGAGATTCAGTGATGCAAAGCTTCAAGACTGACCGCTCATGAATTGTTGAGCTCGGCCTAAGCCAACAATTTAAGATGATTAAATTGACTTATGTCTGTTAATCATTGAGCTTAGTTTGAAAATCACTTTCATGAGATTACTAGATCATCAAGGAAGAGTCAATGGGCTTGAGATAGATCGGTTACACAAATGGTCCAAGCTACTTTTTATGACTTGAGTATAGGCTAAAGCTCAACATGTAGAGGGCTAGTAATGTAGTTTGATTTGGTTAGCTTATCTTATGGCGATATATGACATAACCAGAGATCATCACAAAGTGATTAATCATTGCATAGACATCTAGAAGATATCTTTATTAAGAAAGATTTTCTTTCTCAAAATCATTCTATCAAACTTTGATCAACACTATATCTACTAGGCATAAACTATAGTTTGAGAAGGAATAAGAAGGAATCAACCGATATATTAAGGGAACATTCTTCTTTGATTGCTACTTTGTTTGAGGATCATAATTATAAGTTTTTCAAATGCCAATAAAAGCAGTTCAAATTTTTATAGGTAAATAAGTTTTTCTACTTCATTGTTTAGCTCTTACGTATCTTGTTTAAGCATTGGATGTTATGCTCCATCTTCCTCTATTGTGCTCAAGTGAGTGCACACACGTTGGCATACGATAGCTAGTTTTGAACTTCAACAAAATTAGTTAATTTTTTAAAAAAATTAAAATATTTTTATTTGATATATATTTATTTGTCTTATTATTATTTTTGAATTTTGAAATTAATAATTTTAAAATTTAAATTTAATTATATAAATTAAAAATAGTAAAACTATGTTTTTTTTAAATAATTAATCTTGCCAATGCTTGTGCATTACATGTGTGCATAATAGATATATCCAAAAAATTTCACCAGATTAAATTGATACTTATCTGTTGTATTCATTGCCACCACTGGAATAAGAATAGGCAAAAACTTTGTGCCATTTAAAAGATGCGCAAACATGTGAATTAAATATATTCATGAATATCATTAATTAAATATATTCATGGATATCATGAATTAAATGTATTCATGAATATCATGAATTAATTCTATTCATGAATATAGGACTTCTGGAGCCTTCGAATTTAAATGCACCATCTATGAAATTGCCTATAAAAAGCAAGCTAGTGTTCAGAAGCATACCACGATAATTGACCGAGAGGACTTAACAGTCTAATGTTGTCGATAGCCGGGCACCGGCATTCTCGGAGCCCGCCGGAGAGGGTCTGGCCAAGGTTCTTCTCATCAGTTGATCCCATACCATCCATACCTAAAGAGCAGCCTTGCGAGGTTCTCGTGTGTCTGACTTCGGTGCCATGCTAGTCAACAGAAATCGAAGCCCTTGACGATAAGGAATGGTGGTGAAATTGTAATGATCTTTTTTTTTAATCTTTTCTCTTTTTGTTTCCCTTTATGCATCTGAATCTCCATATGTTTGGCAAGTTTTAGCCTAGCGGGCAAAGCAAATGATAAGGACTGAGCTAGTTGTTGCATGCATGAGTATAATTTGTATATATGAAGTAAATTATACAGCATTGTATGAAGAGATAATGAATGGCATTGTTCACATTGCGCCCTCTTTCTAATCACCGTGTCAGTATCCAATGATCTAATACCGATTGAATGACATGCTACAGAATTGAGTTCAAGAGAATTTGAATATGTGCATTATTATTAGAGGCTTGTTCTAGTTCAGAAATCATACAGAAGTCAGTATAATGGGTTGGACAATTAACACTTTGATGAACAATTAGTTTTTATTCACATAATTAGTAGTACATAAATCACATTTGGCTTAAATTACACTTTGATGAACAATTATATTGTGCTCAAAAATCTTTATTCCTTCGACGTTGTTCCTTACCGCACCATTTCTGGAAACTCTTATAAGTACAATAGAATGGATTGAATAATATCTATAAAGGAACCCAGCTTTTTTAAAATGGAGGCTTATAAAAATTATTCTACAGTGGGTTCTTGTGTCCTCTTGTCAGCGTCTATGCATAAATCAACATATAATTAAACTCTTAAATCGACATTATCATGTCTCTACCATTGAATATAATATTATATATATTTGGATAATAATAAAAATATCGATTGAAGAATTACTACAATATTTGAGATTGTAATGATAGATACGATGGTTGGCATAAGCCAAAATATGAGCAGAATACAATCTGATAAATACTTTATTTATAATAAACTTAAGTACCATGCAAGAGTTTAAATTGGTGAAGAACAAGATTAAATCATCTATCAACTGATGTAAGAATGTTTAAATGAATATTTCTAAGGACTTTTATTATAAAACTTAGTAGAAGAATAATTGTAAAAGTTTCAAAAATAATTAAATCAATTGGAATAGGTTTAGATCAAAAAATAAATAAAAATAATTAAAATTCAAAATATAGTAGTGAGTTTTTGATCGCAGATTGAATGCTAAAAACAATGACAAAATAGATTCTCTGATCTTTAAATGGTTGACCGCTGTAGACTAGATCAATCGGCCAGCCCTAACCCTGGTTGGACGCTTGTCTAACAGCTATAATGGCTAGTTCAGACGATCATTGAGCCGCCTCCTTTGGTTCCTAATGGCTAGTAATTAGCTCTCCATAAATTAGAGACTTAAGCATTGGTTTTAAGCATAAATTAGCTAGGATGGATTAGTGCTAATATTCAAATAGTTATTATTGAGAAAAGCTTGTTTTTGAGCCTTATAATGCAAAATCCTCTCAGTCCTTATTTACAGCTAAAATTGTATATCTACTTTTATTGAAAGAGTATTCTTATTATTTCTTTTGTAAGAGATGTGTGTAGGATTTTTTCTTAGCCTGTCAAATAAAGAGAGTGGGTTTATCCTCAGCCTAAAAAATGATTTGTGAGGATTCCTTAAAAGCCTAGAAAAAAGAAGTGGTGTAAGAATTTAGTACTCAACTGATTTAAGTGGATTCATAGTTAAAATCTCAAGAAGACGTCTTAAGTAGTAGATATAGGTAAGAAAGGCTAAATCATTATAAATTTTATGCTTTATTTAATTTTTTTACTCATTTACTTTCATACACTTATTCTTATTTTATTGCAATTACTTACCAGCTAACCATCCCTGTAAGTATAGCTAATGATAACTTTAACGGAGTTATTAATAGGAATGCAAAATGGAAATTGTGGGTCAGTGCTTCAGAGGTCAAGCAACCAAAATCAATCGTTGACTTTAAATGGTTTTAATGCTATAACAAATTCTATGTTGTCTTCAATATTACACAATTCCATTAAAAAAATCAAAATCATCATCCACTTCCTCATGTCATCAGTATGCATGCCGTAAGGTTGACACCTAGCATGGGACCAATAGCTCTAGGCCTAATGAATATAACAAATATGGACAATCAATTATATGGCAAGAATGCATACAGGATCAGTCTTGGCTTTGGATCAAATGGTTGTCATATTCAAGTGCTCTCTCCAACGTTAGCATCAACAAACTCTGTCTTTATTTTTATTTTTATTTTTTTTTGTTACAAACAGATGATCATATCATTTTAGGATGAGTCAAACCCGAAATATCATAGTACAAAATTTGGGTTAAAACAAGAGGACAAGGATCTCCCACTTTCCAGCTTCAAAAGCCTGAGTGATGGGCCACCCTTGCGGCGATCCAGTCCACCGCTGAGTTGGCTTCCCTGTAAATGTGTCGAATCTGAACCCAGAAAATACCCTGAAGAGGAGAACAAATGTCGTACATCAAGGGATTGGGGGGCAGATGATCGCTATGGTCCTGACGAAGCCAACAAATCACAGTCATAGCGTCCCCCTTAATAATAAGGCTTCGGGTACCCAGGCAGCGAATAGCATAGAAAATACTAGCCCAAGTGGCATACAACTCAGCTAGCGGCACAAAGGAATCAAGAAAGCCAAATCCATCAGCAGCCAGCATCTCACCATCCGACCCTCGAATCATGAAAGCTAAACCTGTGGATCTCCAAAGAACACTTCCATCAAAATTGATTTTGATAGACCATAGAGGAGGGGGCTCCCAATATATAAAGACTATACGCCGGTGCGCTGCGAGGCAGCATGGGAGCTCCCGAGACCAGGGCTATAAGAATCAAGATCAGCACGATGGAGAGTGTACTCAGCTGATAAAGAGAAAGCTGTCCTGACAACCCTATGTGGAGGGGCAGACTCATCGGTGAACACAAGCCGGTTCCGGGATAACCAAACTTGATAAGCAATATAGGCCTTCGTCGTACCTCTCTGAATGATACCTCTTCTCATATCCTGCCTAATCAAGCCCAGAAAGGATATACACTAAGAAGCAGGACTGTCATCCCACGGCCGATCACCAGAACTCTGCCAGATATGTCTAGCTCTGAACAGGTGAATATATCATGATCAACTGTCTCGTCCTCACTACCACATAGCAGGCACGTAGGTTGGATTCCCAATCCCCGTCCCAAGAGCACTGAGCAAGTAGGAAGACAATTCTGGGCAAGCTTCCAAACAAATAGATGGATCCTAGGATGAATGGGAAGATGCCAGATCCAAGCTATATCCAACGACTGCTGGGGCTCAGATCTATACATTATGAGAAGATCCCTGATAGGAGCATGGGCCAACAGGATCGCCTCCAAACCCTGGTATCAGGGGTATGACCAGAGACAAGAGGAATAGAGAGAATACAATAATAAAGCTCTTCCCCAAAGAATCTTGACAGCAATGGGGTAGCCTAGGTAGCATGCTCCTGCCCGATAAGATTAATAACTCTCATCCCGCTAGGAATGGTATTGCTGACAAAAGTAGGCCAACGAGACAGGGGGAGGTCAGCAATCCACGTATCCCGAATAACATCGACAGAGGCTTCATCACCAATCATCCACATGATGCTGTTCAGGATGGTCGGGGCATGCCGGCAGACCTCTTTCCAAAAGAAAGAGTGCCCTCGTGAAGGCAGAGGATCATTGGATAAATCCCATACTCCGTACTTACCCCATATGAAAGAGCTCCACAAACAATTCAGATCAAGCAGGAAACAAGTGGCATGCCTAGCAATCAACGCCTCCCTCCTGACAGTAAGAGACTGGATCCCAAGCCCACCCTCAGTGATAGGCAAGCAGACAGCATCCCAAGCCAATAAGTGAACACCATGCCCATCCTGCATCGAAGCTCAAAGAAAGTCCCTGAAATATCTCTCAATCCTCCTCAAACAAGTCAACTGGACCGTAGCATTGGATAGAAGATAGAGAGGAAGAGCAGAGAGCACCGATCGTAATAGAGTAATCCTCGCCATCATAGATAGCTCGGTGACCTGCCACCCGTCCAGCCGCTGACGGACACACCTCTCTAGAGCACTAAAATCAGAGATCCTAGGCCGTCTCCCAATTATAGGAATCCCCAGGTAGGATAGCCAGTCAACCTGCTCAAAGATGCCCATCATCTGCATAATAGGCCCCCTAACTAATGTAGATAACTTTGGAGTAAAGAAAATCGAGGATTTTCTTAGATTGACTATCTGTCTAGAGGCCCGACAGTAAGACTGAAAAATAGTAGCAAAAATGGTAGCATTGCAAATCGTAGCCCGACCCAGAAACATGCAATCGTCTGTCTTTATTGAAATACCTTCTATAACCTCTATAGGCCATCAAAAAGTAACTCACTCACATAGGGTGAAAGCCAAAATCAAATCCAAAACCAATATTATTACTATTATTATTAGTAACATAATTGTTTCTCCATCTTGTGCTGATATTTCTACTGGGTCAAATCAAGCTAAAGCAGCTGGGTTGTATGGGTTAACATTAGAGATGAATATGCAATCATGCCTCGGCATCTTCAAGTCCTAAAGTCTGAATATATGCTGTTGACTTTGGTAGTTTTGGAGCTACACATAATTCTACCAATGACCGTTTCATCTACTTTATAACCTTAAGGAAAATATTAATTTTAATGAGAGTGGAATGTTTGGATTCCTTAATTTTGGGGATTTCTTCAATCTAAAGGATTTTTTTGATTGGAGGGATTTAGGGAATTTCCTAGGTTTTATTTATTTACTATTTTCTTAATTATTAATTATCTATAATTTAAGATTTCTTTTTCTAATTGTAGTAGATTTTTTTTTGAGTATTAGAGCTGCGCAACCTTTTAACATATATAGTGAATTTTAGAGAAAAAAAAGGAGTTATCAAAAGATATATAGAATTGATAAAATATATGTATGATAGAAACGTGAGGTCAGATAGATGTGAAGAATATTATGGTTAATACACTGATGATGTACAATCACCTGGTCTATTTGCTCAATTTTTTGAAAAAATTAGAATTGTTGCACAACACACCATGTTGGGGTCTCTAGACCAAAATGATGTAGCTGAAAGAAGGAACTAAACACTATTGAACATAGTGAGAAGCATAATTGGTAGCTCAAAGCTACCTAAATTCTTGCAAACTGAAGCTCTTAAAACAGTTGCATATATATTAAACCGAGTTCCAACCAAGGTTGTTTTCAAAATGCCATTTGAGTTATTTAAAGGTTGAAAATCAAGTTTGCAACATATATATGTTTGGGAATGCCAATCTGAAGTAAGAGTTTACAATCCAGAAGAAAGGAAACTGGACCTAAGGACTATTAGTGGATATTTTATCGGATATGCTGAGAAGTCCAAGGGTTTTAAATTTTATTGTCTATCTCATACCACTAGGATTATGAAATCAAGAAATGCAAATATTCTTGAGAATGACTTGATCAGTGAATGTGATCAATCTCAGTATTTGGCTTCTTCTGAAAAAGAACATTCAAGGTATTCCAGCTTCCACTTCAAGTGAAAGATTGGTTGTCATTCATTGCGCCCCTCAAGCTCAAACAAGTGCTCAATAATCAGTCATTGAGATTCCATAAGCTACTGATGATAATCTAGAAGATTCTATTGTTCAACAACAATCAATTGTGCAAGATACTCCTTAGAAGGTCATTGACACAACATTAAGAAGATCAACTAGAATAAAGAAATCAGCCATTCCTAGTGATTATATTGTGTATCTACAGGAATCGGACTAGAACATTAGAGCCAAAAATGATTCTGAAATATTTTCACGAGCCATGAGTTCTAAGGAATCAAACTTGTGGTACAATGCCATGAAGGACAAGATGGAATCTATGGCATCTAATCGAGTCTGTGATCTTATTGATGGAGGCACCAGGATCAGACAGAGGTTATTGAGCTCATTATGAAAATTTTACTTTAGATTGGTTTGACTTTAAGTACTGTAATCAAGTTTTATCAGTATGAGTCCAGTAATTTTATTTGAATCAAATATGAGTCCAGTGATTTTTTTTGAGTCAAGTCAAGATTTATTGAGTCAAAGTGTAAGAAGTTGAAGACTCAAGACCATGAAGGACCACATTCAGTACGTAGCTATGGATTAGCGATGGACATTTTCCATCACTAATGTTAGTGAAGGATTAGCGACGACAAGTTTTGTCACTAAGTTTTATTTTTTTATCCTACTTTTAGCGACAAAAATGTTCCGTCGTTAGGTTTAAATTTTTTTATCCAAATTTTAGCGATGAAAATTTTTCTGTCGCAAATTTCGATTCTTTTTTAGCTTTTTTTTTTGTGCCTGGGTTTTAGCGATGAAAAAATATTCATCGTTAAGCTTTTTATTTTTATTTTCATGCCTTGAGTTTAGCGACGAAAAAAATTCGCTAAGCTTTTTTTATCACGCCTGAAGTTTAGCGACTAAATTTTTTCGCCGCTAAGCTTTTTTTTTTTTTTTTTTTTTATTAAGCTTCGTTATGTGTCGAGCTAGGTTTTTTTTTCCTCTCAAGTGGATCTCCCCCATTTCTCTCCTGAAGCTGGCGTTTTTTTTTTTTTCTCCCTTAAACCGTTGATCTCCCCCCATTTCTCTCCGGAACGTTTCTTTTAGCGGGGAAGAAGATATCCATCGATTTCTGCCGCAGCCCAAACACATCCACCGTAGTTTCCCACTCGCCCTTGTCCCTATAAACTATTGAAGTCTTTCTCGCGGTGGGAGCTGGGGGAGGCCCGTCCATGCCCTCGGAGCTCGCAGCTTGCCTCCAAACCGTGGTAAGAATCGATTGAATCCTCTCTTTATCCCTCTCTCCGTGCTCTCCTTTTAACTCTATTCTCTTGCGCTTGGGATTCCTCACAGATTTGGGACTGGATTCCTACAAATCACACAGAAGGTTTCTAGAGGAGAAGGCATCGGATGTTGGTTTCTGTGGCTCGTCTGTCGGCGGGCACCCTGCTTTCCGGATTTCGAATGCGCTGCGCGAATTTGTGAGCGCGAGGGTAACTCTTCTTGATTCCCGTCCAACCGCAACCGCATAGCTCCAAACTCTGGTGACGAAGACCCCACACCCACAAGCGTGCTCCCACTGCTAACCGAATCTTTTATTGGTTCTCGCTGAAGTGACGTTGGTAAGGAAAGACCATGGAAGAATAAGAGGTTCCAGGCCCTCCCCTTTTGACAATAAAGGTAGATATCCGGGATTTCTTTTGTACAAAGTTTTGTTTTTATACTCTGGGTTGCCTTTCCATGTGTCAAGAATGGATGATTCTATCTGAACTTTTCTTCTTCCTTAGACTTCCAGAGAGCCCACCAGCCTGAATAGAAGAGAGGAAAGGGAGTAGAGTTCAGCTCTGGCCTGGGATTGCCTCTGGTGATCGCCGGGTGATTTGTCTGAATGGGGCCTTGATTTTGTGGCAAATTTTCACTCTGCTTGAGGTAAGAGACCAACTGACATGGTACTGGATACTTAAATCTTTTAAGAATTGTTTGTAAGTTGCTTTGAATTTAGACCACCTGAGTCCATGCTAGGAACCTTGGAGTTCCTACTTTTTGATGATTTTGCTTATGGTAATTGATGCTGGGATGGAATCTGTTGCTTGGATTTATTGAGTTTGATGCATGGATGGTTATTTTTCCGGATTATCCTCCTGATACAGGACTGAAATCTTCTTATTCTGAAGTTTGTCTATAAGTCAATGTTCTGCAATAATATTTATTTGATATACATTGTTAAATTTAAAAATGCTTCCATGGTTGTTTCATCATTAGCCTCTTTAGGTAAGGCAAAATGGAACTATACAAGGCTATTGATTATCAGCTGTTTGTTTGTCATATAAGTATCCTTTTGTGCAGTTTATCATTATTATTTTTTCTAGTGTACAGAAATATTGGAATCTGATTTTCAAACTCGAATAAAAATTTATGCATGACACCGAAGTATTTATTGATTTGGCTTTATAAATTGTAAAGGTCAACATATTTTGCTAGAAGCAGCTTTGTTAAAGCTATTGATTTATAACTTCTACTTCTTCTTCTTTTAATGCAATGTTCTTTGGTTCTTTTGCTGCAGACTTTTTAATATTTATGAAAGTATAAATTTCTCAAAACATTGTTTTGCATATATAGTTGTAATTTTGTAGTCAGGAGGAGTTTGCCAATAAACCTTGTTTCTGTAGTTCTAAATAAAATTTATTAAGCCTTGTAAAACCTGCATTTAAGAAGAGTAACAGTTAGACTTCCAAAATAATATTTGTCATGAAGGGGAAAAAACCATGTTTCCACCCCTATATGCTGGGAATTTTATAGGCCTTGATTTAACCCAGGAGATAAACTCATCTTTTAGCTTCAGATAGAAATTTTAGTGCCGATCTTTGTTTTCGATGATCATCTCCCTTGTCAGACAGCTATCACAAATCAGCAGAGTGGAACGAATGGAAAAACCTTGCATGGTTCAAGCTCTACAAGCTTCAAATAAGGACAAGAAATCAACTACACAGCCATCACTGTTTAGGATAAAAGATCACCATCAAAACTAAAGCCACTCTTTAGTCCTCAGAAACCATCAAGTTCTCAATGCACATGCTCCCAGGCTGCTCCTAACTGGACCACACATGAAACACTGATTCCTATGATGGAGATTGCTGCTGTGATTGAGGACTGGATTGAATCTCTCTCTTCATATCAAGAATGGATGTTGATATCTGACAACTGCATGGCTTTTGATTTCATCAAGTCTTCTAACCATTGCAAGAGGAAGTGGGAGCCACTGCCAGGAGGGTGAGAAGAGCGAACAATTTGGGCTTCAAGCTGTCTCACCAAGAGGCATTTGATTCAATGGATACTGTTATCAAGGCACAGGAAACTCACTCAGGCTTAGGGGATGGTGATTCAGAAGGCCTTATTGGCAAAGCTGATGTTGAAATGACTAATGCTGATGCTGATTTGGGTAGGTTGCTGATGTTTTTCCCATTCAAGTGTTTCATTACATGAACAAAAGCCACTTACTTATCCATTGTGATCAGTTTTAAGTAGTCCTCAAGCTGCTCCTCTCTCCAAGCATCTCTCTGAAGAAATATGGAAGTTGGAGGAGAAACATTTTTTTTCCTCATATAGGCATGACTTCAGAGGACTTAATCGGTATTGAGGCAGACATAGTTGCTGAGAATCCATTTCATAGACTCCTCAACATTTCCCCATAAAATATTTCCTAAAATTATGTGACAGACAGCATAGCTGAACATGCCTGAATAGGAAGTCCAGATAAAATTAAGAAGATATTCTATGGAATATTTGATAAGGTTCTGACCTTTCTTCCCATTAATGCAAGGACTTATTATTAAATAAAAAAGCATGAATCAAACTTTGTAACTAATTGCTATGTCATGCTTCAATACTTCAGTTATCTGTTTCAGGCGATTGTACACTTCAAGTAAATACATGTCACTACAAAAAAATCAGCTT
Source organism: Calamus simplicifolius (assembly GCA_900491605.1). Taxonomy (NCBI): domain Eukaryota; kingdom Viridiplantae; phylum Streptophyta; class Magnoliopsida; order Arecales; family Arecaceae; genus Calamus; species Calamus simplicifolius. The sequence continues at coordinate 253,450 of UESW01004675.1, read as the reverse complement.
TTGCCTACGATTTTTTTCGTAGGGAAAGAGAAAAAAATCGTAGGTAAAGCCTTTCCCTACGATTTCTGTCGTAGGCAAAAGTATAAAAAAATCGTAGGGAAAAGTGCGTATGGAAAGCCTTTACCTACGACTTTTAAAAATTGTAGGCATAGATCAGACCTTTTCCCTACGATTTTTTTCGTAGGTAAAGATCATAATTCGTAGGGAAAGAATGAGAAGAATTTGAAATTCAAATTTAAATTTTAAAAACTATTGCCTACAAAATTTAAAAATCGTAGGGAAAAATCAAAAATATATTTTTATCAATACCTTTCCCTACGATTTGTCTTAAAATCGTAGGGAAAAATTGGCTAATTATAATTTTTAAAAAAATTTTCCCTATGAAAAACCCTAAAATCGTAGGGAAAAATAGGAAAAAATATTTTTTTATACACATCTTTCCCTACGATTTACCTTAAACTCGTAGGGAAACGTTAGGTAATAAAAATTTTTAATGATTTCGTTCCCTACGAAAAACTTCAAAATCGTAGGGAAAAAATCAAGAATTTTTTTTATCCACTTCTTTCCCTACGATTTTTCTTAAAATCGTAGGAAAAAATTGGCTAATAATAATTTTTAATAATTTCTTTCCCTACAAAAAACCCTAAAATCGTAGATTAATAGTTTTGGATTAATATTATACACATTAATCTTAAAAAATTGGCTCATTTCTCGAAGTACATCTGTATTTGAATTCTAGGTGTAGACTGTTTATTTGGACGTTCTCAATATTACTGTTCATAATGCTTCTTACAAGTTGGGCTCTATTGTTTTCCCACCATCCATAACAGATTATTATAGCTGTAACAGGACAACGTTATGCTGAAAATCGAGGCATGAAGGGCCTATCACCAGACAAATATCTCATAGCTAGAAATATTGTGATAGAAAAGTTTGTTCTTCTTTAGTTTGGTATTTCATTACAATTAAATTTCTGTAGCAGAAAAGGCAACAACAAAAATCAACGAGATGATGCCCACACATTTTGAAAAACACCACAAGGCTCATATTTTCAGTATCCTCGAATTCTTCTGATTGTGGAAGCCAATAGCTTGTCACCAACAATGGACCTCAGGTGTTTAATAAAGGTGTCTTTGCTCATTTTTCCTGCCTGAATAAAAGGAAAAATATGGATCAGTTAGAACAATCTGATTCCATTTTGATGACAGTCTGGAAAATGATCAATAAAGTGAGAGAAACTTGATCAATTTTTTTTCCATCCTACAGCAAGCAAATTCCAATCATCAAGAGTAAACTACAAATCATGCGCCCATCCTAAGCAATGAACCAAGTGAAAATGATAAAAGACCATGATGGGAAATTCTGAAACCAACATAAATGGCAAGGGAAAAGCTTGCGGTAGGAATTTACCTTGTAATGATTATAGAAGCTCTTCACTGCTTGTTTTCTTGACGATGGAAGAGATCCTCCCATCTCTGCAAATAGTTTTGGGAAGGACATACTGGTTAAACAAGTTTTCTTCGATAAACTCATCATTTTATGTGCATCTGATCAATCGACAAGCCCCATGAGTTTCCACTAAAGAAAGCCCAAAAAATAAAATAAAATAAAGAGCAGGGTCCGTATACTCACAGGGCAAGTCAGTACTCTTCCCCAATAGAGAGTGCAAAAATGGAATTAGAAAAACTTCATTGTCAGAGAACTACCATATCAGAGACCTTGTTTTCATAACACAACATCAGCAAGGCAACTGGACTAACAATAACAAATCAGTGATAACCCCACCAGTCTAACCGACAATGTAGTAAATCAAGATTATGAGGCTAAAATTCCTTCAGAAGTAGTGCAACATTTACATCCACAACCAGGAGGATCATTTCATAGAAAGAACAAAAAATAAAGAACAAGTTACACTTCTACTAAGTTAATTTTTTGGAGCTTAAAAGTCCCAAGGTCAGAATATGTACCACATCCTTTCCCTGACGACATTTTGCATCGACTTCAAGGCCAATACCAGAAAGCCTGACTCGCCGCCCACGAATCAATGCTTGTAACCTAACAATTCCCTGCAAATAGCGTAGGGTTACAACTGCTTGTCTCCTTACCAAGTGCCCTCGAACTAATGCCTGCAGCCTTATGATGCCCTTAAGTGCACGAAATGCCCTGCGTGACTGCATCAAAATTATACAGATATCAGACAGCATCAAGGACTTTTCTCCATTGAATTCTCCCATATATCTATATGTTCCACAGTTTGTAAAAGCAGTTAGAGAGAGAGAGAGAGAGAGAGAGAGAGAGATCAGATGCAAGCTATAGTTCAACTCAGGTGCTTCCTGTTTGCGCACATAAGAGTGAGAGGGAGGGAAAGAGAAATCAACAATGATCTCTCTAAAAGGTTTATAGAGTCAAAAAAAATGATGGGCTCATTACTGATATAATGTGCAAATAGGAATACATTATTACTGATATAATGTGCAAAGGCGAAGTTGAATCATCATAGCTTCAAGCTCAAACCTCTCAAATATGCAATTACCTCAAAATATCTCTAACACTGAACTACAATCACATGTTTGCTAGCAACAAGGAAGAAGAAAATGATTTTGTTTACCTTTCCAATGGCAGCAGTGGTATTGCCTGCGGCATCAAGTGCATCAGTTCTCTCACGTATCCTGTGGCTCATTCCAGCCATCTCAGCAATGCCTCCAGCATTGTCACTGATGGGGCCATAGGCATCAATGGCCAGCCCAGTAGCAATGGTGCTCAACATGCCTAGAGCAGCAACAGCAATACCATACATGGCAGCAAGACTAAAGCTAACAAAATGCTGACAGCAATGGCAAAAATTGGAATTATCACAGACTTGTATCCCAAAGCAAGACCAAAAATAACATTAGTGGCAGCTCCAGTTCTGCAGGAATCGGCTACATCTTGCACCGGACTACAAAAGAGGAAGATTTGCCAGACTACCAGTGAGCCACTGGATACAAAAATAATCTGTCACAACTCATAAAAAAAGAGAAGTTTCACCTGTATGCATTGCTTGTGTAGTACTCGGTGACAAAGCCAATAACCAGCCCAGCCCATAGACCAACTGCAACACAGAAGAACAGCTGCCTGGAGATAACATTCCAAATCATCATTAGATAAGCATCAAAAAATAACCACCTCCAAGCAAAAGAACATAAATATTACTTACCAGTCTGTAGGACTTTTTTCCCTTCCTCTCAAGAATGAAGAATGATATTTTCCAAATGTTAAAATAAGTGTCTTACTAATACAAGTATTCATAAAGAGTAACTAAAATCCTTTACTTACATTAGGATCCTTAGAAAACAAATTGCCCCAGAAACCTAAGTGAAAACAAATACAGAAAAAGGAGGACCATCAAACGCATGCCCTCACCATATTGGGGCGGAGAATTGAGCTTACAGAAATGCACAGATATTCAAAGCATAGTGTACTTCCTAGACAGGGAAAGATAAAAAGAATTGCAGTACAAAGAATACATGAAAATGAACTGAATAAAGTTCACAAGCCTGCTGAAACCAGTCCATGCAAGGTAACAATCCCAACCACAGTATTCTGAACATCAATAACTGGCAAGAATTGTACGGCAGATGGAGGCGACTCCATTTTCTGCATTGCTTCCACAGCCATTGCATCTGGGCTGATTGTTCTTGGGTTTCTGGTGGACAACAAAATATACATCAGAAAGAATAGTGCAGCAATTTTGCACAAGACCCAGCTGGGGATTAATTCAGTCAAAATTATTACAACTGAAACTAAAGGAAACAGCTTTTGCAAGTGGTTAATAACCCTGAATTGCATTCTTTTTCACATATTATCCTGATGACATTTGGAGAAACAGAGGAGCACAAGATAGAGTAGCTGGCATGATGTTTGAAGAGCATCAGTATTTCCGCATGGCAGGAGAACAATGGATTACTTCCTCATTGGCAAAAGAATTTAATCCAAATCATATAATATTTTTTTAGCTGAGAAATAGGTCAAATTACAGCAACATTTTCTTGCAAATCTTGCGCTTGTGCAGGTGCCTACCTGCAGCTAGACAGGTACTATCAGCTATGGCACTGTCCCATAAGAATTTGATGTTTCCAGAAAGTCAAACAAGCTCACAATTAGCAATGCACTATCATAGAATTTACAATTGATTTTTTTTATAAAAAAGTTGACATAATACCTGTATGATCAAACAAATTCACACTTGCAATAATAAATTACTTGCAAGTCTCCAGGATGACAACCATTTATTTGTTAATTCTATCATGTTGGTACAACACTCTCTGACATCAGCTTGGCTGAAACCGGGAGTAGGATCAGTGTTAACCAATGCTAAAGGCCAGACTCCTATATGTGGGGCTTATTCAGTTGAACATCAATCTTTTAAATAAATTATTTATTGCTGATTTCAAAAACAGTAAAACATTTTGAGTTCAAAATGCACTTACCCATTTCCTTTCAAATTGAAGAAAATGGGGCAACACATCATTTTCATGCTGCTGAAACATAAAGCTTTAAATTCTGCCCTTCTTTAATGAGCTAGCAAGATTAATCTCAGTAAATTATTAATGTTCATATCATATTTCCTCAGCAATTTTTTTTTGTTCTTTCCCAGACTACAGTGAATGAGAAGAAGCTATAATTGCTTCTATCTTCATCCTTTGCATTCCTCTGAACTCTCTAGAAAATTTAATTTCATTAAGGTGCACTTAGCGAAGGCTGAGAGTCGTGAAAGTAGAATAATAATGTCATGGACAAAGAAGTCAGATGGCTGGGCACAGGTGATCAAAAACTCATGGTTCCATGAACATTGAGTAGCAAAGAAGAATTGAACAGCAAAGAAGAATTGAACAAGTCAACCCAACATTAACTAAATGAGGCTTGTTATTTTCAATCTCTTTCAACATTTAAGATTTGAAGTCATGCTATCAACATGTGACAGGGAGCACAGTGGATATATCTCTAAGGATGGAGTCAATGTGAGAGTTCACCTTAGAGCTACCAAAAAAATGCTACCCATTTAGACTAGGCTATTCATATTCAGCTTTATTGTGGCTCAGGAAATGCACTTGATTAACTTTTGTGGAAAGGACAGAAAAGGTCATAAGGCTGTTCATAGCTGAACCATGGCATAGAATATAGATATTATAACCACTTGACTGCATTCATGTCTTGCAATACTAAGTATGCACTTGACCCATTTGGCAGTCTATGTCCACCTTATTTTCAAATACTCCTGAAGATGTTCACGTTGTTAGATTCTCATAATGTTGCTGTCTTGCTTATGATCAGTGAAATTAGAAGCAACTGCTTCTACCCTCTATTTTTTGGAAAGGAATATGACATTTAAATTAAAATATAGAGAAAAGCAAAAGTATTACAGGCCCGCCAAAATCATGGTAGGTAATAAAAAGACAAGCTGAGAGAACATAGCAACAAAAGGGTCTAGCCTCCCGTAGTTGATAAGGGAATTTGAAGATTCTCCTACTTTTCATCAATTGAAAGAAAAATTGCCTACCTGTTGCACATCTGACCAACTGTGAGATTGAAGATGGCTGCACCATTGGCCTTGAGCGTGCGTCGCAGGTCACCATCTGTAAAGGTTCCAATCAGATGGTAGTTGTCATCAATAACAAGCAGACATCCACATCCTTTACTTGTCAGCTCTGTAAGCTGATCCATTATCATGTCTCCCTCCTTGCAGATAGGAAGCTCCTCCTGCTTTTTCATGACATCTTTCACCTGCAAAGGAATAATTGGATCACTGTAACGTAAAGCTCTGTAAAAAGAAACGGAAGCTCCTCTACATTGATAGTTTGTGCTATTATTGCTACATGATGCATCGCCAAGAATGGCCATAACTAACTATCATGCCATGCATTTCCGAAGAGAATCCATTTTGACTGCAAGTCTACTTGTACATACTTCCAACTATGGCATTCATTGAAAGCATACATGCAATAAAACTGTTATCATAAAGCAGAAACAAACCAAATTAAGCCTAAATCCTCTAGCAGAATTTTCACCTGAAATGTAGCAATTAATCAGTAAACAACAATGCTAGTTCATTGTTTATTTATCCCTAAAAACTATATGCCGTATGAGGAAAATGTACAATATAGATTCACTTTGCATTGTTTTAGAACAGAGACTTGATTGCACATTTTTAGATTCACAGATATTTCCCATGTAAAATTTGCATTTACACCAAAGAGACCCAGAAGAAGGGAAAAAGGCAAACAGTCCTGTTAGGAAAAACATAATCTACAATAAAACAAATTTGTACCCAATAATAAATAAGTTTATACACAGTCAAAAACAAACAAGATAATGACATAGGAATAAAAGCCTCAAGAACTTTGCATTCCATAGATTCAGTAAGAAATAATACCTAACAAGCAGGCCAAGACATCAGCACCAGAATTCAATTTTTATTCCAAGATGTAAGCAAAATAACCTAAAGATACACAATTTGCGACATAATCTCCAGGAATATCCCGCATTCAGAACCGAAATTCTAATCTCAAAGATATAATTAAAACGCGGAGGATATTCATCAAAATCAAATCTTTTTTCACCCCAATGGGTCGAATCTATCAAAATTTATCACAAGAAGTCCACATTTAACAGCCAAAAGAGTACCGAGATCTCGAGATCGGATCGAATAGTTGACCTTAAAAATGAGGCTCTTCCCGATCTTGCCAGCCGGGTGGTTGGCGGCGTACTGCTCCCGTGTGAGCTTCTTGGCGGCCATGAGGGCGGCAACGACGGTGTCGCCGAAGACCATCTGGATGGAGGTCGAGGTGACAGGCGCGAGGTTGAAGGGGCAGAGCTCCCGCTGGAGAGGGAGATGGACGCCCATGTCGCAGAGGGCGGCGAGGGGGTTGCCCTCGACGGAGGTGACGGCGACGAGGTACGCTCCTTTGGCGCGGGCGCAGGGGACAAGGCCGAGGAGCTCATCGGAGGAGCCGGACTTGGAGAGGAGGACGAGGATGTCGCCGGGGAAGATGGCGCCGATGTCGCCGTGGAGGGCGTCGACCGGGGGGAGGAAGGCGGAGCGGGCAAAACCGAGGGAGGCGAGGGTCTGGGAGAGCTTGTGTGCTACGATGCCAGACTTGCCGACGCCGGTGAAGAAAACAGCGCCGACCGAAGCCCTAGATTGATCGCCCGGAGACAGAGGCGAGCGATCCGGGGTACGAAAATTGATGGATTTGGAGAGCAAGACAACGGTCTCTCCGGAATGGGCGATCGAATCGGAGCCCCTTCTCGCTACGCTAAGGGTTTCGTCCCTTCGCCGGGCTAGGGCTAGGGTTCCGAGGGGGTGACGAGAATGGCCGAGAGCGAGCAACCGGCCGACGACGATGATGCAACCCGGCCAGCGACGATAATGCAACCCGACCAATGACGACGCGAGGCGGAGGATTTAGGGTAAATCGTAGGGTGGAGGCCAGGAGCAGAGAAGCGGAAGCGGAATGGATCGATCGGGGTTATGATTTTAATTTACAACCCTTCCTTTCCCTACGATTATTAACAAATCGTAGGGAAACAATTTCATATTTTTATTAAAAAATAATTTCCAAAACCATTCGGAAATTATTTTTCCCTACGATTTTTATGAAAATCGTAGGGAAAGGATTCTTGAGAAAATAAATTTTGGCGGAAGTTTTGCCTCCAAAAAAAAAAATTAAAATAAAATAAAATTTAATTTCCTAAACTAGTCTTTCCCTACGATTTTTAAAAATCGTAGGAAATAAATTATTTTTCAAAAAAATTTATGGTAAAACTTTTTGAATTTTAAATAAATATCAAAACCTTTACCTACGATTTTTAAAAATATCGTAGGTAAATTAACTTTTCCCTACGATTTCAGTAAAAATCGTAGGTAAAAATCAATCCCTACGAGTTTAAAAAAACGTAGGGAAATATTGGATTTCCCTACGATTTATTAAAACTCGTAGGGAAAGGTTGGATTTCCCTACCATTTTTTTAAATATCGTAGGGAAAGGATCCGTATTAAAATATTTTTTTTTATTGTTATTCATATTTAAAACTCAATAATATTTAGCTCTAAATGTAATTTTCATGCCCATTAAGCATTATATTAATGATGCAGGAGTGATTACTATGATCGCAACCGTCGGATCGTCTCCGATCGGATGAATCGCAACGGTCGGATCGATAATCGCCAATCGGGATCATGGCTTGAATCAATCGCAACCATCATATCGTCTCCGATCGGATGGATCGCAATCGTCGGATCTATCATCGCCGATCAAGATCATGGCTTGGATCGATTGCAACTGTCAGATCGTCTCTGATCGGATGGATCGCAATCATCGGATCGATCATCGCCAATCGAGATCATGGCATGGATCGATCGCAACCATCGGATCGTCTTCGATCGAATGGATCGCAATCATCAGATCTATCATCGCCAATCAAGATCATAGCTTGGAGCGATTGCAACTGTCAGATCGTCTCTGATCGGATGGATCGCAATCATCGGATCGATCATCGCCAATCGAGATCATGGCATGGATCGATCGCAACTATCGGATCGTCTTCGATCGGATGGATCGCAATCGTCGGATCTATCATCGCCAATCAAGATCATGGCTTGGAGCGATTGCAACTATCAGATCGTCTCTGATCGGATGGATCGCAATCGTCGGATCGATCATCGCCGATCAAGATCATGGCTTGGATCGATCGCAACCATCGGATCGTCTTCGATCGGATGGATCGCAATCGTCAGATCTATCATCGACAATCAAGATCATGGATTAGTCTTTGTACAATAGACTCCGGTGCACAAAGCGCGCAACAGGTTCGGGTAATGGGCTCCGGCCACCTTATCTGCAGCATTGAATTGAATTTAATTAAATTCAATCAACCGTCCTAGAGATCGATAGCAGCAATTCACGAATGATATCCCTTCGTTCACTGCATTGACTGCATTTTATTTCTAACAACATTTTTTTTCTTTATTTTATAAAAAATAGATTTTATTTTCTATTTTTTATCTTTACAAATTACTTTTGGTAATTAAATAGAAATAAAATTACTTTTTTATTTCTTATATTTATTTCTTATATTTATCATAAAAAATATCATAAAAAATATCTTTTATCAACAATATTATAATAAGTAATTATTTTGTTATATAAAAAATATATAATATATTTTATTTTTATGTATTATATATAAATACATATTTACTATATAATATATGTAAATAATAATTAATATAAATATAGTAAATATAAAATTTGATTTTAGAAAAGGTATATAGCCTTTCCCTACTATTTTCGTGAAAATCATAGGGAAAGGGTTGGATTTCTAAAAAGGGTTTTCCCTACGATTTTTATTAAATTCGTAGGGAAAGGTTGTCTGTCTTTACCTACGATTTTTGTGAAAATCGTAGGTAAAAGTATGCATTCTTTCCATTAAAGGCACTAGAGTCTTTCCCTACGATTTTTATGAAAATCGTAGGTAAAAGTATGCATTGCTTAATAGTCTTTACCTACGATTTTTATGAAAATCGTAGGTAAAAGTATGCATTCTTTCCATGAGAGGCTCTAGAGCCTTTCCCTACGATATGATAATCGTAGGGAAAGACTATTGACCTTTCCCTACAATTTTTTTGAAAATCGTAGGAAAAGACTTTTTAGAAAAATAAAAATCCTTTACCTACGATTTTCAAAAAATCGTAGGTAAAGATCCATATCCTTTCCCTACGATTTGTTAAAAATCGTAGGTAAAGATTTTTTCCAGATAAATTTTGGAGGGAGATTTTGCCTCCAAAAGTTTATATAGCCTTTCCCTACGATTTCCAAAATATCGTAGGGAAAGGCTCTGGATCTTTCCCTACGATTTTTTAAAAATCGTAGGGAAAGATTTTTTCAGAAAAATTTTCGGGTGAGATTTTGCCTCCAAAAATTTATATAGCCTTTCCCTACGATTTTCAAAAAATCGTAGGGAAAGATCCCTACGATTTTTTTAAAATCGTAGGGAAAGGTTTTAACCTTTTGACTATAGAATTTTTGCCTACGATGTTTAAAAAGTCGTAGGGAAAGACATCTTTTGCCTACGATTTTAAAATCGTAGGTGCGAAAATCGTAGGCAAAAGTCGTTTTTGTTGTAGTCATGTGACCTTCTATACCCATTAACATTTCACTTGCTTAATATCAAAATTTTCCTTCTGTAGCTGTCATTTGCTTTTGTTTCCGTTTTATGGTCATGCATCTAACTTTATCTGGAGTACTTTAAGTTGCAAATTCCTAATTCTTTCATTTTTATTATTTGAACAATTTTGAAATTAATAATTGAACTCTCTCGGAGCAAGAATCTTTTTGTATAAAATGAAATTCAGTAATAAGAAAAAATCTTGGGAAAAAGGTGAACTTAAATATTACAGTGAATAAAGAAAATGTTCAACAAACCTTTTAAGAACACGTTTGGGATAGTTGGCAGAAAGAATGGTCCACTCTTGAGTTCAAGAAGCGATCTACTATTGCCTCAAAGAACAGACTTAGTGAGACAGGCGGCTCAGGTTCAGGTCCCTCACGACATACTGGGGGTTCTATATCCATGGTGGATCGTAGCATACGGATGGTATATTGATCATAATAAATTTATTATTTATTTATATATTAAGGTTATAAAATGTATGTTAATATCTTTGTTTTTATTTATATATGTATTATATGCTTGTAATATTATAGTTAATATATTTTCTTTATTTTTTTCTATGATCAGGCAAAAGAGTTAGGACGTGAACCAAATCCTATAGAACTTTTGAGGCTACACACATTAAAAAAATTGCTTCAGGAATTGAGTATGTGGATCAGCGGTCTAAGGCTGTCGTAAGTATTTACCAAACTCAATAATTCTTCATATTTAAAAATTTGTTTGTTCACTTTTTCGATTAATCTCATGTAATTTATATTTTTTTCGTATCAAAATTTGTATTATAGGATCGAGTGCAGGCCCTTAGAGAGACTGCTTCTCAGCCAGTGGAGGGATCCAATGAGTCATGTGAGCCAGATTTGAGGCAGTTATTTTTAGAAGTAGCTGGTGGCAAAAAAAACAGCGCGTATATGGGATGGGCATCAAGGTATCACATTTTTACACTGGTACCTTCTTTCATTCCACTATCACATCACGGGATATTACTGTAGAGCAGTTGCGTGCTACTATTAAGCAAGAAGTGAAGCAAGAAATGCAGTAGGAGGTTCGGATTATGGTGGAGTCACAGAGGCAGTAGATGAGAGAAGAAATGCGTGAAGAATTTTGACTCGAGATGCGACAGATGATAACAGAGATGACTCATTCTGACTATATTTCAGCTCCATCTCCACAGAGAGATCCACCTCATTCTGATAGCATATAGAACCATATTTTGATTACTGAATTTTATTGGATATTTGTCATGTTTTAAAGTTTATTGTAAAAACATTTATTTGTAAGATATTTTAATATATATTTCATGACTTCTTTTTAAAAAAATATTTGCATTTCATTAAATTAAAATTTTAAATTATAAAAATAAAATAAATTAAAAATAATAAATTATTAAAAAATATTAGTGATAAAAAAAATCCGTTGTTAATTAGCGACGACATTATATCCCTCGCTAATTAGCAATAGATGATAAATTCGTCGCTAATCCGTTGCTAATTAGCGATGGAATTATATTCCTCACTGATTAGCAATTAGAAGAAAATCCATCGCTAATCCGTTGCTAATTAGTGATGAAAATTATTCCATCGCTAATCCGTCGCTAATCTTAGCGATGGATTTGAATTCCATCGCTAAATATTTGTGAGAAGCATTTCTGAGACGGATTTTATCCGTCGCAATTTCGTCACTATATAAGTTTAGCGACGGAATTTATACTTTTAGCGATGAAAAAATCCATCGCTATTTTTTTTTTTTTTTTGTAGTGTTCATAAAGTCATCTTAGCATAAAAAAACCAAATAAGCCTCCTATGAAAGGTGACTTGCCGCCCACTCCTTTTGGAAAGCAGAATTTAGCGTCATTTTCTGATCTCTTTTTCTTATTTCAAGATGCCGCCTATCTCCTTATTTGGGAAAGCTATCCCCTGATCTTTTTTCTTGTTTTAAGATGCCACTTATCTTCTTATTTGGAAACAATATGGCGCTCTTATTTTATTTTTTTCTCATATAATTCAAGGGTTAGGATTTATTATAAAAACTCATTCCTTCTTCTTTTAGAAAACAATTGATGATTAATGAAAAAGAACCTTCTTCTATTTTTCTGTGCTTCTGAGCATTGACACTCCATGAGGAAGAGGGTGAGAGGCCTAACAAATACCCATTCTAACACATGTTCCAAGCATCCTAGCTCCAAGACGCCAAGATGCTACGATCCTTAGATGAAATCCTCCTTGTCTCCACAACCATCTGAAGGAAAGCTGAAACATTTATGGTAGCATAGCTTCATCTTTCAGGCACTCATCCTAAGAGCTGTGTGATCCAATCTTTGAGGATAAAGACCATCATTGCATGGTAATCAGACCCATCCCTTCTCATAAGTTCTATTTTGTTGAAGAAAGAGCATGTTCTAAGTAGTAGTTTCTCAACCCTAGGATCATGTTTTCTTTATTACTTAGTGAATCATGTTCTGGGGGTAGTTACTTTACTCTTCGCATAATTATCCTTAGTTTATTCTTACTCATTTTGAAAAGTAAAGTATCTTAAAATATGAATCATTGCTCTACGTTAATCTCTTGCATGATACATCCTGCATCAGTTTGGTATCAGAGCATGCTAGGATATGTTCATGCATAGTGCTAATATTTCTAATCATCTAATCAATCTTTATTTAATCTATAATTTTCTTCTTAGTTTTAGATCTACAATATAAAAAAAATAAAAATAATATATATATATATATATATATATATATATATATATATATATCTGCATATTTTACTTTAAGTTTTCATATGTATGTGCATGCATCACTGAATTCACTTAAGGACAATTTTTCTATCTCAGGTAAGGGAAGGATTTCATCATCTTTTCTTGGACCAAAACAACCATCTTCATCTTGATCCTAAGCCTAATTAAAATTGAGCAGAAACCTAAAGCAAAGTTAGGGACACCAACGTGGTTGAGTTTCAAGTATTATGATGAAATTGGTGCACTCAATTTTTTAGTTATTTTTTGAAAGTGGTGTCTAAGGTTAGGGGTCAAACGACAAACGTCTTAAGCGGACTTGTGGTTCTCTAATTAGGTTTCTGTGAGAGTAGGGGGAGCCTCTCACAACTCCACCTCTTATCTGGCCAGTGGAAAGGATAATTGTTGAGTTGAATATAATTTGAGTTGATTCATTCTACTTGAGCTTTTAGGTCTAGAAATCCTAGAATAAATTTGTGTATTGCATGACCACCAGGTTGGGAGCTCATTACCAACATCCCTAAACACAACCAAGTTACACCATAGTTCCCAATCTTGAAACTTTAATGAGAACCATGACTGAACAATTTGGACAATTAAATAATAGGTTTGATCAAATGGAAGAGCAAATCGAAACCTTTGCAGAAAACTAATTGAACCACACTGAACCTGAATCACCTAGACCAACTCTCCTTGGTCCAAGAGCCCATCGTCATGATCTCACCCCTGAACATAACCCTAGATGCCCACATCAAGACTTTGTGGATTTGGAGGAAAGAGTCTTTAAGAATATACGACTCGATGAACCTACTTTTGATGGAGATTTAGACCCTAAGGTGTATGTTGATTGAAAAAGTGATATGGACCAATACTTTAAGTGGTATGAGATGTCAGAAGGAAGAAAGGTCAAATTTGCCAAACTTAAGTTAGTTCAACAAGCCAGGTTATACTGAAAAAATATTAAGCACCTTAGTCGTTAGAGATAAGACATACTCATAGCTAACTGAAGAGCTATGAAACTTAAGCTTAGAAAAAAATATCTTCCCCTATCCTATCACAAGAGACTTTTAGATCAATGGCAGAGGCTGAGTCAAGGAAGCAAGACCATATCTGAATACATAGTCAAATTTGATGAATATGTCATGAGGTGTAGCATAGATGAATATGAAGCTGTGACCCTATCTAGATTTAGGACTGGACTACGTGAGGACATTCAAAGAAAATTATTTTTAAGAGAAGTCCATGATCTTGAACAGGCTTATCAGATAACTAGAGACTACGAGAGATTCTTAAGGGGATCCATAATCCATTGAACTGAACCCACTAGGAATGATATCCCTAACTAAAAACTAGAGTCTAGTTCAGTGCACCCAAGCCGATCTACTCCTAGCACCTCATTGACTCGCAAGAAAGATAATGGTAAGTTACCTGAAGTTCAGAGGAATCTTAATCCTAATTCTTCTTGTTTTAGATGTCATAAATTGGGGCACTATACTAGTCAATGCCCAACTCGATCCCTACACATAGAAGAACAAGAGAAAGAAGATTCTAAACCCACTAATGAGCATGAAGGAGAAGTGTATGAAGCTAAAATATACTTAGTGGATGAATATGAAGGAAATGAGGAAGTCATTGAATCATCTAATTTATTGGAAGTTTTTAAAAGTATCTTGATCCAAACCAAAGAATAAGAGGATTAGCGTAGGTCCCATATCCTACAGACATTTGTGAAGTTAGGAGAAAAGGTATGTAAGATCATCATAGATAGTGAAAGTTGTGTTAATGCCATCTCAACTAGTGTTGTCAAAACCCTAGGTTTATCTACGGTTCCCCATCCCAATCCCTATAAGGTATTCTGGATATACTCAACTTTCATTCCCATTAAACTAAGATGCCAAGTCATGATCCAACTACAATCCTATCAAGAAAAGGTATGGTGTGATGTCCTTTCTATAGGAGTTAGCAGTATCATCTTAGGTCGACCTTAGTTATATGACCATGATGCTACCCTGTATGATCGATCCAACTCCTGCTCCTTTGACCATCATAAAAAGAAGCTTGTGATAAACCCAACTTCACCTAAGGATCATATTAAGAGAGAATCTAGTAACCTGAAAGAGAAGAAACCAGAATTAAATCTGATCAGCGCTAAAGAACTAGAGCGTGAGATCACTGAGGGTTCACCAGTTTGGATCTTAACT
Source organism: Calamus simplicifolius (assembly GCA_900491605.1). Classification (NCBI taxonomy): domain Eukaryota; kingdom Viridiplantae; phylum Streptophyta; class Magnoliopsida; order Arecales; family Arecaceae; genus Calamus; species Calamus simplicifolius. Next base: position 238,304 of record UESW01004675.1, on the reverse strand, counting down.
ACTAGAGAAATTCATGATCAAACCTAAAAAGAATACCCTCAAAAGATAATAGAATTTTTGAAAGAGTTAGAATTTTTGAAAGAGTTTCAAGATGTATTTTATGAAGAACTTTCTGATCAATTACCACCTTTAAGAGACATTCAACATACTATAGATCTATTCCAAGGAGCCACTTTACCTAATCTTTCACATTGTAGGATGAATCTCACTAAGTACTTCCTATTGAGCCACTTTGAAGCCTCCAAGGTGACCAAACTTTTCTTAAATGAAGTGGTTAGGTTACATGGCCTACCAAAATTTATTGTATCTGATAGAGATGTCCGATTCATGAGTTACTTTTAAAAAATCCTCTGGCACATGTTAGAGACTAAGCTCAAATTTTTTATTTTCTACCACCCTCAAACCAATGGCTAGACTGAAGTAGTGAACCAAATTCTTGAAAACTTGTTGAGATATCATGTAGGTAAAAATACTGAAAATTAGAACCTTTTGTTACCTAGAGCTGAATTCGCCTACAACAGTTTAGTTAATAGGACCACAAGCAAGAGTCCATTTGAGATTGTCCATGGTTATAATCTAATAGACTCATAAACCTAATTCCTTTACCCATACATGCATGAGTCTCTTAGTCAGCTTAATCATTTACACAGCATGTTAGAGATTTGCATAAGAAAATTATCAATAAGATTAATTTGAGCAATGATACATATAAAATATGGCTAATTTTTAAAAGAGAGTTAAAGAATATGCTGAGGGAGATTATGTGATGATTAGGCTTAGACTTGAGCGGTTTCTTTCAGGGACCGTCAAAAGTTACATGCCCGTGGAGCTAGACCCTTCAAAGTAATAAAGAAAGTTGGACCTAATGCCTATGTACTTGAGTTAGCACCCAAATTTGGCATTAGCTCAACCTTCAATATCTCAGACCTAGTTGAGTATAGAGAACCAACAATGATACTTAGTGAGCCGTTTGGACCCAACTCTATTCTTGAGAGTGAACCCATATATGAGTGTTCACCAATAAATTTACCTGGGAGCATAGAAAGGATTGAGTGTATCATGAATGGCCAAGCTATTACTATCTAGGATAAAGGCTAACAACATTATTTAGTTCATTGGCAAGATTGATCAGAATCTGAGGATTCATGAATCACTCGAGAGGATCTACAGTGCCTCGACCCAGACCTATTGGAGCAGTACTAGAGCCGGATTGACCCTTACTTGACAGGGTAAAGTTCCTCTTACCTTAAAAGAATTAATGGAGGCACCAGGATCAGACAGAGGTTATTGAGCTCATTATGAAATTTTTACTTTATATTAGTTTGACTTTAAGTATTATAATCAAATTTTGTTAGTATGAGTTGAGTAATTTTATTTGAGTCAAGTATGAGTCCAGTAATTTTATTTGAGTCAAGTAAAGATTTATTGAGTCAAAGTGTAAGAAATTGAAGATCCAAGACCATGAAGGACCACATTCAGTGCGCCACCTTAGCCCTACATGAAATTTCAGTAAAGTAGGTGCCATCTACTCAATTAGGATATCCAAAGATTTTCATAAAGTCATTTCAACATAAAAAAATAAATAAGCCCCCTATGAAAGGTGGCTTGCTACCCACTCTTTATGAAAAGTAGAATATAGCGCCATTCCCTGATCTCTTTTCCTTATTTCAAGATGTCGCCTATCTTCTTATTTGAAAAAGATATCCCTTAATCTCTTTCTCTTGTTTCAAGATGTTATCTGTCTTCTTATTTGGAAATAATATGGCACCCTTATTTTCTCTTTTTTTCCATCTAATTCAAGGGTTAGGATTTATTATAAAAATTCCTTCCTTCTTCTTATAGAAAATAATTGATGATTAATGAAAAAAAAGTCTTCTTCTTCTATTTTCATGTGCTCCTGAGCATTAACATTCCATGAAGGAGAGGGTGAGAGGCCTAACAAATATCCGTTCCAATACCTATTCCAAGCATCCCAGTCCCAAGATGCCAAGGTGCTACGATTCTTAGATGAAGTCCTCCTTATCTCTAGAACCATCTGAAGGAAAACCGAAACATCTGTGGTAGCATAGCTTCATCTTTCAAGCGCTCATCCTGAGAGCTGTATGATTCAATCTTTTAGGACAAAAACCATCATTGCTTTGTTATTAGACCCATCTGTTCTCATAAGTTCTATTTTGTTGAAGAAAGAGTATGTTCTAAGTAGTGGCTTCTCAATCCTAAGATTATGTTTTCTTTATTACTTAGTGAATCATGTTCTGCGGGTAGTTACTTTACTCTTCGCATATTCATTCTTAGTTTATTCTTACTCGTTTTGAAAAGTAAAACACCTTAAAATATGAATCATTGCTCTACATTAATCTCTTGCATGGTACATCCTGTATCACTTGTTGAGTTGCCTAATGGTGTAAAAGCCATTGGATGTAAATGGGTCATTAAAATAAAGAAAGACTTACAAGGCAACATTGAGAGATATAAAGAAAGGCTCGTTACCAAAGGGTTCACTCAGAGGAAAGGAATCGACTGTATGGAGACATTTTCTCCTATATCTAAGAAAGATTCTCTCTGAATAATTATGGCATTAGTAGCTCATTTTGATTTTGAGTTACATCAAATGGATGCAAAAGCTGCATTCCTTAACGAAGATCTAGAGGAAGAGGTTTATATGAAATACCCTTAAGGATTTTCCTCTAGTGATGGTGAGCATTTGGTTTACAAGCTTAAGAAATCCATATATAGATTGTAACAAGCCTCACGTCAGTGGTATTTAAAATTTTATGATGTAATCTCTTTCTTTGGTTTTGAAGAAAACATCATGGATCAATGTATATACTAGAAGGTTAGTGGGAGCAACATTTGTTTTTTAGTCCTATATATGGATGACGTTCTACTTGCAACTAATGATAAATGGTTGCTATATAAAGTGAAACAATTTCTCTTCAAAAATTTTAATATGAAAGATATGAGTGAGGCATCTTATGTCATTGGCATTAAGATCCATAGAAAAAGATCTTGAGGCATTTTAGGATTGTCTCAAGAAACTTATATCAATAAAGACTTGGAGAGATTTCGGATGAAAGATTGTTCATCAAGTGTTGCACCTATAGTGAAGGGTGACAAGTTCTATATGCTTCAGCTATTGGAAGCCTAATGTACGTTCAGGTTTGCACAATACCTGACATTGCATTTGCAGTAGGAATATTGGAAAGATATCAGAGTAATTCAGGTTTAGACCACTGAAGAGCTGCTAAAAGGTCATGAGGCATCTTTAAGAAATCAAAGACTATGTACTCATGTATAGACAGATTGATCATTTGGAAGTAGAGGATTACTCAGATTCAGACTTTGCTAGCAGCGTTGATTCTCGAAAATCAATATCAAGATTTATATTTATGTTAGCTGATGGAGCCATATTATGGAGGAGTGCAAAGCAGACTTTGACTACTACTTCTACTATAGAAGCAGAGTTTGTTGCTTGTTTTAAGGCTACATCGCACGGTGTATGGTTAAAGAGTTTCAGCTCAGGGCTTCGAATTATTGATTCTATTACTTAAATTGTACTATGATAATTTAGCTGTTGTATTTTTGGCTAAAATTCACAAAAGTGGTAGTCAAAGTAAGCACATCGACATTAAGTATTTAGCCATAAGAGAATGTGTTAAAGAAAACAAAGTAGTCATAAAATGCATTAGCATTGAATTGATGATAGCTGATCTTTTGACTAAAGGTATGTTAATTAAGAATTTTAAAGATCATTTGATACGAATGAAAACTGGTCCTATGATATAATTTAGTTGCATGGATAACTACTTGTATAATGAAACTCTTATTCAAGTTATTTGTTTATTTCTCATTCGGGTGTACACATTATTTGACTTTTGAGAAATGACAAAATTTTCTTTAGACTCTGAATAAACATAGAGTTTATTCATTAAGTTATGTTGTCACATTTTATATAGTGGTAAAGGAATTAAATGCATTGTAATACATAAAAGATAATACTCAATTATAGAGGACCTATCGCCATGATTCATGTATTTGGTTTCTTTTTTAGTATTGAGGACTATGGATTAAAATAAAATATACGGACCAAGTGGAAGAATGTAGTATCTCGTAGGTGATGGTCCTATTTTTTTTTTTTGGTAACCACTTGCAGATATATCTCAATCTTTTGGAGATAATTCTCAACAATATCCATTCACTAATTAATTAAGTGATAACTATATCTCTTTTAAAAATTTGAAATGCCTACTTTGATGGAACTAGGCGGTGGAAGGGAGTTAAGAAAGTCTCTATGAATAGAGATCCCTTCTGAAGGTTTTTGATATCACATCATCATACGTGAGAAAACCATACAGAAGCCAAAGAGAGACTAGATCCCTAATCAAGAGCAAATCCTGAGGGCATACACTATTGTTGTGTGATTGCTCATTGATTGGAAGCACTCAATCAAGATCTAGGTCCTCAGGATCTCAAGAGGTGGATCATAAACAATGGTTGAAAATAATACATTGATCCTATAATTATTTCATGAATTAATCTATACAATATAGTTGTATAGATTTTAAAATATCTTACAAGTGGAAGACTACTTCCTGAGTTAATCTTTGGAGTAGATGGGTATTACACAAGGTCTTCACTTGGCAACCTCTTTGGCACTTGTATGTCAAGCGGGTGGGCAGAGAATGGCCTGGCTGAATAATTCAAATCCAGCTCTAGTTCACATTCCTTCCATTGCTTTGAGAAGGAATGTGAAACACACTAACCTTTATCTTTGGACTTGTCACATTGTAAATCATTGTTTTCGAGTTAGTTGGATGAACATCTAAGTGTTTGTTGGTCTGGCTTTCGCATGCTAAAATAATTATTAGTGCTTCAAATGCCAATAAAAGCAGTCCAAATCTTTATAGGTAAATAAGTTTTTCTACTTCATTGTTTAGCTCTTACCTAGCTTGTTTAAGCATTGGTTGTTACACTCCATCTTCCTCTATTGTGCTCGGGTGAGTGCACATACGTTGGAATACAATAACTAGTTTTGAACTTCAACAAAATCAGTTAATTTTTTTAAAAAATAAAATAATTTTATTTGATATATGTTTTATTTATTACTATTATTTTTGAATTTTGAAAATAATAATTTTAAATTTAAATTTAATTATGTAAAATTAAAAATAGTAGAACTATGTTTTTTTAAATAATTAATCTTGTCAATGCTAGTGCATTGCACATGTGCGCAATTAATATACCCAAAAAATTCTATGAGATTAATTGATACTTATCTGCTGTATTCATTGTCACCATAGGAATAAAAATAGGCAAAAACTTTGTGCCATTTAAAGATGCCAAACGTGTGAATTAAATATATTCATGAATATCATGAATTAAATATATTCATGAATATAGGACTTCTAGAGCCTTCAAATTTAAATGCACCATTCCATGAAATTGCCTATAAAAAGCAAGCTAGTGTTCGGAAGCATACCACAAGAATTGACCAAGAGGACTAAACAGCCTAATGTCGTTGATAGCCGGACACCGGCATGCTCAGAGCCCACCGGAGAGGGTCTAGCCAAGGTTCTCATCGGCTGGTCCCATACCATCCATACCTAAAGAGCCGTCTTTAGGAGGACCTACCCCACCACTATGATTTCTCCTCCAAGTAGTCCAAGTCCTTACCGATCTGAACCTTATCATCACCAAAGCTTACACATCGTCAGATGGTAAGGCTAGCCACCAGAACAGAAAGAAACAAAAATTTAAGGCTTTCAACTTGTTCGTGTATGGGCTGAAATTTACTCACTAAATTTTCTTATGGTTTCAGGCTTTAATGTGACTGACCATGACGGGAATAAAGTCTGGGACAATGAGACCGTCTCCTGCATACAGACAGTAAGCTTGCTGTACTCCTTGGTTAGGGCTTTTAGTTTTTCATAAACTTCAAATTAGCTATATTGGAACTTGGGGACTTCCTAATTCTTCAAACTCCTGATAAAAGTTCATGTTAGAGTTTTGATCCTTCGATATAGTTCACTTCCTTATGGATTCTAAGTGCCAGATCAAATTCCAAACAACTAATCATCTTGTTTTGGTTTGTATTATTCTGCAGTCCCTAGAATCAGATGCTTGCTTCTTCCCTGCAGTCAGGAGTTCAGTTGGGATGATGCCATCGGAAGAGCACACAATAATTGGGCAATGATAGGCCCGGCCTACTTTCTGAAATATGTGCTGTGCTCACAGACTTGAATGTAATGTGGTGAAAGCAGAGGTCTGGACTCACAACACCAGAGCTGCAGCAGTGGTTCATGTCACTTATGAGACGACAGTAGGTGCAATTGAGGACCCGCAGAGGCTCTCCATTGTCAAGGAACTCCTTTGCAATGCTCTTAAAGGGGACAACACCTCAAGAAGTCCCAAGATGACGGTCTCAACCGGGCTCACCCACACAGCGAGGAGGCTGCATCAAATGATGTTCGATGATCGGGATTATGACACAGAGTAGACGTGACTGTAGAGGGAGATAAGAAATCCAGGCCTCAAGTTGCAGTAATGGACTGTTCTGAGAAAGACTATACCATAGCCATTTTGAGGTCTAAGGACCGGTCCAAGCTTTTGTTCGACACTACTTGTACTCTCACTGACATGCAGTATGCTGTGTTCCATGGAATGGTCGACACAGAAAGTGCAGAAGCTTATCAGGCAAGAATTACAGAGTTACTCATGCTCGACATCAATATGATTTCTCCTAATTTTTTCTCTTTCTTCAGCCTTTCTTAAGGTTTTAGTTTTGTTCGATTGCAGGAATATTACGTAAGGCATGTTGATTTTCTCCAAGGCTGAAATATGTGGATGCTTCCATTTGGTTTTCTGAAGTACAAGCTTTGGGTCTTTACATAGACTGGAATTGGAACTGAGGACAGAGGACGGGTTGGTCTTCTCTCGGACATCATGAGGATATTCCGAGAGCATGGCCTATGTATAAGGAGAGCAGATAAATCAACAACTGGGGGCAAAGCAGTGCACAAATTGGTCAGACGGTATTGCAGGTGAAGCAATATCCATCTCTCCTAAACCTCCTGAGGCAGGGGGAACCATCGGATTCCTCTTTGGAAATTTCTTGAAGGTCTGCTCATTCCAGAGCTTCAGGTTGACTAGATCATACTAATGAACTCGTTTCATGCTTGATGATGCTTAATCACCTTGAGCTGATGTCCTTGAGCGTCTGTGAATGGGCCATGACCTTAACGAAGAAGCTTGGCCTCAACTCCAAGATCTACAAGAAGTTTCGAAGGCCGGATGTTCTGGCGGAGACCTTCCGATGCTCAAGTTAATGATCGAAATCACAGCCGTGAGCTTGAGAAAGCTCGACCTTGAGAACTAGGAAGAAGATGAGAGAAAATCTCTAAGTGCTTTGCTTGAGTTCATACCTTGGTCAGGGGTCCCTCTTATCTGTTTTGTTGTTGCTTTGGGTTTGCATGGCTTATGGATATATTAAAATTTCATGATAAGCTATGATTTTTGCAAATAGAATGTCAGAACTAGTGAGGTTGGATTCATCCTATCTGAACTATGTGAGTGGTACTTTATGGCAGATGATCACCTTTTGAGGCTTATCTGGCCAGAGTAATTAAAATTCATAATGAATAATGACTTTTTGAGTTCGTCTGATCCAGGAAATTAAAGCTTCATGATGGATAATGGCTTCTTAGGCTTGTGCCAGAGTAGCAGAGTTTGTTTTATTAAACATATATGAATCAGAGATGACTAGTGGGCCTGTCCTTGTCAGAAGTGAAGGCTTGCTTGGAAAGCTAATAGTTGAGTTCAGGGATGAAAGGGGGATGAGGCCGCCTATGAGCTGGGGCCGCCTCCAGGCCGCTTTGTGAACCGGGTCACCTAGGAGTAGCCTATGAGCTGAGGTCGCCTCTGGGCCGCCTTGTGAACTGAGGCCGTTTAAGAGCCAGGGCCGCTTAGGAGCCGGAGCTGCCTAGGAGCCGCCTGTGAGCTGGGGCCGCCTCTGGGCCACATTGTGAACTGGAGCCACCTTTGGGCTGCATTATGAACTCTTGGAGTCATATGATATGCCCACAATATACTAGGAAGTTCCTTCACCCATTTTCTTTTGAACTCATTCAATCGGATTCCAAGTCCTCGAAGGATGGTTTGATTCATGACTTCCGCTTCTCCATTGGTTTGTGGATGTCCGATAGAAGTGAATCGGTGGCACATACCCAGTTCAATGCAAAAGGCCTTGAATGCAGCATTATCGAACTAGCGACAATTATCGATGATGATAGTATAGGGAAGGCCAAATCGGCAGACGATAGATTTCTAAAAAAATATCTTCACCTTGCTCTTAGTGATTTTGGCTAATGCCTCGACCTCAGCCCATTTGGTGAAGTAGTCAATGGCGACAATTAAGAACCTACATTGACCTAAAGTTGGAGGGAATGGTCCAAGGATGTCCATCCCCCACTGAACAAAAGGCCACAAAGCAGAGAGCGAACTTAGTTTAGAAGCTGGCTATCATTGGATATTGGAATATTGTTGGCAGCTGTCACACTTCTGGACTAGCTCAGTAGTGTCCTTCCGCATAGTAAGCCAATAATATCCCTGGCGAAGAGCCTTGTGCGCAGTGATATGCTCTTTAGGTAACTTCCACATATACCTTTATGAATCTCCCTGAGAATATAGTCGGCATCTATAGGACCGTTTGAGGAGGGGATAAGAAAAAGACTTCTTGTACAATTGCCCATTCAACAAAACAAATTTAGGGGCCCTTCATTTGAGTAGCCTAACTTCTATGGGGTCAGCAAGGAGAGTACCGTCAGTAAGATAACGATGTAAACATCCATTCATGTTAGCTTCTGTGTAACCGGTAGAACCTCTTCCACTGTATCAATAGCTAGGACCTCCAGGTGCTCAACATAGGTTCTTTCTAACATATTGTCAGCCGAAGTAACCAGTCGAAACAAAGTATGGCTTTGGCATTTTCTCTCTTGGGGATATAACTGATAGTGAAATAAGCCAATGAAGAGGTTAGTGACTTGACCTTATTTAGGTATCGAAAATAATAGGGTCTCAAGCTACATACTCTCCGGTGGCTTGTCCAAAGATGAGTTGGGAGTCGGTGAAGGCCTTGAGGCATTTTATTTCGAGCTCCCATGCAAGATTGATTTCGGCCAATAAGGCTTCATATTCAGCTTGATTATTTGTAGCTTTAAAAAGAAATAAAAAAACATACTCCAGCACTATACCCTCTGGATGTGTAAGAATGAGATCAGCTCCGCTTCTTGAGAATTAGAGGCACCATCGACATGGAGAATCCAGGCTCCACCACATCCTCCTCAGCATCTGAACACATCATGGGGAAGTCCCTAGGTTGCTCTTCTATCTACGTGCACTCCATCAAAAAGTTTGCAGCACTTGGGACTTCAAAAAGATCGGAATTGAAATGAAAGATTAAATTCCCCAATTTGATTGCCCATTTAGCTAGCCGACTGGATGTGTCAGGATGAGCCAGAATATCTATGAGAGGATGGTTTGTGAGTACCGTGATCGGATAGGCTTGAAAGAATGGCTTGAGACGCTGAGCGAAGTTGATCAGAGCAAAAATAATTTTTTTGGTTCTGGAGTACCTAATCTTCGTGTCATAGAGTACCTTGCTGGTATAGTAGATAGGTTTTGTGCTCTTTCGGGGTCAATGCGCATCAGAATATAGCTAACTACCTCCAAGGAGGCAGTAAGATAGAGGAAGAGCTTTTCTCCTTCTTTTGGCTTCGATAGCAATGGCGGCATGGATAGGAATTTCTTTAGCTCCTCGAAGGCTCTTTGGCAACTCTCCATCCACTTGAAGCTGTCCGCCTTGTGTAGAGCTTTGAAGAAGAGCAGGCATCTCTCAGCTAATCTTGATAGAAACCAACTCAAAGCAGCCACTCTTTCGATGAGCCACTGCACCTTCTTCTTATTAACTGGCTTCTCATATCAAGAATAGCTTGAATCTTCTTCGAATTTGCTTCAATCCCCCGTTGGGTCACCAGAAAGCCCATAAATTTTTTAGCGATGACCTCGAATGCACATTTGCGAGGGTTAAGCTTCATTTGATGATGCTGAAGATTATCAAATATCTCTTCTAGATCGGCAATATGGTTGGCGATGCAAGTACTCTTAATTAGCATATCATCCACATACACCTTCATGTTGTGCCCAATTTGGTCTTTAAATACCTTATTCATCAATATCTGATAGGTAGCCCCTGCATTCTTCAACCTAAAGGGTATTACCTTATAGCAGTAGATGCCTTTCTTAGATGAAAGAGGTATTTTCTTCATCCATTGGATCCATCTTTTATTTGATTATATCCAGAGAAGGCATCCATAAAGCTAAGGAGCTCATGGCCAGATATGGAATCCACCAACTGGTCAATCCATGGTAATGAGAAGCTATCCTTAGGATACGATTTATTGAGATCAGTGAAATCAATATAGATTCTCAACTTTCGTTGGCCTTCTGAACCATACCACATTGGCTAGCCAATCTGGGTATTATACTTCCTGAATGTAGCCAATGAAGAGTAGCTTACTGACCTCCGCATCAATAGCTTTCTATCGCTTAGGGGCAAAACTTCTTTTCTTTTGGCGACAGGTCAGTACTTTGGATCAATATTAGCTTATGAGTAATTACCTCCGAAGAAATGCTGGGCATGTTCGATGCTGATAGGCGAAGACATCTGCGTTCGCCTATAAAAAGGTAAGGAGTTGATTCTTCATCTCCAAAGGAAGGAGCTCACCAATCTGCATAGTTTTCCCAGGGTTATCCCCCAATGGGTAGGATAATAAGTGCTCGGCTGGCTCACCCCTTCTTTCAGATTCTCTAGGGTCGAGCAGCACTAAAGTCGGTGGAGTCACCATCTTCTGAGGGCTGGGAGCCATAAGATAGCATATTTGCATAGGATTTTGCTCTCTATGCATTCGCGATCCCTCCACTGATAGAAAATCTCACGAGGAGGTGCTTAGTAGATATCACCACATCCAAGAGGGTTAAGCCCGATCAATCGAGTATGGCGTTGTATGCGAGAGGTACTCGGGTCACTAAGAACCTCATCAGGATAGTGCTCTGACACGATGGCAATCCTACCATGACTAGCAGGGTAATTTCACCTTCTACTCTCACTGAATCTCTGGTGAAGCCGACTGGAGGTGTGGTCATCGGTTGTAAGGAGTTGGAGATTAATTCATCCAAACAAAGGCATCATAAGTAAGGATATCTACAGAGCTCCCACTATCTACTTTTTTTTTTTTACAGAATGCTTAGCGATCGTCATAGAGACGATTACACTATCATCATTCAAATTGCCCCTCCCTGCTAACTTTCCTTTAGAAAAAGGGATTACATTTTCTTACCCCTCATCCCTCCTTGGTCTTTTCAAAGATGAAGCCATTTCCCATGAAAGCATGCCCTCTATCCATTCCATTGGAGTGTTATCAATGTTGGCCTGAACAGGTGTAGGCCCGATCAGAGCTAGGATGGCTGGAGGCCCTCCCTTTTGGATAAACTTTCGAGGTAACCCCGCTGGATGAGCTCCTCGATAGCATGCTTTAGATTATGACAGTCTTCATATCATGGCCATAATATCAGTGGAAGCGGCAATAACAACTTTGGTCGCGAGCGGTGCATATCCTCAGAGGGGGAGGGCGCTGGAGATAAGACTCACCTTCAATCTCCATAAGAATATGAGACCTAGGGGCAAGGAGAGGTGTAAAGTTCTCTTCTCTGGGGGCGAAGTTCTAGCGTTGGTTGTCTAGTTGGCATAGGGGTTCAGGCTTCTTGGTGGGGGGTCCGCTTGGCTCCGCAGGAATCGATCTCTTGCTAGGCCCTCTCTTAGTGCCGCTCCGAGTAAGATCAGCTTCGTCGGCATGAATATATTTCTGTGTGTGACTCAAAAGCTTAGCATAGGAATTGAAAGGCTTCTTGTTCAATGAATAGGTAAGCGAGAGGGATGGAGTCCTCGCTTTAGGGTCAGGGTGGCCACAGCATCACTGAGGTAGTAGACCTCGAGGGCTGCCATCTTGAATCGGGCCACAAAATCCTTCAAAAGTTCTCCTTCCTTCTACTGAATGAAGAACAGACTATCCACTACCTGAGGAATCTTTCGGTAGGCATCAAAGTGTGCTAAGAAAGCTTTTTTCAACTATCGGAAGGAGTTGATGCTTCGTGGAAGAAAACAAGAATACCAAGCATGCATAGCCTTTCGGAGGGTAGCGGAAAAAACAATACATAGGAGGATATCAGTCGCCCCTTGAACTTGTATGAGAGACTTATAATTCTCCAGGTGGTCAAGCGGGTCCATGATGCCATCATAAGGATTCAGCTGAGGAAGAGGGAACCTGCGAGAGATGGGCTCGTCCATTATTCGATGGGTGAGGGGTGGACGAGTGTCATAGTTTACCCCTAGTTGGTTATGGAGCTTCTGGCTAAGCTCTTCCAACCATCAGTCCTGCTCCTCCAAATGCTTTTTTGTCTGATGATTGAGGTCCTCGCTAACTGATTCAGAAGATGAGTTGGAAGAATAGTGATGCTGATGGTGGCATGCCCATCTGGGCTTCTTTCCCCGTCGTTGTTTGAAGGAGGGACTACTCGAGCGATGGGCAGGGGACAACGACCTTGTGGAGGCTTCATAGTGGCGATGGCGTTTGGATGGAGCATGATGGTGATGAGGTTCCTCGGGAGGGTGTCTCCTATATGCAGATTACTGACTGGCTGGGGCAGCTACCATTGGCGACACAAGGGGCCCTAGCAGCTGTTAAACACCTGCCTGCGCTGCTTCTGTAACTCACGGACCACCCCAACAAGAGTTTGAACTTGTTGAGTAAGGGTGGTTAGCTTTTTGTGGAGTGGCTAAGACCGATGGTGAAGAAAGAGCGAGAAGATTAGCCTTTGGTTACTCAACGCAAGAGAAATGCCTCCCACGTAACTGGTAGAAGCTCCCTGAATGTGCGTTGTCACCATTGTTGTTCAAGAGACGGCGAGCTTGTAGTACAGAGTTAAATAGCTATCCTTTTCTGATCAGCACTGCCGCCCCCCTTCTGGCATGCCAATCTAATGATGCCTGACCACCTTGAGCTGATGTCCTTGAGCATCAGTGAACGGGCCGTGACCTTGATGAAGAAGCTTCGCCTCAACTCCAAGATCTGCAAGAAGTCCCAGAGGCTGGATGTTCCAACGAGGACCCTTCGACGCTAAAGTTAGTGATCAGAATCATAGCCGTGAGCTTGAGAAAGCTCGACCTTGAGAATTAGGAAGAAGATGAGAGAAAATCTCTAAGTACTTTGCTTGAGTGTTCATACCTTGGTCAGGGGTCCCTTTTACCCATTTTGTTGCTGCTTTGGGTTTACGTGGCTTACTGGATAAGATTGGAATCTCATGATGAGCCATGATTTTTGCAAATAGAATGTTAGAACTAGTGGGGTTGGATTCATCCCATCTGAATTGGATGAGTGGTACTTTATGGCAGATGATCACCTTTTGAGGCTTATCTGGTCAGAGTCATTAAAACTTCATAATGAATGATGACTTTTTGAGTTCGTCTAATCCAGGCAATTAAAGCTTCATGATGGATTATGACTTCTTGGGCTTGTGCCAGAATTAACAAAGTTTATCTTATTAGATATATATGAATCAGAGATGACTAATGGGCATGTCCTTGTCAGAAGTGAAGGCTTACTTGGGAGCCAATAGTTGAGTTCAGGGATGAAAGGGGGATAAGGCCACCTATGAGCTGAGGTCGTCTCTGGATCGCCTTATGAACTGGGGCCTCTTAGGAGCCGGAGCCGCTTAGGAGCCAGGGCCGCCTAGGAGCCGCCTGTGAGCTGGGGCCGCCTCTGGGTCACCTTGTGAACTAGGGCCGCCTAGGAGCTGGGGCCTCTTAGGAGTCGCCTATGATCTGAGGCCACCTCTGGGCCGCCTAGGAGTCGGGGCGGCCTTATGAACTAAGAGCTGAGGCCTCCTAGAGCCGTCTAAGAGCCGAGGCCTCCTAGGAGCCGCCTATGTTCTGGGGCCACCTCTGGGCCGCCTTGTAAATTGGGGCCGCCTAGGAGCCGCCTATGTTTTGGGGCCGCCTCTGGACCATCTATGTTTTCGGGCCGCCTCTGAGTCGCTTTATGAAGCTATGGCCGCCTAGGAGCCTCCTTGTGTTCAAACGATTCCCGCCGTTATGTAATTTTGGCCGTTAATTTATATGTGGCTCTTATCAACCACATCAATGCTCATCAAAGAAGATAATAATGCAAAAGAGAATCTAGATATATAGCCAACACACCAAAAATTACTGAAGCACCACTCTAAATGGTTAGTCCTTCAGAATATTTGGCATTGAAGGTTGGATTTCAGCTACAGAGAAATTTGTATAAGAATGTGATTCTTATCCTTTAGTTCTTAATTACTCACACAGAGAGACTTGTAGATGATATTGCTTGGTTTGTAAATGAGGTGTACATTTGTTGATACAGCACTACAGAAATCTATTATTTGTTTGTGCACTCGTGTATACTATTGCTTTCACTACAAAAATTCAGAGCACATGATGCTTGTGGGACTTCTTCGCTGCAGTTCTAAATACTTTTAATAAAGGAAGCTAGATTTAATAGTGAACGGGGTGACCAGGTTTCTCCAAATTATGGCTTTAATTGATCAAGACATCATTTAAACTAAGGAGCTGAGTTGCACGTTATAAGCGCCTAATAAGATGGTAACGTAATACATCCTAATATAAGGGCTTTTTGTTTTGGGTTTATGAAGCACTTAAATCTCAGTGGTGCCATAGGATGTGATAACATATTGTATTCATCCTTGCAGTGGAATATATTTTGAACGTCACATATATGTTAAATAAAAAAATAATCTCTCTGCACATGATTACATGGAACTAAGATGAAATATATCTGAACCTTTTCAGATCCTGCAGTGAGAGGCGTCTCAAGCTCTCGAATATTATGTTTTATTTTTTAATCATGCTTGGCTCAAGAGCTGGTTGATACACAAATTGTGAACTTAATAACTTTGCAACTAGTTCACTTTATCAAGAAAGGCATATAATTAAAAATTTTAACCTAGGTGGGTTTTAAAGCATACTTGCATCCTTAATGTTGCCAATATTTATACTTTACAAACCTTTTCTCATCATTTGTTCTTGTTTTCTTTCATGTCATTAAAAATTCAAAAAGGTAGATTAATTTAAGTTGAAAATTCGAATCAGAAGTCTTCCATATATGTGGGATTCTTCTTTCACAACAATGCCAAATGGGAAGCTCTTTATGGACTATTTTATTTTAAATTTCAGAAATAAGAAAGAGTATTAATCTATCCATCAAAGAACATATTTATAATAAAAATTAGTATGCATAAAATTATCTTTATACAATACATAATAAAAATAAGGCTAAACTAATAATTAATTCCTATACTTAGAATTAGGTTATGTCACTTTTATCTTTAAACTTTAAAAAAATTATAAAAATAATCCTAAACTTTTTATTTTGTATCACTTTGATTACTACCGTTAAATAGGAAAGAATTTATTTATTTTTATCTTACATGGTAAGCGGCACACATGGTATCCAAATAGTAAAAATAAATTTATAATTATAATTATTATGTTAATTTATTATTTAATAATTTTAAAAAATAAAATATTTTTTCTATCTTGATTTGGTCTAATCTTTGAATGCTCACATACCCCTGTTTTCTTGCAGAGCTTGAGATGCTCATGCGCATCCGAACGATACGTAATATCGCTAAGCGTTCTGCGATGCACAGAACGTTGCTGATCAGCGACGCTCCGCCAGCGCTGAGCGCATCGCTAAAAATAGAACAAATGCTTCCGGGCCTTGCTCAAGCCGAGCAAGCAAACAACGGATTAAGGACGTGTACGAGTGGATGCGATGCAAGCGTGTGGGTCACGCCTGTCACAGGTCTCGAGCCATCAACCTATCCCTTCAGAGACGGTGGCAATGAATGTGGAAACGTGTTAGTTTTATAATTTTAATTATATAATTTTTAAAAAATTATATATAATCGCATTCTTATATAGTTATAATTTTATAATAAATAATTATTAAACAAAAAATAAAACAAAACTAAAAAGCGCAACAAAAACTTATTTTTTATTTAAAAACTTTTAATTTCAGCAAATAAATCGGTTGTTGTTAAATTTATAAACTATAATTTTAATAGATAGATATTAATATAATGATATTATAAATAAAAATTTATCAAAATAAACCATGAAATGTACCACATATCACATCCATTAAGAGCAAATGTTTAAGTATGTTGCCACCGGGATCCGTCCTTCAAATCGGGCGCAGTCGATATCCTGGGGCGGACCTGCACAGAAGTCCTCACGCGAGAGGCGTTGGGGGTGGCCCTCCGCAGAAGACCCTTCGATGCTCAAGTCAGTGGGGGGAATCGGCGATCAACAGAAAACGGGGAGGTAGATCTCTCCGGGAGTCTCTCCAGGGGCGACCGATCGAGAGCTCAAGAAAAAAGGGGGAGCACCGATGAGCAGCTAGGGAGAGTGGGAGAGTGAGTGGAGAGTGAGCGCATACCTGAGGGAATCTGGGAGTGTCATATTTATAGGTTGTCACCTGGATCTTGAGCGTCTTCTGGAAGGTTCGAAGGTTGTTAGGATACGGAAATGGATCGAATCAGGCCGTTGTGGGGCCGTTGGGATCCGTATCTTGTTTGTTATGGGATCAACGGCTAGGAGAGCTCCTTGATGGCTTGGGATCTGGTAGGTGCGTAGGTCCCAGGTAGCCGTATTAGGTTCTAGACCACTCTTCAACATAATTCTTTGCCTGAGATGCTGTTACGATGGGTCTAGGCTCTCCTGCGCCAGGTTCCGCGGGGGTAAGTATCGAATCATGGATCGCTCGGGAAAGACGAGCTACGGGAAGCTTGGGGGAGCCGAGCTACGGAAGCTCGGGAGAGCCGAGCTATGGAAGCCCAGAGAAAGCCGAGCTATGAGAGCTCGGGAAGACGAGCTGCGGAAGCTCGGAGAGAGCCGAGCTATGAGAAGCCCGACGAGAAAGCCGAGCTATGGGAGCTCGGGGAAGACGAGCTACGGAAGCTTGGGGAGAGCCGAGCTATGAAAGCTTGGGGAAGACGAGCTATAGGAAGCTCGGGGAGCCGAGCTATGAAAGCTCGGGGGAGCCGAGCTACTGGAAGCTCGGGGGAGACGAGCTATGGAAACTCGGGGAGCCGAGCTACTGGAAGCTCGGGGAGACGAGCTATGGAAGCTCGGGGAGCCGAGCTACTGGAAGCTCGGGGGAGCCGAGCTATGGAAACTCGAGGAAGCCGAGCTACTAGAAGCTCGGGGGAGCCGAGTTACAGGAAGCTCGGGGACATCATGGCGGGCGAAGGGATGGGGTCGGTCTTAGCCTCCTTGCACGAATATTGATGCAATGATGATTTTACCCCCAACACATGCCCTCCACTCCCTAGTTCGAAGCGCAGGTTCGGGCATAGGGTGTATAAGTCCAGGTGGCACGCTTTGGATGGGACGATCCGGTTTAGACAGCCCGCACAGTGATGCCCTAATTAATGCAGCGAGGTCATCATGCCTTCATGGGTAAGGCTCCTCCAGGGGTGACGGTTGGGGAAACGCCACGTAGCAAATCCGATTAACGCAGCGTTTGTCGAGGTGGTTCCGGATGCCTCGGGCGAAGCGCCTCATCTTCTTAAGATGGCTTCCTTAGGGGGGAAGCAAAGCGATAGCAGCGCTGTATCTGTTTGCAATATCCTCTCATTCTATTTCCTGGAGAGTCCCGTCCTCTGCAATGTTTGCCGTTTTGCCTGGTGCTTTTTTCGGCTAGGATGACGATGAGCCCCGATGACATAGCTTCGGAGATCGTTGCTGAGGATGTGGAAAGATTCGCCAGAGGTATGGTATACCCCCAGACGTCGTTCTACGATTGCCGGGACCTGAACACAGGGTCTCGCGAGATCTGGAGCATGGGGTCTTCATTTACGAAGATAGTTTGAAAGCAGGCCTCCGGTTTCCTCTTCATCCCTTGGTGAAGGAAATCATGACACATTACAACATCTGTTCGGCGATGGTGGCCCCAAATAGCTGGCAGAGTATTATCGGATTTATCTCAATGTGTCATCAGATTCAGATCATCGCCACTCTCCCTCTTTTCCGCGCCTGCTATCATCTAATACCCGGGAGGAAATCGGAGTGGCCTTACATCGGACCTCGGAGGTCCTTCAAAACGATTGTGGATAAGCCATCCTCATAAAGGGATGGAAGAGTCGATTCGTCATCGCCGAGGGGAACATTGGCTCCGACTTCCCTAAGAAATGGGGAAATTTTGTTTGGGATGCGGAAATGCATCCAGTTTTGTCCGAGCGGGAGGAGAAAGATTTGGACGTCCTCCGCAACGGCCAGTGTTCTCGGCCAATGATTTGCTATCGGAGGGCGCTCTTTTTGCGGCCGGGCTTAGTCCTCTGGACCCGCAAGGTGAGTCCTCCCTTTCGTCTTCTCCATTGTTTGTTATCCAGGCGAACGTATTTGGATTTAATTGCATACTTTCTGCTTTGCAGCCAAGAGGTCTGCGTTGTCAAGCCTTGTCAAGAGGAAGAGAGGCAAGCGCCCAGAGGAGAGCAGCGGCACGGAGGGAAGTAGGCCCGAGAAGAGGGCTCATACTTCCGTAAGATGCTCGCCGGATGCCGGAGTGACCACGACGGGGGCATTGGAAGCAAGGGAGGATTTGAGGAGGACATCTGAGATCCCTTGTTCCCTGTGGTGGAACTGTCGGATAGCTCGGATGAGATTCTATTGGCTCATCTGGCCGCATCCCCTTTGAAAGATGAGCCGACGACGATTCGGCGAAGTCGTCATTTCTGGGGGGCTTTTCCCAACCGCGGGTTTACTCCCGACCTCAGTAGGAGAGCAAGAGGGAGCGGCCACAGTTGGTGAGGTTCGGGGCGAGCTCCCTCTTGGGCCCTTTGCGGGAGAGTCTGGGGGTAGCGACGTTGGGTCGCCCGCAGCGGTTCGAGAAGCAAGCCGGATAGAGGTTTTGGCAGAACCTGCAGAGGAGATGTAGGTGACTGTGACCGAAGGAGACGGGTCGGGAGAGGGAGCGCAGCGAGATGAGAGTCCCGCAATGGAGACTCCTTCAAAAAGGGTTTTGGGGAGGCTGGCGCTTGGGTTGACCGAATTGTCTGAGGAAGCTCATGCCAGAGTTTTGATAGAAGAGGCTGGGAAGTTGAAGGCTTCTCAGTCAGAGGTCGCCCGGGTTGACTCCTCGGGTGGAGATGGCCAGCCCGTAGCTCGAACATGGACGTTGAGGAGGCATTTTCTGCTTTAATGAGGTCGGCCCTATACCCGGGTGCGGATCCCTCGGTGGACAAGTTTGCGGACTTGGAGTTGGTTAATGCCGTGTTCGGGCAGCAGGGCGTGGCCGAAAGTGTCCATCTTCTTCCCGACATTGACAATCCGACCATCATGAAGATGACACGGGCCTACGCCTCTCGGGTGAGTCACCATTCTTGGGTGGCGGATACTTTCCGGCTGACTTGATTGTATATTCTTACTCATTCTTTATCCTGTAGAGTGTTTTGCTTTCTCGGGCGATGTGCTAGCGTTTGAGTTTGGCGACGGGGGCCGGCGTTCAGGCCAGGAGAGCCAGCGCTGAACTCCGATCGCGAGCAGAGGCATCCGAGAAGTTCGAAGAACTCCTGGCCGCTAGCAACAAAAGCTTGGCGGGGATGAAGGCGTCGTATCAGGCTGCTCTAGCTGAAGCGTCTAAGCAAAAGCGCAAAATGGAGGAGTTGCAGGGGCTCCTGGCGAAGAACCACGACGCATGCTTGGAGTTGGCTCGAGTTAAGTCAAAGCATTCTGAGGAAGTGGCGACGATGCAGAAAGAACATAATGAGAGTCTGGGCCGGCTGGGGAAGGAGGCCGTCGACGAGAGAAAACGCCTGGCCAGAATGCTTGATGAAGTAGGGGAGAAGCTGCAGCGGCGCGATTGCGAAGTCGCTGACTTGAGAGCTAATGCTAGATGGCATGAAGGGACGATAGCCTGGCTGAGTGACGAGCTATCCCAAGCCCGGGGAGAGGTCGAAGATAAGCAGTTGAGAATTAACGCTCTCCAAGAAAGGGTCGAGTTGGTTAGAGCCGATAAAGCGAGGACCAGGGGTGAGGCCGAGGAGCTAACCAAAAGGTTGGCCCAACAAAAGGAGGAGGTACGATCCTATTCCATTTGAGTGCTTTTTTTTTAGTTTCTTTTGTTGGTTCCTTGTGGCGCCGACTGATTCTGGCTTTGCAGATGGCAAAATTAGGACTGGAAAATCGGGCCTTGCAAGGTGAGCTTGCATCTAGCTGAGGTAGGAGTTCGGAACTCGAGGCATAGGTCGGCGAGTTCGAGGAGCAAGCTATTTTTCTGCGGGCTCAGGTCGCGGAAGCTGAGAGGCAAGTTGCCTTATTGCGGAGCCAAATGGCCGAGGCTGAGATGCAACTCGCCATGCTCACGGGCGAACAGGACGTAATTGGTACTTACGCCTTCCAACTCGGAGTTGAAGAATGCAGAGACAAGATATCCAGCGAGCATCCAGAATGGGATATCTCTTTCTTGGATGCTGAAGCTCTTGATGCCGGTGACTCCGGGGGTGAAGAGTAGGATGAGTACATCGACGCTTCGGATACCGATCTTGGTGCCACCCCAGGTCCCAGCGAGGCAGCAGCTTCTGGAGGACATTCGCAGACTGTCGCCAAGGAGGCTAAGATATTCGAGAAGGGCGAATCAAGTCATGCCTCTGCAGACGTAATTGGGGGTTCTCCTGGAACTGACGCGGTTCCCGGCTTTTAAAAGTCACTTCTACGTTTTGCTTCCCGAGCTGTAACTCTGCCTGACGTTCTTTAATGAATGAACTTTCCGCTTCCATTTGAGTGCTTTTTCTTGGGCGGTCCTTCGCTCCAAATTTTGCCCCAATCGCAAGCGACTTTGGCTTGTTGGCGCTGTTTGGTCATTTTTATCTCAGGATCGAGGGAACACATTGGCTGGGTTCAAGGCGGGGCGATAGCCTTGACTAGTGAACCGAGAGATGATCTGGTTAGGTTCATGTTTGAGCGATGCAATAGATTAATTAAAACTTGAGGAGTGAAGCAGGTCGGTTAAGGCCGACGGATAGGGTAGGTCGGCTAGGGCCGACAGACAAAATAAGTCGGCTAGGGTCGACGGGTGAGGTAGGTCGGCTAGGGCCAATGGCAAAGTAGGTCGGCTAGGGCCGATTGGCAAGTAGGTCGGCTAGGCCGACGGGCAAAGTAGGTCGGCTAGGGTCGACGGCAAAGTAGGTCGGCTAGGGCCGACGTGTGAAGTAGGTCGGCTAGGGCCGACGGCAAAGTAGGTCGGCTAGGGCCGACGGATGAGAGTGGTTACCAAAGCGGTGATATGTGGCGGGATTTTGTGTCGGTGGCTCGAGGGCCGATGGCTGGAGCAGGTAGATTTCTTGCTTGGATCGGTTTAAATTCCGATGGGGGGTCCGGTTATCGTTGGTCATTTCATTCGACGACCTTTGCTAGCTTGATACGAGCTTGCGCCGACGGAATGGCTTCTAAGGATGGCGGTAGGTCAACCGGAGCACCAGCCGACGATGCCAACACTCGCTGGGGGGTTCGTAGGAGCCGTACTCAGACCGTCGTCGATGGGGAGGTCCTGGCCTCCTTGTTAGCGAGTCGACAACGACTCCAGGAGGTGACCGAACAATATGTGATCGCCTCCACCAGGGAGATCATGCACCTCCGTGCGATTAATGATCGCTTAGAGAGGCGCGTGGCGTCTCTCCAACAGCAGGCGGGTAGCCTTGCGGCGGATCAGGGAGAACGGTCGGCGGTTCCGGGAGACAATGGTGAGCCCCTGTGAGGGCTGATGTATTTTTCGTTTCTTTTGTCACTTCCTTTTTCGGTGAATGAAAGAATAGTTTGCGTAGCCCTCGCGTTCATTTTTGTTTTAAGATGTTCAATTTTGTTGCACAAGTTTTTCGAGCGATTAACTTCCTTGGGGAGCAATCGACGAACAATCGATTTTCGTGCTTTTTGCTGCCCTGCCAGCACTCTGCCATTCCATAGGTAAATCGGTTTTTATTTCACCGGAGTTGATGATACGGCTCTGTGGGGAGCAAAAAAGCTGCTCCGGCGCTTTCCGGAAGGCTTTTATGGCATTGGTCTTTTTCCATGCAGGTCGTTTTGGCGTACGACGCATGCACCCGTTTACCATTGGAGGATGTTACTTTCGTAGGACGATCTCCTGAACCTGTCAGTTTTCGTAAGATCAGTGGGCAATTCTCTACGTTTAATAACCATGATTCGGGATCAAAAGAAAATCTTTGCATGCGTCATGGTTCAGGCGATGGGCTCGGCGCGCAATGGGGCGTTGCTTCCATCCTGGGAGGCCACGTGGAGGCATGGGCCAGGTGTTTGAATCTCGGGGCTTCTGGCCTTGATAGCTGTTCCCGGCTCATTTTTGCCTATAAGAAGGGGGAAGAGGGGTCGCGTTAGGCCATCCTCAAAGTTTCCTTATCCTTTGGGGTTTCCACCATGCTTATTTCTCTAGCGTTGCGAGTGGGAGGGTTGAGCTTTCCTTTCATAAGCCCTTTGCCTCCGGACAGTTGGGGCGACGAAGGAGCCGCTGGAGAGTGGTTCGCCCTTAGGGGATGAGCCCCAAGATCATATGGCGAGCGCACAGGAAGGGCGCAGAGACCACACGGAGAGCGCACATATGTGCTTCCCGTGTGACCTTTGTGGTTCCCCTTTGGGGACGTACGGTAGGAAGTGCACGCGGACTCCCCATGGGTTGCGTGAATTTCGCCCCTGGCATGTGTTGGGGGTAAAATCGTTATTGCATCAATATTCGTGCGAGGAGGCTAAGACCGACCCCATCCCTTCGCTCGCCATGATGTCCCCGAGCTTCCCGTAACTCGGCTCCCCCGAGCTTCCAGTAGCTTGGCTTCCTCGAGTTTCCATAGCTCGGCTCCCCCGAGCTTCCAATAGCTCGGCTTCCTCGAGTTTCCATAGCTCGGCTCCCCCGAGCTTCCATAGCTCGTCTCCCTCGAGCTTCCCATAGCTCGGCTCCCCCGAGCTTCCAGTAGCTCGACTTCCTTGAGTTTCCATAGCTCGGCTCCCCCGAGCTTCCATAGCTCGTCTCCGCCGAGCTTCCATAGCTCGGCTCTCCCGAGCTTCCGTAGCTCGTCTTCCCCGAGCTCCCATAACTCAGCTTTCTCCGGGCTTCCATAGCTCGGCTCTCCCCGAGCTTCCGCAGCTTGTCTTCCCCGAGCTCCCATAGCTCGGCTTTCTCCGGGCTTCTATAGCTCGGCTCTCCCTGAGCTTCCCGTAGCTCGTCTTTCCCGAGCGATCCATGATTCGATACTCACCCCTGCGGAACCTGGCGCAGGAGAGCCTAGACCTATCGTAACAACATCTCAGGCAAAGAATTATGTTGAAGAGTGGTCTAGAACCTAATACGGCTACCTGGGACCTACGCACCTACCAGATCCCAAGCCATCAAGGAGCTCTCCTAGCCGTCGATCCCTTGACAAACAAGATACGGATCCCAACGGCCCCACAACGGCCTGATTCGATCCATCTCCGTATCCTAACAACCTTCGAACCTTCCAGAAGATGCTCAAGATCCAAGTGATAACCTATAAATATGACACTCCCAGATTCCCTCAGGTATACGCTTACTCTCACACTCACTCTCCCACTCTCCCCAGCTGCTCGTCGGTGCTCCTCCCTTTTTTCTTGAGCTTCCGATTGGCCGCCCCTGGAGAGACTCCCCGGAGAGATCCACCTCTCCATTTTCTGTTGATCGCCGATTCCCCCCATTGACTTGAGCATCGGAGGGTCTTCCACGGAGGGCCACCCCTAACGCCTCTCGCGTGAGGACTTTTGTGCAGGTCCGTTCTAGAAGATCGACTGCGCCCGAGTTGGAGGACGAATCCCGGCGGCAACAAAGTAATATATTCAATACGAACCTAAGGAAAGTAATGAATGTTCATGTCACGTAACCTTAGTACTCCTTTCGAACATTCCCATAAACATCAAAATATATTAAATTCAAATCCAGTAGACCAGTCATTGATCCAAACCACGGCCAAGAAAAAACTAGTGAATTATTGGCCAGCAAGATGCTAATGAGCCCTCGCCTTTCCAATCCTGAGGAAAATGGGATAGCGGAGCACCTTAACAACCGTGCCATCTCCAGCCCAAGCCCTCTCCAAATCGCTTATCACCCTATCACTCAGCAACCGTGGGCGTAGAAGGTGGGGACGTGGAACCAGTGGAGGGCCCGGGCCACGGTGATGAGATCGACGGTATTTTTTATTGGCTTTGCGATGCCACGCTTGTGCGTCGAATTAGCGACGCGTGCGCTGTTTAACTGGCTTTGCGATGCCACGCCTACGCGTCAGGTTGGCGACGTGCGCGCGCTGTCGCTAATTCGGCATGCAGGCTATGCCCCTCCTAAGGCCGCGTGCCCATGCGCGGCTCTAATTTCGCCCCCACCCCTCCCCCCCCCCCCCCTTCATCCCATGCTTCTCCCCCACCCGTCGGCCCCTGTCCGCCCCTGCCTCCCCTCTCCGGTGGGCCCCCATCCGCCCCCTAGTGCGCCTCGGCTCTCCTGAACCCCCATCCAACCGCTGCTGCTGCCGCCGCCACTGAGGCAACCGAGGTTTGATCGCGCCACCATGGAACTCTGCCACTAGCGGAGGACGTCGGTCAGAGCCGTTCCATCGTTGAGAAGTTGATATGGTGCTTCTCCTGGCTCTCCAGTATTTTCAAATGAAATAAGGTGGAGCCGATCTGCTGCCATCCTCCTCTAGAATCATCCGAAAGTCTGCTGCCGTGGAATCTTGGTGATTGGTTGCTGATGGGGCCATTGAGCCCTATGGGCAGCGGTAATCTCCCTAGGGTCAGATCCAGTCGGCTCTCAGGTCTACCTCGGTCTTGGCCCTCAACCTTGGCTATTCAGCCCCTAGGATGACAGACCCGGTTTCGTCCCCAACTCTCTCGGCCCCTCGGCCCTCAGCCCGTGGCCCCTTAGCCCCTCGGCACTCAGCCCTTTGGCCTCGGCTCCATCTCCAGATGGAGACTCCTGGCTTCTTGCACGACTTCAACACACCCATGTGAAAGGTGGCTGCCCTTTCGAGAGTTATGTGCATCGGTCCACATTCACATGCATAGAGATGGGGACCACTACCCTCCTTCCCCATGCAGCAATTTAAAGGCATGGAATCACCCTTCCTTGTAGCCTTCTAGGTGGGGCTCGGCTCGGTCACCTGGTCGGTGCCCCTATGGCGACGTTGCAAGGCCCACGTGCCCGTCTCCCCACTGTCCACACAAAGCAATAAAGGTGGCATGTCGGTCATGCCCTGCAACAGCCTGCAATAGTTATCCAAGCCAAACAACACTTACCAACCAGATGTAGCCATCTACTCTGATGGGACACGGCCTTCAGCTCTGACAAATCACATTGAGGCCAGCCCCCTGTGCTGCCCCCATCATCAATGCTCTGACAAGTGATCATGCCCCAAAATTGGCAGGCTCTAAGTACCAATAAAATGGGTAAGAGGAACCCCCGATCAGGTAACTCCAAAAACTCAATTCTCAACACAATACTTCTAAATGCTCATGCGCTCACAGAGAGCATGGCTCTAAGCCTCTCTCCTCTTCTTCTCTCTTTCAAGCTTTCTCAAGCTCACGACTGTTGTCCAGAGCACTGACTTGAACGTCAAAGGGTCTCCATCGGAATCTCTAATCCCCGAAACTTGTTTGCAGGCTCCTAAGCGCAAGAAGCTTGCCGAAAGAACTCGGGCTCGCTGGAGACGGCGACCGGACGCTCGCGGATGCTCAAGGATGGTGATCTGGCGTCAATAGATTGGCGCACCAGGAAGGGGCAGAACATGGATCGTCAGCGATGCTAGTTTGTAGATCCTCATCCTCCTTTAGATAAATGGTGGATCAAATGATGGGATGACAAGAACCCAAGCAGCTTCCATCGGTCATGCTAGGGGGGGCACTCTCAACGAGCTGAACAACAAGCTAACCGCTCTACTCAACCATCACCACTACCTCAAGCCACTCAAACAAAATAACATGCCACAAATCCAAACATTGATGGCAGTTGTCCAGAAACTTTGGGGGCGACATTTCATGACCACATAATAGCAAGCAAAGCTTTCACTCGCTCTTTGGTCGCCGCTCATGCCAGTCAACATTCCATTAGTGGGAGGTCTTCCCGCCAAGATATTCACTGCCATCAAGCTCAAGAGCAACTTCAATCTCAGGATCAATAGCAGGAGCACCGCTACTCGCCATCCAAACGGCCTTCTCTCCTATGGATAATGACTCGGGGGGGAAGCCCAAGTAAGGGTAGTGATAAACGCACAAATAATCATCATAAACATATTAATTAATAGGTCAAATTACCTTTATTATTTAATATTTTATTAGATTTTATAATATTTTTAGATAAACCCCATCAACTTAAATAGCTCAATTTTAGGAGTCTAACGATGCAAACGACACTCAAATCGGACTTAAAATGAGTTCGAAATTGATTTTACAATGATTTATTTGTTTCTACACGCATCTCAAAGCAAAGTCGGCAAACCAGCTGCCGAGTTCATCGTATTTTCACACGAATTTTCCTTTTTTTTTCTCCCGATTCTTCTCCTCTTCCGATTCAATCGTTCTCTCCACCAATCAAGAATAAATTGGATTGAAAATTCTCGAATTGAAAGTATGAACTTCAGATGAAAACAATTTTGATTCCGTCCGCGATCTCTCCGGGATTTCTCCACATCCGCGTCATCTCTGCATCCGGCGTCTGATATAGAAACAGGGATCACATCTTCTCCGCGTCTAGGCCTCTACAAATAGCAGCAAAGGATGGGAAGCAAGGGAGAGTTCTGAAGGAGTTCGGAGGAGTCCCCAGAAGCCGTTCGTGGGTTCGTGAGGCATCCGTCCGGAGGTTCGCAGGCGTTCGTGACTCGGAGGCTCTGTTCGGAGGCTCTGTTCCCAGGTCCTAGGAGAGTTCAGAGGAGCAACTGGGAGTTTGTGAGGCATCTGTCCAGAGGTTCTGCGTCCCTTGGTTCAAGGAGGAGTTCGGAGGAGTTCCTAGAAGGCATCTGTTTGTGGCTTGGAGGCGTCTATAGAGGAAGAACAAAGAGCCCGGTTCAGCCTGTCTTCGGCCTGGTTTAGCCCGGCTTCGATTCGGTTCAGGAAGAATTTATTGCCTTCTTAATGTCAGAAAATAAAACTCTTTAATTTTAATTTTAATATGCACTCTTGGATGTTATAAAATAAAACTTTTATTCATGTTTAATTTTTATTGAATTCTATTTAAGTGAAAATAATTCTTGACTGATCTATTATTAAAAGGGACAGACCGTGATCTATGGGTACGGGCTGTGCTTTTATAAGATAGATCATATCTTAATTATTTTTTACTACCAATTATCTATTTATTTAAATTTATAAATTTATTTCAAGATAACCGCTAAAGTCCCTCTAGATTCGATCCCTTACTCTCACTATTCTATTAGTGAAATTAAGGTGTTTTAATCATTGCGCTACAACACGCATTAGATTTTGGCGCTATTGCCGGGGATCCAGGCACAATTAGTTCACAAAAAAAATTTTAACAAAAAAAATTATTACAAATTTTCTTAATTTTATTCTTATTTTATTTTTTTTATTGTTTCATTATTATTCGTGCTTCTATAAAAGAAAAGAGTAAAAAAAATTTCTTTTTTTTTTTGTTGAATAGTTATTGCTCTCTTTAGCTTATTGCTTTTTTTAGTTATCTTAATTATTAGATTTTCTTGTTTTCTTTTTACCATAAAAAAATTTACTTTTCTTCTTGTCACAATCCACTTTTAACCTAATCAACTTTTTCTTTTAATTAACTTGCCTTAAAGAACCTGAAACAAAACCCTAAGACACTTTTCATAAAACATAATTAATTTAAGAAAATAAAATAAAAATAATAAATAAATAAATATATAAAATATATAAAATATTTTTTTTTCTATACTTAGATTGACTTAGTTAAATTTATTTTTTGCGAAACTTAAAATTTTTCATTGACATCTCATAATTTATTAGGAAATTAGAAACTTAATCACAAAAATCTTTAAAAAATATATAATTATATTAATTTTGTTTGATAATTTTAAGAGCTAGACATCTGCTTGTTGCACAACATTTTCATAATTAACTTTAAGGGCACAAACCCTTAATCAAGATAAGGTGGGGAGTTAATCACCCTTCATTGGCCCACAAATCACATCCTTCATTTGCATTAACCCAAGCTTTTAACTCTAAAATTAATTAGACTAAGGAACTCGTGCTCAATAGGACAAGACACCCAAAAGAGTTAAACCAGGTCGGGATTGACTGCTTAATGGGTGTCTAGAAAAGGAAAGGAAAGTGGTTACTTAATTGGTTCCGTTTGCTTATCTAGTAAGCGACTCCAACTGACCTTACCCTTAACTAGCTAGTTGATCAGTTAATTTTTGACTTGGAGGGCTCCAAGACAGTCTTGAATGTTAGGAGCTATCTAGATCTAGGTTAAACCTAGGGTAGAGAGTCTAATCTTTGTTAACTTGATTGCTAATAATTATTAAACCCTAACTAAATTATTCTTCATTACTCTTAGTTCTAGGAATCTTTTAAGATATTTCTTTAGAATCTTTTCTTTCTCTTCTATTACATTTTAAAAAAAAAATTGAATTACTGTTTTCTTTAAAGTGTATTGGTAGGGTGTATGCTTGGTCGCTGATCGTTACAACCCAACCTTATACCCTTAGATCCTGATATAGAAAGAACTTTTAGAGCAAACAGACTCAGAATTATAGATCCTAATAACGAAAATGATCCACCATGATAGTTAAAAGAGTATTTCACTCCTTCAAGGTATACCTACTCTCCCTGCATTCAAGTGCCTCCAGTAGAGGCTATCCAATATGAATTAAGTCAAGTGTAATCCAATGTTACCATCTTTCTATGGACTTACAAATGAGGATCCCTACAAACACCTAGATGAATTCTTGGAAATTTGCTCAACTGTCAAGATTCAAAATTTCTCCGATGATGCACTTAGGCTTAAGTTATTCCTTTTTCCCTAAAAGATAGATCCAAGTATTGGTTAAATTCACTAGACACTGTTATAATTTCAACTTGTGATCATCTTCAGAGAGAGTTTCTTAAGAAATATTTTTCTATAGGAAAACGAATCAAATTAGAAAAGTCATAACAAGTTTTTTCTAGACAGATGGAGAGATGTTTCACGAGACATGGGAGAGATTAAAATAACTGATTAGAAATTGTCCACATCATGCCATACCCAAATGGCAACTGGTTCAGTGCTTTGATGATGGTTTATCAGAAAAGCATCGGTAAATGGTTGATGCTTCATGTGGTGGAACATTTATGTTAAAAAATAAACATGAAGCTTGGCAACTCTTTGAGACATTGAGTGAGAATTCATTACATCACATGTCAGTTGCTCGTTGAGACCCTCTCATAGGACCAAAAAGTGGTGAAATATATGAAAGAGGTCATTCTATAGATATCTATACTAAGGTAGATGAACTGTCCCAAAAACTTGACCGAATTCTATAAGTTGGAAACATCTCTTCCCATACTCAATTACATGAGGTCTGCATAATTTGTTCGAGTCCAACCCATTCTATAGGTGAATGTCCAGCTGCATGCCAATTTCTAAACTTGTTCAGGAGCAAGCCCACCAAGCTCAAACCCGATTGGCTCCTAAAACAGGAAATGATCCATATGCAAATACTTACAATCCTAGCTGGCGAAATCACTCAAATTTTTCTTAGAAACCTCAACCTGTAACCAATTCATTATAGATTAGACCCTTAACCTTGCAATTATTAGATAGTTTATACTCTAAAGGATATGCCGTGATCTCTTGATACGATCCGTGCCTAACAAGAGATAAATTATTCTAATTTTAATTTTTTAAAAATTATTACTATTGCAACATTAAAAAAGAAGATAAAACCTGTTTACATGGTGGATTCAGATTCCTGGGTTGCTTCTCCGCTATTTAAATTTTGTTAATTAATTAGTTGTTATCTTTTAATAATCACTATTCTTAATATAATCCTCTATAGATAAATTTTCTTTTCTCTTTCGTAAATAATTGCCCTTGATCCCTGAGGATACGATCCCGATTCACCACTAGCTATAGTAATGAGTAGGTTTTATTTTTGACTGCCAATGACAGCGATCAATTGTTGTCATTGGCGGTCAAAAATAAAATCTACTCACTACTATAGCTAGTGGTGAATCGGGATCGTATCCTCGGGGATCAAGGGCAATTATTTTACGAAAAAGAAAAAGAAAATTATATATAAAGGATTATATTAAGAATAGCGGTTATTAAAAGATAGCAACTAATTAATTAATGAAATTCAAATAGCAGAAGAAGCAACCCAGGAATCCGAATCCATCATGCAAACAGGTTTTATCTTCTTTTTTTAATGTTGCAATAGCAATAATTTTTATAAATTTAAAATTAGAATAATTTATCTCTTATCAGGCACGACCGTATCAGGAGATCACGCACGTCTGTTTAGAGTATAAACTATCTAATAATTGCAAGGTTAAGATCTAATCTATCATACTATGATCTGTCTCTTTTAGGCATGTACCGTATCCTGAGATCACGGTACGTCGATAGAGGGTACAGGCCGTGTATGCCAAATCAAAACCTCAATCAGAAAAATAACTCAAAAGATATAATAAAGAAGAGCATAATTATTATTGCATAGAAATTAAGAACAAAAAGAAAGATAAAACCTGATTACAGGCTTCATCATCATCCCAAGTTGAAGGAATCTAGCAACGCATTGTTGCTGCCAGCATTCCCTCCATAATTTTTCTCTCTTAAGCCTAAATACAATAATCTAAATAAAAGAAGAATAAAAAGAGCTTTGTAGAAACTCCTTCTCCCAACTACTGCCTAAGGTCCTCCTTTTATAGAGCTCATTAGGGTTTCCTCTGCCTTAATTTGCATCAGGAATCATGCGAAATCATCTCTTTCTTCCTTTTTGGGCAAACCGAATCCTGATTTGAGTGTCGTCTGCATCATTGGACTTCAAAAATCAAGCACTTTCCATCTATAGGCTCCTTTCCTGCAAACATCCATAAAAAGTATCAATTGTTAATAAATTTAAAGTAATTAATATTTATTTTAATAGTTAAATTGGGATAATAAATAGACTTATCACACCCCCAACTTAATCATTGCTAGTCCTTTAGCAATGTAATTAAAATAAAACCATGCGTCACTAAAATTCTCTTTTGCAAAATTAAATCTAGGCTTAAGGTTGAAAGAAGATAGCCAGTATCACTAACTAAGTATTGAGTTTTTGAAGTAAATTTTACTGTCAGAACTATCAGAAACTTTCTTAAGTTCATCTATAGATCTACAACACTTATGTTTGTGATGGCTAACTTAGCATTTCAATACTAGTTTGTAAGAAACAATGATATCTTCGCTTATCACTTACTTTGAGCAACTTTTATACACCCTCAAATTAAGCACATGACCTAAGGTAGCTTTCATACTGCCTATATATATTTTTATTTATTTATTTTTATTTATTTTTTAGCGATATCTTTACATTGCCCATTTTTTGACGCGAACAACAACGCTTACTTAGCGAAGGTGCCCGATTACTCGATGGAAAACCAATATTTAGACTTTATATATATATTATTTTTTATCATGCAAGTAGCTCTTTCCTTAAATTCAAGTTTCTCTTATTGGGGGTGTATATCAATTATCAATTTTCAGTAATAATTGAATCTCCAATTAACCATACAACTAATACCTAATTTACCTCGTCAGTGTGCATGTGCAATGGAAGTGCTAATAGCCTTTAGATGATCTAAGCAGGTTACTAAAAGTTTGACCATCTAGTCTACTCCTTGGCTTTCTACAGTAATTAGCCAATACTTTCTAACTCTATTATTTTTGTAGTCAATTTTGCTCAAGAATTTCTTTCATAGTACAAAAATTTTGAAATTTTTAAAAAATGCCAAGGTGTTTTCAAAATATTTTTAAAAAGGTTTCTCTTACCTCCCAACTTATTCTCATTGTCCTCAATGAGTAAAAAGAATAAAACAAGAAAAACACCACCTAGATTAGATATGCCTCGTGTAATATTAGGAGTGACCGTGCGGAGTAGTCTCTTATTCCTAAAAATAAGAATCATAAAATAAAGGTTAGAACATAAAAATTTTGCGTTGCCTCCCAAAAAGCGCTAAGTTTAACGTCTTCAGCCAGACGTCATGGCTCACTTTGATTACCATTATCAAGGAGTTTGATGATCTCTTCCCTTACTACTTCCTTATGGTTGGTTTAAGTTTTCTTTGAAGGTCTCTTATAGGCTTGGTTTTCTCCCTTAAGTGAATCCGTTGAATGATCGAGGGGCTAATCCCTTTTATGTTAGCCATGGTCCATCCTAACGCTTCTTTATTCTCATTCAATAGTTTTCCTTCTTGTGAGGAGTTTAGGTCGGTTGAAATAATCATAGGCAGGGTTTCTGATTGACCTAATATGCATAGTTGAGATGCTTGGAAAGAGGTTTCAGTTCTAATTTGGGTGCTTCCTTTATTGATTGTTTGGGTAATGGTTCAGGTACTTTCTTTAGTGGTTCAGTTGGAAGTTTCCATCTTGATTTTTCATCAATTATAGCAACCTCATTAATTTGCTCCCCATCTTGGTTTATGCAGGTTTCTAGGTTAAGCTTTTCATCACTAAAGTCAATTGGATCATAAACAATATCCTGAACATAATTTGAGTCGCTCGTTTGATGTGTATTGGTAAGATTAAAAATATTAAGATCAATTGACATATTCCCAAAGGAGAGTTTCATTAATCCATTTCGATAATTAATTAGGGCATTAGATGTGGCCAAAAATGGTCTACCTAAAATCATTGGGATGTGGCTTTTTGGGTTTGTCACCGGTTTAGTTTCTAAAATCACAAAGTCCAATGGGTAGATAAAGGTACTAACTTTGATCAATACATCCTCTACTATTCCCTTGGTACTTTCAAAGAGTGATCAGCTAGTTGTAGGATCATTTTCGTAGGCTTAGTTCTCCTAACCCTAGTTGCTCATATACAGAGTATGGTAATATATTAACACTTGCTCCTAAGTCTAATAGAGCCCTATTTATGAGGGTATTCCCCATAATGCATGAAATAGTGGGTGATCCTGGATCTTTGTATTTTACTGGCATATGGTTTGATAGATAAGAGCTCACACTGGCTGCCAAAAAGGCTTTCTTGGGCACATTGATGGTCTTCTTTTTGGTACATAGATCCTTAAGGAATTTGGCATAGCTGGGACCTGTTGGATCGTGTCCAGTAAAGGGATGTTCACTTTAACTTGCTTAAAGACCTCTAAAATCTTATCGAATTGGGCTGAATTTTGATTGGACTTAAGTCTATTTGGGAATGGTGCTACAACCCTAATTTTTTGTTTATCTTCTTCTGACATGGGCTCAGCTGGTGGGTTGGGCATTATATTAGACTCTGATACCTCAGGTGTTTCGGGCTGACCCAGCTCAATAAGTTGTTCAAGTGGTGGGACTTCTAATTCTTTTTCTTCATATGTATCCACCTGATTATCTATTTTTTTTCAGATCTTAATGTATGAATAACACTTAGTTGGTTAATCTGGGCTCCTTGTTTTGATCCTTGGATGTTTAGGTCTAGGATTAGCTTCGGGCTGACTCGGTAGCTTATCCCATTCTCTTTTACTGAATGTTGTGGCTAGTTGACCTATCTGGATTTCTAGTTGTGCAATGGATTGTGTGTGAGTGAAGAAGATGAGTATTCATTTCTAGCCCTTTCAATCTTGTAACACCTTCTCTTCGAAAGTAGGATCATAATTATTTGGTGAATGTTGAGGAGCACTTGGATATTGGGAATACGACATGCTTCTAAATTGGGTCTCCTGATGGTTAGGCCTAATTGATGTTGGACTGATGATAGGTTGGGGTTTCCATGAAAAATTTGGGTGATTTGCCAGGTAGGATTGTAAGTATTTGAATATGGACCATTTTCTGGTCTAGGAGCCATTCGGGTTTGGGCTGGATAGGCTTGCTATTGAATAAGCTCAGGAAATTGGTATGCGGCTGGACATTCACCTATAGAATGGGTCGACTCGAACAGATTATACAAATCTCATGTAATTGAGTAGATGGGGAAGAGGTGTTTCCAACTTGTAGAATTTGATCAAGTTTTTGGGATAGTTCATCAATTTTATATAGATGTCTATAGACTGACCTATGTTGTATATTCCCCCTCTCTTAGGTTCTGTGGGAGGATCTCTACAGGCAGCAGACATGTGGTACCAGGAAATTTCACTTAGAGTTTCAAAAAGCTGCCATGCCTCATGTTCATTTTTTAGCATAAATGTTCCTCCACATGAGGCATCCACCATTTGTCGATGCCTTTCTGACAATCCATCATAAAAGCATTGAACTAACTGCCATTTAGGTATTGCAT
The DNA here is from genome assembly GCA_900491605.1 of Calamus simplicifolius. NCBI lineage: Eukaryota > Viridiplantae > Streptophyta > Magnoliopsida > Arecales > Arecaceae > Calamus > Calamus simplicifolius. Next base: position 203,706 of record UESW01004675.1, on the reverse strand, counting down.
GGTGCGGACATTTCCTAGTTAATTCTTTTAATCTCTCCCATTTCATGAAACATTTCTCCCTCTAACTGAGAAAAATTGGTTATGGCTTTTCTAATTTGATTCGTTTTTCCTATAGGAAAGTATTTCTTAAGAAATTCCTCTGAAGTTGGTCCCAAGTTGAAATTATAATGTCTAGTGAATTTAACCAATACTTGGCTCTATCTTTTAGGGAGAAATGGAATAATTAAGCCTAATGTCCTCATCAGAAAAAATTTTGAATCTTAACAGTTGAGCAAATTTCCAGAATTCATCTAAGTGTTTATAGGGATCTTCGTTTGTAAATCCATGGAAAGCTGGTAACATTTGGATTATACTAGACTTAATTTCATATTGGACAGCCTCTACTGGGGGTACTTGTATGCATGGTGAATATGTATATTGTGAAGGGGCGAAGTACTCCTTCAATTGATGTGGTGGATTATTTTCTTGATTAAGATCCATAATTCTGAGTCTGTTTGCTCTAAAAGTTCTTTCTATCTTAGGATCTAAGGGTATAAGGTTGGGTTGTAATGATCGGTGACAAAGCATATACCCTACCAATACACTCTAAAGCAAATAGTAATTCAGTTTTTTTTTAACTAATATAATAGAAGAGAAAGGAGAAGATTCTAAAGAAAATATCCTAAAAGATTCCTAGAACTAAGAGCAATGAAGAATAATTTAGTTATGGTTTAATAATTATTAGCATTCAAGTTAACAAAGATTAGACTCTCTACCCTAGGTTTAACCTAGATCTAAACAGCTCCTAACTTCAAGACTGCCTTGGAGCCCTCCAAATAAAAAATTAACTGATCAACTAGCCAGTTAAGGGTAAGGTCAGTGGGAGTCCCCCGTCGCTTATTAGGTAAGCAAACGGAACCAATTAAGCAACCACTTTCCTTTCCTTTTCTAGACACCAGTTAAGCAGTCAATCCTGACCGGTCTAACTCTTTCGGGTGTCTTATCCTATTGAGCTCAAGTTTCTTAGGGCTGATGTCTAATTAATTTTAGAGTTAAAGGCTTGGGTTAATGCAAAATGAAGGATGTGATTTGTGGGCTAAGGAAGGGTGATTAACTCCCCACCTTATCTTGATTAAGGGTTTGTACCCTTAAAGTTAATTATAAAATACTATGCAACAAGCAGATGTCCAGCTCTTGAAATTATCAACAAAATTAATCTAATTACTTTTTTTAAAGATTTTTGTGATTAAGTTTCTAATTTCCTAATAAATTATGAGATGTCATGAAAAATTTTGAGTTTCGCAGAAAATAAATTTACCTAAGTCAATCTAAGCATAGAAATAAATATTTTATTTTATTTTTTTTACTTTATTTTTATTTATTTATTTATTATTTATTTATTTTGTTTTCTTAAATTAATTATATTTTATGGAAAGTGTCTTAGGGTTTTATTTCGTGTTCTTTTAAGGTAAGTTAATTAAAAAAAGTTGATTAGGTTAAAAGTGGATTTGTGATAAGAAGGAAAGTAATTTTTTTATGTTAAAAAGAAAATAAGAAATCTAACAATTAAGGTAATTAAAAAAGCAATAAGCTAAGTGAGCAATAACTATTCAACAAAAAAGGATTTTTTTTACTCTTTTCTTTATATAGAAGCATGAATAATAATGAAACAATAAAAAATTAAAATAAGAATAAAATTAAGAAAAAATTTATATATTTTATTTATTTATTTATTTTTTTTTCATGAAGTAACCGTGCCTGGATCCCGGCAACGGTGCCAAAATTTGATCGCTGTCGTTGGCGGTCAAAAATAAAACCTACTCACTACTATAGCTAGTGGTGAATCGGGATCATATCCTCGGGGACAAGGGCAATTATTTCATGAAAGAGAAAAAGAAAATTTATCTATAAAGGATTATATTAAGAATAGCGGTTATTAAAAGATAACAACTAATTAATTAATAAATTCAAATAGCAGGAGAAGCAACCCAGGAATCCGAATCCATCATGCAAACAGGTTTTATCATCTTTTTTTTAATGTTGCAATAGTAATAATTTTTATAAATTTATAATTAGAATAATTTATCTCTTGTCAGGCACGGACCATATCAGGAGATCACGGCACGTCCGCTTAGAGTATAAACTATCTAATAATTGCAAGGTTAAGGGTCTAATCTATCATACTACGATCTGTCTCTCTTAGGCATGTACTGTAGCTTGAGATCATGGTACGTCGATAGAGGGTATAGGCCGTGTATGCCAGATCAAAACCTCAATCAGAAAAATAACTCAAAAGATATAATAAAGAAGAGCATAATTATTATTGCATAGAAATTAAGAACAAAAAGAAAGATAAAACCTGATTACAGGCTTCATCATCATCCCAAGTTGAAGGAATCTAGCAACGCATTGCTACTACCAGCATCTCCTCCATAATTTTTCTCTCCCATGCCTAAATACAATAATCTAAATAAAAGATAAATAAAAAGAGCTTTGTAGAAACTCCTTCTTCCAGCTACTGTCCTCCTTTTATAGAGCTGTCTAGGGTTTCCTCCGGCCTTAGTTTGCACTGGGAATCATGCGAAATCATCTCTTTCTTCCTTTTTGGGCAAACCGAATCTTGATTTGAGTGTCGTCTACATCATTGGACTTCAAAAATCAAGCTCTTTCCATCTATAGGCTCCTTTCCTGCAAACATCCATAAAAAGTATCAATTCTTAATAAATTTAAAGTAATTAATATTTATTTTAATAGTTAAATTGGGATAATAAATAGACTTATCAGCGATCAAATTTAGAAGCATCCCATACTCACAATACCCAAACATCATAGCAATACCTCCACTCCAATCAACTTGGTTCCCTGTGGGGCGGACCACCAACGGGCTAATGCATCTAAGTCAGCAGAAGGAGACAAATTTCTCCAAGGATACTTACAATGACAACCTCTTCTACTCGGACAGTTGTAATCCACAAGAGGCGTGCGACCCCGAGGCTATCTTTGGCTGACAGGGAGCTGATCGGCAATCCTCCCTGGCCGCTTTTTCTTCCTCCAAACCATCTTTATCAAGTGCCTCATCATCATATCACCTGGCATATCTTCCCAACTGGGTTTCCTCCAGGAAGCAAGGTCCTGGCCTGGCTGTGCGAGGTGAGGATCGAGGACGTGATCCAAGTCCCAGCCCAGTGCCATGCCATGTAAACTTAAATGAACAAAATTTAACATATGAAGGAAAGGAAGCTTGGTGCCAACAAGAGGACAAAGAGAGGACATTATGTGAGGGGTCATTATGGCCTTCCTTGTACTCGAATGGTAGGGTTCCATCAATGCCAAAAGAGACCAACAATGCAGGTTCTCCTCAACTCTCGAATAGTCTTCGTCGCCTCCACAAATACTCCGATCCAGCACCAGAAAAAGCTGGGGAAAACTCTCTGTCCCAACTCCATGCCGACCCCCAGCATCATCGAACACGACGCAAAGGCCAAAAAGCTACAAAAGCTAAGTACACTACACTTTGAGAAAAACTTCTTTCATTAATACTTGAATACACTGCAGAAGGACGACGGTAGCATTGGTAACAAAAACCGACCCCAGCGTCCGCATCAACTTAGCCTCAACAGCTTCATCACGGCCTTAACGACATCATCAATCTCAATGGCTTCATCCTAGCCTCAGCGGCTTTCAATTCTATCTCAGTGGCCAATGGCCAACCGAGCAGTCGTTTCCAGACTTCACATCAAAAGAAAAAAGGCACCTGACGATACTCAACTCTCAGATCACCCTTCGAGGTTAAAAGGCACCTGATGACTCTTAACTCTCAGGTCATCCTTCAGGGTTAAAAGGCACCTGAAGACTCTCAACTCTTAGGTCACCCTTCAGGGTTAAAAGGTACATGATGACTCTCAACTCTCAGATCACCCTTCGGGGTTAAAAGGCACCTGACGACTCTCAACTCTCTGATCACCCTTCGGGGTTAAAAGGCACCTGATGACTCTCAACTCTCAGGTCACCCTTCAGGGTTTAAATGGACTCTGAGCATGGTTCCAACACCCTCAGGTCACCCTCTGGGGTTAAAGGCTTCCGAGCATGGTCCCATCCCAGTGACTCTTGGGTCACCCTTCGGGGTTTAAAAGGACCCTAAGCATGGTTCTAATACCCTCGGGTCATCCTTCGGGGTTAAAGGCTCCCGAGCATGGTCCCATCCCAGCGACTCTCGGATCACCCTTTGGGGTTCAAGAGACTCTCAATAGCCTCAATGGCTTCATCTCAGCCTCAGCGGAATCTTCATAGCCTCAACGCTTCATCTCAGCCTCAGCAGCATCATCTTAGCCCCAATGGCTTCATCTCAGCCTAAGCGGCATCTTCACCTCAACGGCTTCATCTCAGCATCAGCGGCATCTTCATAACCTCAACGGCTTCATCTCAGCGTCAGCAGCATCTTCATAGCCTCAACGGCTTCATCTTAGCCTCAGCAACTTTATCACAACCTTAACGGCTTCACTTTAGCCTCAGCGGCTCTAACTCTACCTCCACAGTCAATGACCAATCGAGTAAGACCTTTGTTTAAATTATACACTTGCAACATACTACTTATCACTTTTAGCCATCCAAGAAGAAGCCTCAAGTCAGCTCATTGTTGGGAGAGATCAATGCCCTAGTTCACAGTTGACGAGGCTAGCTGCTCCCAGCCAACCATGAAGACCTAACCAGCTCATAGCCGGGAGAGGTCAACTCCCGACTCAGCTAATGGGCATCCACTTTCGAACTCCGTATCAGGAGAGGATCACTGGCTACCAGTCTAAGATAATCAGTTTACCTCCAACATTGCCTAAAGCTTTTTGAGCAGACAGTGCACACCTCTAGAGGACACGCAAATGTCCACGCAAGGCAGATGAAAAGTCAAAGCCAAAACTAACAAGGAAAGTGCAAAGATGAAGAGCTCTACACTCCTTTTTCTTAGTGGATGCAAGGCATGCGGTCGCACAAGCTCAGGAGTGTGGGGGGCATCTGATGGGGCCATTGAGCCTCATGGGCAGCAGTAATCTGCAGGGTTAGATCCAGTCGGCTCTCAGGTCTGCCTCAGCCATTGGAGTTGGCCTTGGCCTCGGCCCTCGGCCTCGGCCCTTCAGGCCCTAGGGTGACAACCCCGGTTTCGTCCCTAACTCCCTCGGCCTCTCGACCCTCTGCCCCTCGGCCTTGGCCCTCGGCACTCGTCCCCTCGGCCTTGGCTCCATCTCAGATGGAGACTCCTGGCACTGGCTCCTTGCACGACTTTAACACACCCACGTGAAAGGTGGCTGCCCTTTCGGGAGTTACGTGCATGGGTCCACATCCACATGCATGGGGGTGAGGACCACTACCCTCCTTTCCCATGTAGCAATTTAAAGGCATGGAATCACCCTTCCTTGCAACCTCCTGGGTGGGGCCCGGCTCGGTCATCTGGACGGTGCCCCTACAGCCACATTGCGAGGCCTACATGCCCGTCTCCCCACTGTCCACACAAGGCAATAAAAGGTGGCATGGGAGACAAGTTTGGCAAATGCTTGTCCAATCAAACAGCACCTGCCAATCAGTTGCAGCCAACTACTCTGGTGGGACACGCTTGCATCTCTGACAAATCACATGGAGGCTAGCCCCACTGTACTGCCCTCATCATCAATGCTTTGACAAGTGATCATGCCCCAAATTGGCAGCTCTAAGCACCAATAAATGGGTAAGAGGGATCCTGATCAGGTAACTCCAAAAACTTAATTCTCAACGCAATACTCCTAAATGCTCATACGCTCACAAAGAGCATGGTTCTAAGCCTCTCTCTTCTTCTCTCTTTCGAGCTTTCTCAAGCTTATGGCTATTGTTCAAGCACTGACTTGAGCGTCGAAGGGTTCCTGTCGAAATCTCTGATCCTTGGAACTTGTTTGCAGGCTTCCAAGCACGAGAAGCTCGCCGAAAGATCGAGTTCGCTGAAGGAGGTGACCTAATGCTTGCGGACGCTCGAGGATGGTGATCTGGCATCAACAGTTGCTGTCGGAGCATCCATGGAGAGGCACTAATCATCTTCGGCTCCGGGAAAAGGGAGACGACCATCAGGTAAGGCATGGAAAACTCTTGAGAATCATTTGATGATCATGAAGCTGATGGACCACCGATCGTCATCCCAAACCTTGTTCCCAGATCACTCTTGATTCCTTTCTGGATCTCGAGTTGTGAGATCATCAGGGCATCGGCTTGCGGCCGGACCCTGCGGCTTAGCACCGACACCACCGGTCACCACCTTATTCGATGATCGGCCAACCATCGTCTCTTGTTACCCTCTCTTGTGGTCGGAACGCAACCCTATCAGAGTCACTGCAATTAACTTTTGCATCGGCCGAATCTTGCCCATCTACGTCTTGGGTTTTGACCGGAAACTAAGGATCGAGCGAGGATCTAGTTCTTGGCCTCGTTTTCTTTCCATCGGAAGCTGGATCTCAAAGGGCGATTATAGGAGAGAACCAGGCTATCGGCCATGGTCTCGAAAAATAGTAAAACCAAGCAGGTTCAAAATAATTATAATTTAGGTCAAACACAATTAGCTCATGGGTTGGATTCAGTTGAATCAATCTGAATCAAAACTTCAACTAAATTCGTGATAGCGAACCAAAGCCAACCTAAGTCCGATCTCTACTGAAGCAGACCCATGAACTAGTGTGAATTTGTGGACCAAACTTTGGAGTTAGGTTCAATTTATTGAACCAGAACTAGATCCGAATGCTGTACATGATCCAGAACCTGAGCCAATTTAGGTCTGCTGAACCTAAAGCAGACCCAAGATAGTGAACCAGAACACTAAATTAGAGTTTAATTGATTTGGGTTCAAGCCTTAAGCCTGATTTGGCCTACGTGAACTCTACTTGGTCTAATTAAACTCTAAGTTGGAGGATTAGTGGCCTAATTAATCTCTAATTGATGTAATTAAGCATTTGTAATTAACTTCAATTAGATGGATCGGAGACATAATTAAAGGATTTAAAGCTCTAATTAGAGGGGCATTAACCTAATTGGATCCTAATTAAACCCACTTAAGCCACGACCTTATTCTACATTTATCTAACTAAGCTGCGATGAGTCCAGATTTAATTCTAATAATTTGATTTAACAATATTGAGGATTCATTTATGTATGGTGATGGTTGTAGGTGATCATGCTATCGTTTGATTGAGATTAATCGAGTATAGTTGGATTATATTTTGACAACATACATCATGATTTTATATACATTATTTTGTTGACATTTTTTGATATATTTTGTTGACATTTTTAAATGCCAGGGATGCTAATTTCTTGTTTATTGCTATCTGTTTTGAAAAGATTTGCTTATGTTATCTAGTGTTTTTGGAAATAGCTTGTTTCCTATTTTTGCAAACTAGAACTACAAATAACTTACACTACTTGCTTTGGTTCTTAGAAAGCACACCGTTACCTTTGCCATGCAATGCAATGAAATTTAGTAGATATTACAAATGTTATATTAGTGTTAGTTATATGCAATGTTATATATTAATTGTTGATTATATAAGTTAATTTTTTTTATTAATATTATATATTGATTATTGATTAATATAAGTTAATTAGTAACCTTCGATTATTAGGATAGTGCTATTGAAATCATATATGTTTGTCCTTGAATATTAATACCAATATTGCTGATCCAATGTTTGTTTCAAAATATATTTTTTAAGGTCATACATAATTATTTAAAAATGAATGTTAATCGCTCGTGGATGTATGAGTTAAGGATAATTTTTTTACTTCTAAATTTATTAATGGAGTAGAAGAATTTATTGCATTTGCATGTAGTCAACAAGAGTGGATAGATGGATCTAGAATTAGTTGTCCGTGTAATTTGGGAAAGTATCAGAATAAAGCTTATAGGATATTGAAATAGTTAAAATTTATCTTTGTAAAAAGGGTTTTTTGCCTGGTTACTACATTTGGTATTGCCATGGAGAAACTGAGTCTAAGGGAGAATCAAGTAATAGGCGGCAAATACAGTCTATGAAATAGCAAAAAATTATAATGTGGCATCAGAAAATTATTACAGTACTATGAGGGGTTGTGAACGATTCATAGCCCAGAGGTGATCTACTAGTATGGGCGACGACTCTTCTGATGCAGCATATGATAGCTCCTTCGGACAGGAGCACCATATCTGAGAGACATCTGCCGAGGAGATGCCAGGATCATCTGCCGAGGAGATTCCAGGATCATTTGCTGGGCCATCATCGAGTGACAGTCTTCCTCCATCGAGAGGAGGAGGCTTCTATTGGTTGATGGCCAGTAAGTGTATTTTTTTATTATATAAATTTTTTCATACAATTGCTATGGTATTAAATTATATCTTATGTTTTACTATACTTGCATAGATTTGTAGAGAGACATATTGTCTCAAGGCGCATCACCGATATATTTAAGAGGCATGCAGACCCGGAGGGGTACTGTTGGGAGCGCCTTAGTGAGGAGGTGAGGGAGTTCTACTAGACAGAGTTTTAGGTATGTATTTTATATTTGCATGATGTTTAATTGCATTTATAATATCATATTATCAACATTTGTCTGTATAATTTACTATTACAAAAAGTGGAATAGGCTATGGTAGGTTTTAGAAAAAAGACTACATTTTTCGTAAAAAATGGAGTAATATTTTAGACTACATTTTTATAATTTTTCACAAATTAAAAGACTACATCTTTTATTAAAACGTAGTCTTATATTATCTGATAATATAAAAAGACTATGTTTTTAATTAAGACGTAGTCTTATATTATTTGATAATATAAAAAGACTACATTTTTAATTAAGACGTAGTCTTATATTTGATAATATAAAAAGACTACATTTTTAATTAAGATATAGTCTTATATTATCTGATAATATAAAAATATTATGTTTTTAATTAAGACATAGTCTTATATTATCTGATAATATAAAAAGACTATGTTTTAATTAAGACGTAGTCTTATATTATCTGATAATATAAAAAGACTATATTTTTAAATAAGACGTAGTCTTATATTATTGATAATAAAAAGACTATATTTTTAAATAAGACGTAGTCTTATATTATTTTTATAATATAAAAAACTACATTTGTAGTTAAGACGTAGCCTTATATTATTTTTATAATATAAAAAGACTATATTTTTAATTAAGACATAGTCTATATAAAATTAAAAATTTATCTTTTTCCCTCCTCCTAATTTGCTTCCCTCCTTTTTTCTTAAATGAAACCCTCGATATCCCGCTGTAGTTTTGTTCTGGATTAGGGTTTCGTTTGCAGAGTCTCCATCAGCCACCACGTAGGATTAAGGTTGAGAAGACTCCACCACCACTACCACCAAAGTTTGGTTTATAAAGACTTCATCACCATGCAGGAATAGGGTTTTGTTTGCTGTCTCTTCACCAGGCTGATTCACCAGGCTAATTCAACTGCAGGTAATCTTTCTTTTTTTTAATCTAAAGATTGTTCAGGAGGGAGAGAGAGAAAGGCTATAAAAGGGCCGGATTATATCGATCGGATCTAGTTTGGCTCAGGCCCGACAGCATGCCCGTTGGCTCGCCGTGTCAGCTCCCCCTCCTCTCTGGGGCCACCGACAGCACACTTGCACACTTGTGGTAATCGGATAGAGTTTTACTAGTCTTTATGTAGCGCTCCATAAAGAGCTAGAGAACCCCAACTAATTATCATAAGTGGCAGACACACAAAACACATCCTGTTAAAAACTTTTCATTTTCATCTCAATTATATACACAAATCACTCAATCAACATTTAGCATCAACCTGCTCAGATAATATTTTTCATGACATTCCTCAGGTAGTTTACAAGATCACATTCACAATCGACATTAAAATCCTAAGTGCACACATCATGCTCATAATTTTCTCCAAAACATAAGTCTCGTATTCATATCCAAAAAGGTTTAAAACATCATTACATCTCACTGTACACATACACATATACAAAATACAAATATCAAACCATACTCTCTCAATATACAAGGCTAGCATTTATACACTCTTGCATCCAAGCAAGCTTCACCAGCTAAGGGTCCTGTCCTGTTTATCTTGTGATCCTGGCAGAAATACTCACTGATCTGAAAGAACATTTAAATCATAGAGGGATGAGACCTAAGTCTCAGTGACTGGATAACCATCTAACTATGGAGAAATAGAGAACCATAACCTCTTAATTTCAATCGTATGCTGAAACTATTTAGCTTGTACAACTCAAAGTACATTTTTAACATGATATCAGATAAAATAAAATGTAGCTTATTCTTCAAATAACATATCAGTACTGAAATACTCTATAATAACTTTTCACTGAAAGATAACTCATTAAGATAAAAATCCATGCATTGCAATATGAAGATATGCATTCTTTATCTACAACCCAGACTCCCATCGGATCTGCTTGCCCACTGGCATCTCAAGTAAGCTCTCCTCTCGGGATAACTATTTGGCCATTGGCCCTTTTTATATCACAACATATGCTTTTAGATCTCATGATGCTGGGCTGTGTGTGTAATGCCTCTAAGGTACCACCCTACAGTCGCCCTTCTATAGGTGTACTCTCATCGGGTGCGTAACTAGCAACAGGATCCCCGTACAAATAGCACCCCTTACCCATGCGGTTCACCTGGCAAAGTGCTTTGTTCCTTAACCCTGGAACCTCGGGTTTTCTCTCTGCCCCCACGGGCTATATATAGTAATCAGCTCCACTGAGCTATGATTTATGCCCCACGGGCTGCTCACAACCAGCCCCACTGGCCTGGTTAAGCATGCACTTACCCCTGATTCTGGGGTTCATCGTACGATCTGTTCGCAAGGAGGTGCCGGCTGGAGATGCCGGCTCGATAGTAGTGTGCAATGCTCATGCTACAGTACAGTCTAAAGGGTGATCAGCCCCCTAGCTGCCTGATGCTCAGTATGACACATACATCATTTGTAAAGCTTTATCATGCAAATATGCCATGTATACATTAAAATTCCCTCATCGAAACTCATGCTTATGTGTTTATGCTCAAAACTCATTTATCAGAATATCATATACTAGGTTCTCATTTCTCATATTTAAAACATACATAATATTCTGTTAAAAATATACCACAACTAGGTATTAATCTCATTATACTAGCTCAAATTAACTTCTCATTGCTAGAGGAGAAACCCACTCACCTTAGTAGGTTACTCCTCGACTGGTACAACTGGTACTCAACTCTAGTATTTCGGCTCCCTGAAATAACCCTCTTGACCTATGTCAACATACAGATACGATAGCTATTAGGATTACCTCTACACAAGGTTTTCCCACGAACCATGCATGCATACATGATCTATCCTCTAATATCTCATTATTTTCTTCCACCCTTTCTCTACTTAAGATTACTTTTACTATTACCTCAAAATACAATAATCTAGAAAATCTAAAGTCATACAAGATCTAGGGAAGCTATAGCTTACCTGGAGTCGAGCACAAACCCCAAGCTTCCCTTTCCCTTTCTCTTTCTTCCTCCTTTTCTTCTTCTTCTTCTTCCTCTTCCTCTCTTTTCTCCTCTTCTTCTCTCTTTCTTTCTTTCTTTCTTTTCTCTGGCTGAACCCACGTTTCCCTTTTTCTCTAATGACTTGGGGACCAAGTCATTGGAAACTTAAGGGTTAAGACATGCCAAATTCCTCTTTTGCCCTCAAACACTCTTAACGCACGCTTTGGAAAACACGTGGCTCACTTATAACCATGATATTTTGCCCTTAGATTTTCTTTCCCAAGTTGCCCTTAATACAATTAGCAATTGACATCGGAGCCTTTTCCCATTTTGCCCCTGATATAGCATTTTTTTAATCGATTTATAGCTCAAATTATTATTTTTCACTTAAATCGATACTTTTATATAACATTTCTAAGAAAAGACTTTACCATCTTGAAGAACTCGATTTTAGAAATCCAACGGTTCAAACGGCATCTAAATCGGACTTGAAACAGATTAAATATGAATTTCTCAAGATTTAACTCAGAAAAACCTGCCGTCTTGGAGTCGGCTCGAACAGATTTGGAGTCGGCTCCAGCATAAATAGGGGTCGACTCTAGAAAAGTAGGGGTCGACTCCTGAAAAGTAGGGTCGACTCCAGCTCTGCAGGGGTTGACTCCAAAGCGTGCCGAAAGTTTAAAACCGTGCCAGAGTCGACTCCACTCCAATTAGGGTCGACTCCAACCATTAAAAACATCATTTTAGGATAAAACTCAAACTAAACTTGATTTTCTTATGATTTAAACCCATTAAAACTTAAGTCTCTCAATTTCTTAAATCAAACTCATTAACATTCAGAAATATACTTATTTACTCCAAAATTTCTTCTCTTTACATTTATCAAAAGGCCAACATACCCACATTTCACTGAAACTTTCTGACTTTCATTTCAAATGAAAATGTCATAAATTACAAGGTTTTCAGGATGTTACACGCCAGGCCCGATCCATGAGCGGCAGCCCCCACCAACGTCTGTGCAGTGTCCGGTGGGGTTCGGCCAGCTGGAAGAGGCCGATAGTGCCACCGCCAGACAATGTGTTACGAGAGCCAAACCGGCTCCTATGTTTGGCTCGAGCCCGACGGCGTGCCTGCTAGGTCGTCGGGCTCGAGCCATGGGTGACAGCCCCCACCAGCGTTCATGCAACGTCCAGTGGGGTTCGGCTAGCCGGAGGAGGCCGGCCATGCAGCCGCTCAGGGAGGAGGAGCGAAAGAAGAAGAAGAGAGGGAAAGAAAGAAAAAAAATAGGAAGAGATGCCACCATCGGTCGGCACTAGACCGGTCATCGATGGCCGGCTAAGCACCCCCGGGAGAGGTGGCGGTGGCCCTTGGCTGCCGGCACCTGGGCTGCGAAACAGGGGACCTGGGTGGGCTGGGCCTGGGCTCGGTCCGGCCCATTCATGCCATTTTTTTTAAATAAGATGATTGTTACTTTTTTAAATTAAAAAAGAATGAATTAAGATGTAATTAATTCTTACCATTTAAATTGAGTATTAAAAAAATAGAAAAATGATCTCATAACTGATTCATGCATTTTTGTTTAGGATGTGGGAATACTTATTTCCTAAATCATAACCACACCTTATTCATATTATATTCTAAGGACATAACAATAACATAATTACTTAGTAGTTATAGATTCATGGCCACTTCTTTATCCTAGGATTTTAGAAATGTATTGCAATCCAGGTCATCCATAGTAATAATCATATTATCCACGTATAATACCAGAACACCACAAGTACAATAGTTGGAAATGAACATGGTGAGATCATTGTCGCTTTCAATGAGTATTGTTGCTATAATTATTCAACTAATTTAGACGAGGCATATCCTGGGATTTTAGAAAGAGTTTGGAACATAGTTTATATAAAATATTTTATTATTAAAATATTTACTTTTAGTATTTTAAAATAAAAATTTAATTTTTTGTTATAACCATTAGTACCATCATCGCCTTTGTTGCCTGCACCATCACCACCGTCAACATTATCTCCACTATAATATTATTATACTACCATTTAAGGCTTAATTTATATTACATTATTTTTATTATGGCAAGATTATTACTTCTGCTATCAATATTTTTAGCTCACCACTACTCTTACTATCACCATTACATAAAATGGTTGTCATCACCCTTATCGCTGCCCCCCTTACCCATATCAAACAAATTTATATTTAAAAAAATTAAAAATAAATCTAAAATTTTTATTTTTAAGTAAAAATGATGTCGAATAACACTTTTGTTATATTTTTTATCATGCTTTTGGTTATACTTGAATAGTGTTATAAATAATAAAAAGTCTATAAAAGTATAAAGACATTGAATAAAGATTTGAAAGCATTGAAATATATTCTTGAATAAGTGGGATTGATGCCTAATTTTTTTAAAAAATATATTAAAAAAATATGACAAATCATTAAAATAATCTGAATCCTCTCCAGATCAGATGATAGATGGAGAGATTTAGTGATGCAATCATGGCCGTCCGTGTGTATTGCATAATGACTTGTATAATATGCACGGCCACCGTAATACGCAAGAGATCATGCTATCTCATGTATAATGCTGGGATGATACAATCAAAGCCATCATGCAATAGAAGGATGGCTGGATGGCTCTGCTGCGTGATTGGACCTCTCCAGTACTCCGAGCGCATCTAAAGAGAACCTCAACTCGTTAAGCCTTCTATGAGGCTGAAATCCTAACATCTTTTGGGTTGTTGGTGGATTTGAAAATAGGGGAGAGGGCTATCTTACCTAATAGTCTATTAGCTATGAGCATTTTTTCAATTAAAATTTAAATATTATAAATATCAAGATAGCATTTTTATAGTGGAGTACACTGCACCTCATAACTTAGCCATCAATTTTGCTGCAGGGTGTTGAACTTTCAGTGTCCTAAAAAGCTTAGAATTTGGGGAACATAGGTGAGCAACAATATTTAAACAATCTTTCCTTTAGTTTTTTTTATTATAAGAGAAATAGGATGGAGAAATATATCTCACTTGACAATAAGCATATATCAAGTATCCACATGTGAAAGAATGGCAATTTTTCCTCTCATGTCAATCACCATCAAATACATTGCATATAATGATAGTCATGGCCAAAATATACATGAGAGACATTCAAAAAGCAGCAATTTCAATAAAATTAGAATATGCAAAAGAGAACAAATGATCATGATCATGATCATTTGTTCACAATAACGACAGAGTCAAGAATGACAACAATGACGATGATGATGCTATCATACATCTATTTCTTATAAAATAAGATATGCTAAATGGTTATGCAAACTTTGAATGGACTAATTTGGAAGCAACAACAAGTATGATGACTGTTTTATATAGGTATGAGAACAAGCTTTATTACTACAATTGGCTTTTAAAATCACTTCAAACAATACATGGTGGGAACATGTAGGGGTAGAGCAAACCCTAACTCAGAGCCATGACTTTCCATTGGTTGAGGGTGAGATAAAAATATATATTTTATATACTGTTTGAAATGTCAGTTCAAGGTTTCTCTTTTCTCCCATATTTTCTTCTTTTTTTTTAATTTTTGTCTCTCCACTGTTCCCAACCATATCTTCTTCTTATGATTCATATATAAGTTCACATTGCTTCCATGGTTGTGAGAAGTAATGCGAAACACGCCAGCCTTAACCTTTGGGTTCAGCACACCGTAAATCATGATTTAAGGCAGTTTGTTGTATGAACACCCAAGTATTTGTTGGTCTAGGTCTCTCTTATTATTTCAGTCTTGTTTTCATGCTAATCCTCACTTGCTTTTTGACTATAAATCAAGGGAAATTTTCCCTCAATTTATTAAGTAAAAGTATATGCAACAAAGAAGGGATTTTAGAGAAGGTCAAGAAAGGGTCAACAATAATTTCATCTTAGCATAGACATTAGCATGCCAACCGATATACAATCCCAAAAGTCGAATGTATGAAGGATTTCAAATGGATAGCATGCACAAATGAGAATTTTGAAGAAAAAATTCTAGTATTTCTTTCTTTCTAAATATATCATCAAAATGCTAGAATCAATTAATCTCGGCTAACCTTGAATCCTTATGAATGTGCCTTTTCCTTTACAATGTCCACATCAAATGGATGCTCCTTAGCCTTGGAGAGAAAGGAAGTCTTCTGCATAGCAAAAACAAAGTTTCTTAAAGGATAGATAATCCAAGAATAAATGAGAATCGTTTTTGATAGAGGAATCATATGTGGGGCAACTTCTATTGACATTCCAATCTTTTCTTGCTGTCCTTTGCCTAGTCTGAAGTCTATTCTTAGTACTAGACATGCAAAAACTTTAATTTTTTAAGATTTATGGAGTCACAACTTCCTAGACAATTTATAGAAGGCCCCAATCTCCCCCTCACCCTCCTCCCCTTCTTGTAAAAGGAGTTTACAGAATAAATGCCATGATTAGCAAGCTTCTAAATTCAAGAATTATTGTCTCTGGAAGCTCTAATATGCTGCAAAAGACTCATCAAATCATTAATCCGAGATTTGTGAATCAAGTCCGACAGCCGAAAGAATTTCAAGTTCCAATTTTCTACTCTCCTATTCCAACATAATGAGATTGAACAATTTGGTTGCAAGATCCTTTCATCTAGGTTCACAAACAAAAGGCAGAAAGGGGCATGGCTAATCCGGGCATCTTCCTAAAATTTAATGCTAGAACCATCACCCAAAGAGAAAAAATTGCAATTTCAAAGTCCCCAGGTGTCTTAGATAATAAATTTCCAAATTAGAGTGAAGGCAATTGAAACTCTACATGGTCTTACACTGAATCTTCTTCTAAAATAATAGGATTGATTGATGAAGCTTCCATATACCTATGGAATTAGGAGGAAAAAGCTTCCACAACGATTTCCATGGAAGAGATTTGTTAAAGAGTTGAAGGTCTTTAATGCCTAATCTTCTTTTTTTTCTTAGATTTACATACAGCTTTCCAATTCACCAAATAATTAAATCCTCTTATGCTTTCTTTATTTTTTCAAAGGAAGGCTCTCCTTAATTGATTAATCTTGTCATGCACTTGTTTGGGGAGTTTGAACACAAATGTCATATAAGAAGGCGAGGAAGAGAGAATAACATTGATCAAGGTAAGACTACCCTTAATTGAAAGCAGTTTATCCTTCTAAAAAGCAAGTCTAGGTTAAGTCCTATTATGGAGAGGAAATCATGCATTCTTCGAAAGCTTTCAATCTCTAAGAGGGAGGCCCAAATACTTGAATGAGAACACCCACTTTGCTAATCAAGAAGATAACAAGTTTTTGCTGCTCGATGAAGGAAATATTGAGACCAACGATACTGACCTTGAGATCAGAAGCACCTTCAAAGCTAGATTAGAGCTTTCAAGGTCACAATCAAAGAGTCCTTAGCTACACAGAACAAAGAGTATCATTAACAAAATCGAGATTAAAGATGCCTTTGAATAGAGGATGGTTCCCAATTCTTATAGTGGCACCAACTACAACGGCCCTCTTCAATAAACAAGACAAAACATCAATAACTAGAATAAGGAGAAACAGGGTCATCCGATCTAAAGCCTTTTGTGTCTGATCCAAGAACTTGGACTTCAGGGAGAAAAAGTTGCAGAGTAATAAGAGATAGGATCCAATTGATCTACTTTGATTAAAAGCCTTTAGCTTTAAGAAGAGAAAACACAGATCTCTAATTTAATTGTCAAAAGCTTTTTCAAAGTCAATCTTGCAGACCATAGCCTTAGAGATCTCCAAAAGTGAGATAGAACTTTATAGGCTGAGAGGATAGACCCTCCTTTAATAAAAACTTAATAAGATTCTTCAATTAAGAAAGGAAGGAAGACTACTAGCTAGTTTTATAGCTAAAACCCTGGAAATTAGTTTGTAAAGACTGTTAAGAAGACTAATAGAGATTAAAAGCCAATTTATGAAGATCTAGAAAATCATAGCTATGAAAAATTGCCAATAGGTCGTCATTAAGGAAGTCCATTTCTAAGGAAAAAGAAAATCTATCAGGTCCCAAAGCTTTAGTTCTACCTAAAGAAAACACAATAGCTTTAATAAAAGTAAAGGGCAAATACAACGAAGTGGTTTAGGGCAGAGCTGATGAAACCCCTCCAATCTAACTTAAAATTAGATCCAAAGGTGAACTGAATAAGTCTTTCTAAAAGTCATGAGAAGAGGAGGATCTCAGTTGGTTGGTCAACTCCTCCCCATCCTTAAAAGAGAGGATCAAATTTCTTCTTTTCCTTGTCAAAGCCACCCTATGGAGAAAATACTTTTTTTTCCTTCCTTAAGCCACTGCACCCAGATCTTTGGTTTCAATATGACTCCTCTTTAGAACTGCTTAAGGATTTTCATGGTTGCATGATTAGAAAGCTGAAAGAATTCTTCCTTTAGGAATCTCTATGTCTTCAAAGATTACTAACAGATCTCTTGGTCAATGAGCCTTTTTCTCAAAGCTACTCTTAATTGCTTAAAATTGAAACCTATTAGCCTGCAAGATAATCCCTTGCAAAGATCATTTTCTTATTAGCAAAGATAACATTATCTAAGTCTATTTTAGACAACCACCATTTTTTGAATCTAAAAATTTTATTTGGTGGGAAGGGGATACCATAATTAAGAGTCAAAGAAGTATGATCCAAAGTTGCACTTAGAAGGCCACATTGAAAAGAAACAAGAAAAAATTCATCTCATTCAAAGGAGATAAAACATTTGTCAAGCTTAGCCAAAAAAACGTTGTTCCTACCATTAGACTAAGTAAAATCTCTCTTTAAGGTTTAGATCCAATAATTAGAAATCAAATATGAAATCATAAAAGAAAAGGCTATCAGCAATAGATTGAGGATTTCCTTTTCTATTAGAAGAGAGCTTAGTAACATTAAAGTCTCCACCAATTATCCATGGGCTAGGAAAGAATGACCTAATCTCCTTGGTTTCTGGAAAGAATGAACGCCTCAATATGAATGGTCATTGGGATCATATGTAGTCATAATGGATAACTCTTTCATCAAGAAAGGAGAGAATAATTTGATAGAAACTGAAAATGAGCTCAAAGCTTAGCCTTAAACTATAGAAAAAAATTTCATCCAACCAAAATTCCTCTCTAGGAATCAATAGCATCCCAAACAACCCATTGATATTGATCAATAAGGCTAGCTACCATTGATTTGAGAATAGGTAGTGAAGCAGAGAAATTTTGAATCCTGAATAAGGATCACATTACATTTTTTTTTGAGAAGATAAAATTCTTAATGGCTCTTTTCTTAGTAGGCAAACCAGCCTCTCTTACATTCCAAGTAATAATTTTCATCCAAATTAAATTAGACAACACCTCAGAGATATTAAGTATGAACACAAGTAGTAGAAATAGAGATCCCCTTTCTAACATAGGCCATCCACACAAAGTTAAGAAGAGCATAGTTCTCCAAAAAAAGATAAGAGAAAAACAACATATGGATTCAACCAATGAGAAAGGCAACCAAATATTGGATTTAGATATAAGACCAAACCCTATAAACAAGCTATATTCCAAACCAACAGACTAGCTACACCAAAAACATAGCATCTCCAAAGAGAAAGACCTAAATCTAAACAGCCAAAACCAAGAAAAGCATCAAAAAGCCATAGCAAGAAAAAAAAATAGCAATTACTAGAAAGTAAGACAAGAGGATAATCTTTAGAACAAACATTAATGCCAGATGCCCAAAGGACTCCAAGAGAACAACATTAACTTTTTTATGGTCCATAGGGAGTCAATGATCTCCTTAGTAGCCAGATCAAGGATAACAAAACTGCAAGCTTAGCCCCACTCAATGAGAGAATGATATTCTACAGCATGTAAAGGAAGGGCTTCATCAGAGAGGACCAGGTTTTTCATTAATTTGCATTATTTCTTTTTTCTTTCTTGGCTGGGAGAAGCTTGGTTGTAATGATCTACCTCCACCACATGGGGTTAGGGAAGTTTTCTTTGCATCATAAGCATCAGTAAACCCAAGAGGGATCACATCTTCATATAGAAGAAGGATTAGGAGAACATGCCAACTCATCCTTAGCAGGGTTTCACCCACAAATCCATCAACTATCCATAAGGGATCAAAGGCAAGCATCGGGATGCTATTGAGAGCAGAGGAGTTAAGATGAAATGCCTGCAAGAGTATCGTGCTGGGGTAAAAGAGTAAAATTGTAATGATCCAATGGGGTAAAGCCATCTAAGGCTCTTGAATTGGTCAAAGTGGAGGAGCAACTCACAAGAATTGAAGCAAGAAGAGCTCACGAAGATGAAGGTTCGCCATGGTTAACAATTTAATACACTGGGCCAGAAAAGGAGCAAGGGTGACCAGGTTAAGTCAACTTAGCTCTAATCACTAACTTGAGTGAGCCCAAAGCTGGTTGAATTTAGCTTTAGGCAGTAGCCTTTCTCTAAGTGCAAGCCATAAGCATCAAAATATGGGAGGAAGGATCCACAACACTCCTTGGTGGGGTGACAAACAGCTACTTAATAAGAGGTTGAGAATGGCAGCTAGAAGAGGAGCTTAAAGATATGGGTCGCAAGGGAGGGGATGAGGGTTTCCCAAGGAGATCAGATCTTTATTGATAATAGGAAGATAAGTAACTAGAACAAGGGTCGATGCATGATGAAAAAGAAAATCAACTATGTCTATTGGTGACATAACCTAATGATAGCTGCTAGGTCTGGAGGACCCAACAAGACGCTCGCTCTAATCAACTTGAGGATTCGATAGAGTAGAGGATGGCCTCTAGCGAGGAGCTATCGAGGAAGAGCCACCGAGAGCACTCCACTGAGAATTTGTATTCGATCTTGGAGCCAGGTTAAATGGTAATGAACTAGCTACTATGCTCCAATAACTTCAACCTAGATAGAGCAAAGCCCATCACCCATAGTAACTTTGATTGGTGAGGGATATCATTGAGCATCTCATAAAAAATTGAGGCTTCGAAGAGGTAAAATCTCTTCTAATGATACTTTTAAGAGATATGGTCTTAAGGAGAGAAAAAGCAATTGTCATCTTTCTTACAGATTTAGGGTCCTAAAGATAGAGAGGAATGCCATAAAGGTAGATTGAAGCTTTAAAGTTTAGAAGGTGCCTCTTACCTTCTTTTGTTACAGACCATGACCAAATGGAGAAGAATTAATTTTCTTTCCATCTAATGCCCTCCTTAAATGCTTATAAGAAATTGTCTCTGCTAGAGAAGAATGTAAGGAAAGATCCCACGCTGTAGGCAAAAGGTCTCAAGATATACCTTAAGATGCTCAAGAGTCATACTAGCAAAGGATTTATTCAGCTTTACTATATTCAGTAAGGGGACAATGTTTGGCACAGGAAAAATCTCAAGGATACCAATCAATCCAAGTTCTACATACTTGTGTTGATGAATATTTTCTACATGGATGAAAATGTCTTGAGATTTTTTTCTCTCTTAGACTTGCAAAGGGGGCTTCCTACTTTGCAAGGGATAGTCAAAATGTTTAGCTCCAGCAAATAGGCTAATCTCTTAAGATTGATCCATAAAAGAGGAAGGGAAATAGCTTCTATAGGATTTAGCAGAGTAGCCTAATCCTTTACACTGTTGATATAGGAAAGCATTTTGATAGTCTCTCCAAAGATGCCCTATATTTATGCATCGAAAGCATAGGTCAATAGTAGATGTTTTATAAATCCTTCTTTGGGCCCTCACTTTAAAGGAATGTAGTGCCTAATGAAGTTAAGACCCTTTAGATCCGATAGGGCAAAACAGGCCTTCTCAGGAGGAAAGTTAATTGAATAATTTAATGAGGTAGCGAAAGTCTAAATAAGTCCCTTCCCTAGGAGATACCATGCAAAGCAAATGGTAGAAGCATCCTTGACCATAAGAATCTTTGAAAAGAAACAAACTAATGAGGCCAATGACCGGCATGAAACCTTAATTGAGACGATCAAGGAAGGGATGCAGTATCATACCTTCGCCTCAAGTTAATATGTTATAAGGTTTTCATTGCTATTCTTTTAAAAATAATAATAATAATAATATGAGTAGTATGCTTCAACCAAATTATCCAAAGGAGAGTAGTATAGCATAGTCTTACTTGCTCTTCACACAAGCAGAAACTTCCTTTTAGTTAATCCTCGCATGCTAAGACATCAAAATATCAATTGTTGTCAATCCTCACGTACTAAAATATCAAAATACCAATTGCTATCTACATAGATTTTTAACGATTTTGCCAACAACTATTAGCTCAATTGAAACATGCTGATTATGTCTTAAATAAGTTAATGAAATTATTTCTTACAAGACTCCTTCATCCTGCTACATTTATTTCTTTTAAAAAAAATGCTGATTTTGTTTTATTTATTTATTTTTGAGGACAGGAAGGGTAGAGGGGTAGTTGGGGACCATTGATTCTAAGGCGGTTTGCAGCTCTTTTCCTTCTTCACAGTCTCCGGTACGGCCCACAACGGAGGCCGACAGAACAGGCAGGTTGTGATGCCTCTCTCAATAGTCCCACGTCGAAAAATTGAGAGTTGATTGGGTGGTTTATAACTAGTTAAGGAAGATAAATAAGTACCAATTGGATCCCTTTTGGGCTGTGGTGGCCCAAGTTGATGTGGACCTTGTCCGTCTTGCTTTCTTGTAACGAAATGGGCCCGTGGACTCGGATCGTTACAATATGGTATCAGAGCTATGCACCGGTCAAAAGTGCAGGATCTAAGTGCCACACATGGCAAAGTGCTACATCCATGAGGGATGGAAGTCACCTCTTGGACCTGTGGGGGCCATCTCTAGATCCCTGCCTGTCTGGTGGTTATGATCAATTATTTCTGGTGACGAAGACGTCGCCTCTGTAAGGAAGGTAGATTGCAATGCCACTCCCAATAGTCATACATCAAAAAATTAAAAGTTGGTTAGATGATTTATAACCAGTTAAGGAAGATAGATAAGTACCAATTGGATTCCTTTTGGGTTGTGGTGGTCCAAATTAGTGTGGACCTTATCCGTCTTGCTTTCTTGTAACCAAATGGGCCCGTGGACCCAGATCGTTAAACGGGTCACGGGTGGGATCTTTTCCAATTCAATGGAAATGCCAAGCAGGAATCAAAGCTTTGATATATGATGCAAAATAACTTCTCAGCATGGAGAAGCTATTTCTGGCCACCATACCAACGAAGCTTCATAAAGTTTCTAATTAAATTAAAGAAGCCAAATGCGGTTGGGCTTGCCAAGGGTCCAAATCGTTTTCTTTAATGCATCAATCATGGGTAGGTAATTGAACAGTGCCTGGATTATGCACGAGTCTCATCGTACGTGCTTGCCTTCCTAAATCACCTACAGTGGACGTTGGGTGAGTGAACTATAAGTTTTTGTCAACTGGTACACGTTATAAAAGATTCGAACTCAATTATTTTGCTACTTTATCTTGTAGCAAACCACGCTTAAACAATGCAACGTTGGATGTGACAAGTGTGGTAAATTCGAGTAGAAGCAATTACAACAATTGGTGTTTAGTGTGGCCTTTAATTAGCACTAGTCCAACAGGGACCCATCCAGCGACCCTTGTGGACCCAAGCCCTGGAAGAAAACCTCCCACCTAACTTTCCAGTCCATGCCAGCGTCCGACTACAAGAGGACAAGAAGGTTATAAAGCTACGTTGGGATAAGGAGATAAAGTTTGATTGGTGGTGGTGGCGTGAGTAGTAGCTGCACTGGTGGGGCTTTGGATCTTTGGCAACTGCCTCGATTCCCTTGCCTGCAACCCCTTTCCACCTCACTCCATCTCCCCTGTATTCCTTTTTACTGTTAACTTTTCCCTGCTTTAACAAAGGAATCCGATGTATATATTAGAGATGTGAGGAGGATAAGATCAAGAGAAACAGAGACGGGCAGAGAGAGAGAGAGAGGGAGAGGATAGACAAAGATAGAGGTCTCAGAAGGCAGAAGGAGCGGAGATGTCAGACTGGGGGCCAGTGTTCATAGCCGTGGTGCTCTTCATTCTTCTCTCTCCGGGACTTCTCATCCAGATCCCAGGAAAGCACAGAATAATAGAGTTTGGCAACTTCCAGACAAGCGGAGTCTCTATTGTAGTCCATGCCATCATCTTCTTTGCTCTCATTGCCATTTTCCTCATCGCCATCGGCGTCCACATGTTTCTCGGCTAGTAATGATCAGGCACCAAAAAAGAGAGAGAAACCATCTTGGAGCTGGTCTTCAAATGAGTGTTCTTAGCTCAGTGTAATCTTTTTTCTCTCCACCCAAAAGAATCCCATCTTGGAGTTGATTCCCATGTGGGTTTTTCTTTGTTCAATGTATTCCACCAAAAAAAAAAAACACAAGGAAAAATCCATCTCGGAGTTGACTTTCATATCTTTATTTCCACAAAAAAAAAAAAAAAAAAAAAATTCTATCTTGCAGTCGATTCCCACGCGGGTTCTCGTTGTTCAATGTAATCCTTCCTCCTCCAAAATTAGCCATTTGAGTGATGATCTTCAAATGGGATTTTCAAGTTCGTTGTTCAGTCATATTATTAATTAATTACTTTGTGTTTCATGAGCTTGGTCTGTTTTTGTTTCAATGATCTCCTGCAGTGGATGTAACTAAATGGGGTCCGTGCTCAATATTTTGTTTGTAATTTAGTAGCAGTGCCATATAATACTGTTTCCAATTTGCTGCTGCCCTTCTGTTGAGATGTAATTTTGGATTGCTATTGGCATGTCCATACGCTTGATATTGAGCAGATCTTTTGAGGCAATTACTCTCAAGATCCTCCAAAAGTTCTACTAAGAAATCTGGAGTTTTTCTCTGAGCATAGCGAGGGTTTAAATTTGTCATGGTCAGCTGAAAATTTTTCTTCAATTTATATCATCATTAGACACATTTGTTGAATTGCAAATTTATGCATGTAAGACTACACTTCTCAAATGTTAAAGCTAAAGAATTATAACACAGGAGGGAAAATCTCTCAAAGAAAGAAGGAAAAAAAAAAAAAAAAAGTTTTGTAGAATGACTTCTTCTGGTGAAAATTTAGCAGGAGCTCTGTTTTTTTCTTTTTTTTCTCAGAAGGAAAAATGAGCAGAGGGTT
Source organism: Calamus simplicifolius (assembly GCA_900491605.1). Taxonomy (NCBI): domain Eukaryota; kingdom Viridiplantae; phylum Streptophyta; class Magnoliopsida; order Arecales; family Arecaceae; genus Calamus; species Calamus simplicifolius. The sequence goes on along the minus strand of UESW01004675.1, from coordinate 179,078 downwards.
GGCAGGAGTACTGGTTTACTTGTCCTATCATGTAACAATAAAACATTGGTCATGATCGTGACTAAAATATCTGGACTCTTTCACTAGGTTAGTTTCTTCAATAAAGCGACGTTGCAAGGCCTTTGGCAAATCAAATCATTCATATTACCTCAGAGTTCCGCCTGTTGAATTGGAAGGGTGACCTGACGAGGGGGACCGCGCTTTAATGAAAAGTTTTCGTACTACTTTTTTTTTCTCTCTTTTTTTTTTTAACATACTGTTCTGAATAGATATGAACATTGATAAAATAAATTTATACAATGATCGGATAAATATGTATATGAAAAAAAGTGTTATAGAACTGAAGAACAAGAACTAAAAAATTATTACCACATGAGGATCAAGCATCATCAATTTGAAGGCCTTCAATCAAGCATTGTTAGCAAAACAGAGTAGACTGTAGATTCCATTGCTTCCAGCTGGGGAGGCATCATTCCATATCGTAGACTGGAATCGCGTTTATTTTGGGCAATGGAGAGAGTGCTCTCTTCTGCAAAGATTGTTCTCTTTTTCCCTGGAGCCAGGAACCTGGATCTTGCCTTCCCACTTTAAGATCAACTCATCGATGAATTTAATGAACTCTTCGCTTTACTTGAGCTAAGATGGAAGATGGCGTTGGAATACGCCTTTGGAGCATTCTCAGTTCATTCCTTCCCGCAGATTCTTGGGCGTCGGTGGGCTGTCTTTTTGCTACAATTCTTTAGAGGACTGCTGTCTGGGGAAAAAGATAAAAAATATGAAAAACCCTTCCTGCACCGCTTTTGCAGGAAGGGCGCACCGGGGCGCGGCATTGGCCGCGCTCTCGTGCGCGCGCACGTGCGAGGCATCGCACGCGCGTCTGCACGGGGGCACGGCCAATGCCGCGCCCCGGTGCACGACTTTGTGCACCGCAAGCGGTGAGTCGTTTCCAAAAAATATTCATGTTGTTGGGCTAAAAAACAAGCAGCAAACTGGACAAGTCCAGCAGAAACAGGGGTGTGATCATCATCTCCTGTAGCCAAACCTAATCCATTGACCATCCCACATTTTAGCACAGACTCGTTAGGTGTAGTTGGGGGACCGGATGAATGATTGAATAATCCAATCAGAGGAACAGTAGTCAAATTGCATAAATAATTAAAATATAACTAAGAGTAGTTTTAAAATTTAAATCATTAAATTAAATTACTTAAACTTCAATAGAATATAATATTTATTTAATACACTAATCTTAATATTTTCTAATAAAAAAATACTTGAAATCCTCTATGTGAGAGGAAGAGAGAGTCAAGTTTATTAAACAAAAAAGAGAGACTTAGGCCAAAATTTTAATTATTTGAATTAAAAATAATTTTAAAACGCATGAAAAATTTAATCAAATTTTATCAAATTTTTAGATTCATAAAAAAAATTGATCGATTTATTTGGTTTTTGTTAGAATAATTATACAACTGTTCCCTTAAAAAAATCACATCAACCAAGAGCAAGATTTATCGGTTCGTCGGTTAGGTCAGCCTGCCCAATCTGACTCTAATAATTATGATTCAACGCCGTGCAACATTCCTTTTAGGTCGCTTTAGATGGACCAGAGGAAAAAGAGAGCCGTGGGAAATCTAGGGGTCAGATTTTTCTTGGGATAATTGGTCGGTCTGGTTGGAGTGCAATGCTATAATCTTCTCTGAATGATTTATTCATCTACTTGGCCTACACGGTAGGAAAAATCTTGATACATTGCCTTGCAGGATGTTCTGCATTGGAGGCAATAATTCTTTCGTACATAAGGATGAATCTCATATTGTAAATAAATGAATTCATATATGAATAAATTATGCAAAGATTTTTTCTAGGAAAAAACTTTATACATCACATTGGATGTAGCAAGTTTTATACGAACTGTACCGGCCCTTCTTATTGGTTCATATATATCGACACCCATTAAAAAATGTTAACAGCTTTACGATATCCCAAAGGAAAAAATTATAATACTCCAGTTTTAAACTTACGATACTGTAGTTATAAAATTAAGACATCAGAAAGCAAAAAAAAAATTATGACATCCAAATTGTAAACTTACGACATCGTAGCTATAAAATTACGACACAAAAATGTGTTTGTACACAAATTTCAAAAAAAAAAAAAAAGCTAAACGGGTATTAATGCATATCATGTCAAAATTTAAAATGATACGTTATAAAATTAAGATACTCATTCAAAAAAATTACGTTGTAAATTTACGACACTGTAGTTATAAAATTATGGTACTCAGAAAATATATCTACACATAAATTACAAAAAAAAACTAAACGAGCATTAATGAACATCAGACAGCTTTTTATTTGAAATTTGTATACAAATACATTTTTTGAGTGGGTGTCATAATTTTATAACTACGGTATTTATAAATTTTATCTTAATTTTATAACTACCGTATCATAAGTTTAAAACTAAGGTGTTGTGATTTCTTTTTTATTTTTGAATGAGTATCTTAATTTTATAACTATGGTGTAAGTTTAAAACTGAAGAATTAAATAATTTTTTTAAATTTTTTAATAAATATTGTATGCATATTGATTAATAAAAAAAAAAAGAATGATAAAGCTTATGTGGGACTTGCTCATTAAATGCTGCTATGTATAAAATCTTTTCCTTTTGCCAAGTACGTTAACCGATTCCTCTTTCTTACCTTCGGATAAGTTTAGTGAAGGACAAAATCTTGACCAGGGTCATAATACCCCACTCAGCACGGGCTTCGGAGTTATGTTTAGTTGTTTACCCCTGTTGGATTGGTCCCGCCGCTACGGTAGGTTCCAATTAATAAAGAAAATTCTGAAGGGTTTTATTATTATTTATTTTTTTATGTATTTATTTTTTTGAAGGAGAGGAGTGATTAAATTCGTTTAACCATAAGAAGATGTCTTCAATTTCAATTTAACTTAAATTTTAGGTCATGAATTCTGACAATATACTCTCTGTCTCTATTATAAATTTGATTTTTTATCTGGTGTGTCATTCATCAATAGTTTTAGTTTCATCTATTTGGTGAAGTCTTCCTTGATCTGTGTTGAAATCCACAATATGGTTCCGATCGATTCTTTGTATGTCGTTCATTTTTCTTCTCCATGAGTAATTTTGGTGGCTTTGCATTCCCCTAAATAAAAGAAAAATAATTCACATTCCTGGCATGCAGAATTTAAAAATGAATGAATTAATGTGCATGAATTTTTTATTAATAAATTATTGATTAGTTATTTTTTATTAAAAACAAATAGACATGAAGGATTTATTGTTATGCTTACTCTTGTTGGATTGGTTTTGCCCATCTGATGGTTTCCAACCAAATTAATTAATAAAAAAAATTCTAAAGGGGTTTCCTTAAAAAAAAAAAGTGAAACAGAGATGAAGAGGAGCGCATGGCCATTGAGAGAGAGAGAGAGAGAGAGAGAGAGGAAGAGGGGGTGATTAATTTCGCTCAAATTTTAGGTTATGAATTCCAGCAATATGTGCTATACGTCTCTAGCAATGATTTTAGTTCTACCTATTTGGTGAAGTTTTTTTTTTTTTTTTTGGATCTGTGTTGAATTCAACAGTATGATCCCAATTTTTGTACCTTGTTTATTTTCTGCATGATTAATTCGGTGGCTTTTCATTACCTTGAATAAAGAAATAGAAAATAATTCACATTTCTGGGATGTAAAATTTAAAAATGAATCAATGCGCTTGAAATTTTTTTATTAATAAATTATTCACTTAGTTATTTTTTATATAAAACAAATAGACGTGGATGTTGACCTTGACCTCGTGCGGGTCACAGGATTTGTCGTTATATATGTTTACCTTAGCATGCGTTTGGTAGCCCGTACCATCTATTCAAATTATCACGGGAAGAAATGGTCGTTCATTTCTTAAATATGTGATAATTTGATAAATTATTTTTTTATTTTTTTTTTTTTTCTTTGGTTGCTTTCTAATCGCATTCTTCTCTATCGACTTCATTGAAATCTTTATGTCAAAGATGTCACGCTTTCTTTCGCAAAGCTGAAACTTCTTTCAATTTGGCCATCATCATTTTTATCGGCCACTTCGAATATTATTTATAAATATAAATTTTTTAAACATTATCAGTTATAAATATAAAATTTTTAAATCAAAATATAATAATATATAAATTTTTAATAAATTTAATTTAAGAGTATTTTAGAAATTTAATATTATATGATTGATAATATATTTTTCATATTAAATATAGTAATTAATATTAATTACTGTAGTATTATGTGTGTATATCAAACATAGATACTATATCTATGTATATCAAACAGTAACATTACTGATAATCTATTAAGCGATAATTTATCTTGTAGCTGATAATCTATCTTATAGATAATTATATTACCATTCAGAATTATGCGGCGATGCATCAAATGCAACCTTGTTGGATTAGTTCGCTCATGTAGTAGATTCCAACCAAATTAATTAATAAAAAAATGCTTAAGGGCTTTCCTTTAAAAGAAGTGAAATAAAAAGAGAGCGTACGGCCATTGGAGAGAGAAGCGTAAATCTTAAGTCATGAATTCCGACAACATCTCTATCAACTTCAATTTCTCATTTGATCTCTTTAGAGAGGTCTGGCTTGATTCATGTTGAAATCCATAATCAAATCCTAATCTTTTGTACGCTGTTCATTTTCTTAATGAGTAATTCAATGGTTTTCCATTCCATTGAATCAAGAAAAAGAAAATAATTCGCATTCTTGACATGAAGAATTTAAAAATGAATCAATGTGCACGAATCTTTTATTAATAATTAATTTCTCAGGTATTTTTTATTAAAAACAAACAAACATTAAGTATTTCTAATTTTTGACCTTGACTTCGTGACAGATTGGTAGTTATGTCTACCCTTGTTCGATTTGTCCCCCCAACCCACATGGTGGGTTCCAGCCAAATTAATTAATAAAAACGACTTAAGCTTTCCTTTAAAAAAGTGAAATAGAGAAGAAGAGTGTATGACCGTCGGAGAGAGAAAAAAAAAGGCGTTAGTTTTTTTGGTGGAGAAGGGAAGTTAACTTTGCTTAATGATAAGAAGATGATTTCAACTCTAGCTAAAATTCTAACAACGTGCTACACATCTCTATAAACTTCAATTTCTTATCTGTTGTCGTCCACTGATGGTTTCAATTATATCTATTTTGTGAGGTCTTTCTTGATTTACGTTTGTGACAATGGTTATAATTTACGTTTGTGATGGTTAAATTAAACGAATGGATCAAGTGTTCTCAGGCTATAACCCTCTTCTACTTTGACTATAACCCTCTTGTACTCAGGCTTTAATTAATTAATGGGAAGGTTTCTGGCTCTCTAGCTGCGCCAAATGGCTTGTTCTCAAGCTTTAATTAATGAGAAGCTTTTTAACTTTCTGATTAAGTTCCTTTGCTTTTGATTAAGTTCTCTCTCTTTGGGACTGTTTAGATTGGGGGATGAAGGGGAGGGGAAGAAAATGAAGGAAAAAGATCATAAATTACTTTGTTTGAAAGAAATGTGAAAGCAAGAGGGTGAAAGGAATGAGAGTAACCGATTCTTCTTATTTTAACTCCCAAATCAAGATAAGCTTGGAAGAAAAAAATATTTAAGTTATATTTTTTTGCTTCATTTTTATTCTTCATTCTTTCATTCTTATGTATAATTTACGCATAACTCTTTTCCTTCTTTTCTTCCCTCTCTATCTAAATAAGACAATTACCTTTCTTTTCTCTTCCATCCTTTTCAAACAAAAGAAAAATAACAACCCTTTTTTCCCTCCTTCCTTTTCCTTCCATCCATTTTCTTCTTTTTACTCCCCTTTTCTTATCCTTCAAAGATCCAAACAAAGCCTTAGTCTTCTCTTTTCTTTCTATTTATTATAGGAGGAGATGGACATGCCCCTTCCTGATGCAAACAGGGTTGCAATGAGACATATGGACAAGTTGGATGCACGAAAAGCAGTCAACCGAAGCAAGGACGAAGAGAAGTTGTTTGAGAGCAAGGCTAGTTAGTTTCCTAAATTATTTTTTCCTAAAACTTTTTAGTTTCCTAAATTATTTTATTTCTTAAAACTTTTTAGTTTCCTAAATTATTTATTTCCATAGCTTTTAGCATAGCTTTTAGTTTCCTAAATTATTTTATTTCCTATAGACTATAAATAGTTGTTTTAGGGTTTTTGAGATGGGAGATCAATTTTATAAAAAGTTGAAAAATTCATCTTGAAAGAGGTTTTCTTGAATTGCTTGCGAGTGATTGTTTATCTTGGAGTTCAGTCGTTGTTATTGAATTCTTGTTTATTCCAATGCTTTTGCACTGCGTCAGATTGGTATCAGAGCAAGGTGAGTTCCTGTAAGATATCTTCTGGTAATGATGTCGGCGGCGGTCACACTCATGACAGTACTCATGATGCGGGAGTCCAAGGGGCTGATCAACCGGTTCTAAGGACGGAAATAAATGTTATGGATAGAAGATTGAGGTGGGTAGAGCAGCTTGTCGAGACTTTGATCGGGTGATTTGATGCTATGGAGGTCGCTAATAATAGGGGTAGGATTGACAATGGAAGACGACCTAGGCCATGAGAAGATTATGATATTCCAATCAATGAACCCATCCGTGCAAATCGGAGGGTACAGATCTCTGATGTTGATTCAGAGGAAGAGGCTTTGGGGTTTGAGAGGAGGCAATCACCTATGAGGGGTGGCTATGGTGGAGGAAGAAACCGAAGGGAGTACCACGATTATGATGATTATGATCACTTCGATGGAGGGGATTACCACCTAAGGGTAGATCTTTCCTATTTCAATGGTACGTTTAATATCGAAGAATTTCTTGATTGGCTGGCGGAGGTGGAGAGGTTCTTTGATTACAAGGATATGCCAGAAGAACGTAGGGTGAAAACGGTGGCGTGTAGTTTGAAGGGTGGTGCTTCCGCTTGGTGGAGAGAGTGCAGAGTAGGCGGTTGAGAGAAGGGAGACAACCCGTGCGAACATGGATCCGCATGAAGCAACTAATGAAAGGTGAGTTTCTTTCCCCTGATTATGAACAGATACTTTTCCAACAGTACCAACGATGTCGCCAAGGGTTGCGAACTGTCCACGAATATACTGCTGAATTTATGCGATTAGCTGAGCGCAATGATTTGAGGGAAAGTGAGGGGCAACAAGTGGCTAGGTATGTTGATGGATTAAAGTTGCAGATCAGAGATAAAATTGGGGTCACAGTATTGAGGAGCATGTGTGAGGCTAAAAATATGGCATTACGGGCTGAACTCATGCTGAACGATAAGAACACCAGATTTGATAGTGGTGGGCGTAGATATGGCTTTGATAGGGCTGAACGTAGTGGAACTAGCAGGGTGGTTGATGATAAAGAGAAGAGTGCTGCAGAGAAGCCGAATAGTAGTGGTGAGAAGAAGAATGAAAGGGCTATGGAGAAGCGGCCGATGGAATCTAAGGAAGGCCAGAAGCAATCCAACCCATATGCAAAACCCATCCTGGGAAAGTGTTACCGCTGCAATCAACCGGGGCATAGATCCAATGAGTGCCCAAGTTGAAGAGCTGTCAATATGTTAGAGCGAGAAGAGGAGGAGGATATTTGTTGTGATCCTAATGGGGATGAAGAGTACTTTGGGGAGGATTATGAAGAGCATGAGCCCTCATATGTGATCAGGAGGCTCATGTTAACGCCAAAACAGGAAGATAGCACTCAACGCCACCAGTTGTTTCGTACCAGGTGCACGATTGGTGGAAGAATGTTTGATCTAATCGTGGATAGTGGGAGTAGCGAAAACATCATCAGCAGGCAGGTGGTTAGGAAATTGCAGTTACCAGTAGAGAAGCACCCTAATCCATATACCATTGGATGGATTAAGGCCGCTGAGAAGATTGATGTTCAGGAAAGGTGTAGGATGCCCTTTTCCATTGGGAAATATAGTGATGAAGTCTACTGTGACATAGTAGACATGGATGCTTGTCATCTTCTATTCGGGCGCCCATGGCAGTTTGATGTGGATGCCAAACATTCTGGCAAAGAGAACCTCTACAGGTTAGCGAAGGATGGTAAGAGATACACACTATTACCTCTTAAAGTAGCGCTATGTCCTAAAGGCTCTAAGCCTGAAAGACGGTCTTTCCTATCCATTGTGAGCTCAGAAAAGGAAGTAGAGGAAGATATGAAGGAGACCAAGGAGGTGCATGCCTTGGTGGTGAAGAATGTACTGAAGGTAGAGGAGGAGATTGTTGACGAAGTTCCTGAGGTAGTGAAGGGGGTGTTAGAAGAATTCAAGGAAGTGACTCCAGATGACTTACCTGAGGGGCTTCCTCCTTTGAGAGACATACAGCACCAGATCGATTTGATGCCGGGGGCAAGCCTTCCTAACTTACCACATTACAGGATGAGCCCCAATGAAACGAAAATCCTTCAGGGGAAGGTTCAAGAATTGCTAGACAAAGGCTTCATCAGGGACAGCCTGAGTCCATGTGCTGTACCAGCCCTGCTCACTCCCAAGAAGGATGGGAGCTGGAGGATGTGTGTTGATAGTAGGGCTATCAACAGGATCACCATTGGGTATAAGTTCCCAATACCCCGTATTGAAGACATGCTTGACAGGTTGAGTGGGGCAGTCATCTTTTCTAAGATAGACTTGAGGAGCGGATATCACCAGATTAGAGTGAGGCCAGGCGATGAATGGAAGACTGCCTTCAAGACAAAGGAAGGATTATATGAATGGCTAGTGATGTCGTTCGGTCTCAGCAACACACCTAGCACCTTCATGCGTGTTATGAATCAGGTACTTAAACCCTTTATTGGCAAATTCGTGGTAGTGTACTTTGATGATATATTGATTTATAGCAAGTCTGAGAACGAGCACATTGACCACTTGAGGAGTGTATTGGCTGTATTGAAGGAGCATAAATTATATGCTAATTTGAAAAAGTGTATGTTTATGTCTAAAAGGCTATTATTTCTGGGGTTTGTGGTAAGTGGTGATGGCATTACTGTGGATGAAGGGAAAGTGAAAGCCATTAGAGAGTAGCCTAATCCCAAAACTGTGACTGAGTTGAGAAGCTTCTTGGGATTGGCCAGTTTTTACAGGCGCTTTATCAGGCATTTTAGCACCATTGCTGCTCCTTTGATAGAGTGTCTGAAGAAAGGAAAGTCTAATTGGAGTGAAGAAGCTGAAGCTGGGTTTGCCCTTTTGAAAGAGAAGTGTGTAGTGCCCCTGTATTGGCATTACCCGACTTTGATAAGTTGTTCACAGTTGATTGTGATGCTAGCGGAGTAGGAATTGGAGCTGTAGGACCAAATTAGCGAAAAGCTCTGTGATGCTCTCCACCTATGACAAGGAAGTAAGACCAATCGCTTTTCTATAGCAAATTAATGTATAAGTTTGGAACCCAAAACAGAGTTGTGGATGCTCTGAGCAGGAGGGCAGATGTGTTAACTGTGATTAGTGCTGAGGTTATCGGGTTTGAATAGATGAAGGAATTGTATGCTGGAGACAGTGTTTTGGTAAGATCTGGGGCAAGTGTGGTAGTAGGGAATCCTGTGGGGATTACCATGTACATGAGGGTTATTTGATAAAGGGCAATCAACTATGTATTCCTCAATCCTCTTTAAGGAAGAAGTTAATCAGGGACTTGCATGGAGGAGGATTGGCAGGCCACCTGGAAAGGGATAAGACCCTTGCAGCTATAGCTGAACGAATTTTTGGCCTCAATTGAGGAAGGAGGTGTACAAGATTGTTCAGAGGTGCTATACTTGCCAAACATCCAAGGAACATTCTCAAAGTACTAGGTTATATACACCCTTTCCAGTACTTGAGAATATTTGGGAGGACCTTTCTATGGACTTTGTCCTGGGTTTGCCTCATACCCAACGAGGTGCTGACTCTGTTTTTGTAGTGGTTGATAGGTTCTCCAAGATGGCTCACTTCATTCCTTGTAGGAAGACTTCAGATGCCCATGCCATTGCCAAACTGTTTTTTTGGGAGGTTGTGAGATTGCATGGAGTACCCAGATCCATCACATCCGACAGAGACACCAAATTCCTCAGCTACTTTTGGAAGACATTATGGTACATGTTTGATTCCACCTTGAATTATAGCAGCACGGCGCACCCGCAGACAGATGGACAAACAGAAGCTACCAACAAGACTTTAAGGAATCTCATCAGAAGTATTTTGGAGAAAAACCACAACAATGGGATTTGTGTTTGCCACAGGTGGAGTTCGCCTACAACAATTCCGTCCATCGAACCATAAGAAGATCCCCATTCTCCATCGTCTATACCAAAGTACCACAATATGCACTAGATTTGGTGAAGCTTCCAAAGCTGGCTGAGTACAGCATACTGGCTAAACACATGGCAGAGCATTGGCAAAGCACTTCAGAAGAGGTCAAAGCAAAGATTGAGAAAGCCAACGCCAAGTACAAGGAGGTGGCTGACAGAAGACGGAAGGAACAACTCTTTGAGGTAGGGGATCAGGTGATGGTCTTTCTTAGGAAAGAGCGGATTCCCGTGGGTACTTATAACAAGTTACGACCACGAAAGCCAATGCCAAGTACAAGGAGGTGGCTGACAGAAGACGGAAGGAACAACTCTTTGAGGTAGGGGATCAGGTGATGATCTTTCTTAGGAAAGAGCGGATTTCCGTGGGTACTTATAACAAGTTACGGCCACGAAAGTATGGACCTTACAAGATTATCCAAAAGATCAATGATAATGCTTATGTTATTGATCTTCCTGCGACTATGGCGATTTCGAGAACTTTCAATGTGACAGATTTACATTCATTCTTTCCGGAAATACACCTCTATATCCAGATGAGAACTCGGGATCGAGTTCTTCACAGAAGGGAGAGAATGATGCAAACAGGGTTACAATGAGATATATGGACAAGTTGGATGCACGAAAAGCAGCCAAACCAAAGCAAGGACGAAGAGAAGTTGTTTGAGAGCAAGGCTATAGCTTTTTAGTTTCCTAAATTATTTTATTTTCTATAGCTTTTTAGTTTCCTAAATTATTTTATTTCCTATAGACTATAAATAGTTGTTTTAAGGTTTTTGAGACCGGAGATCAATTTTATAAAAAGTTAAAAAATTTATCTTGAGAGATATTTTCTCTGAATCACTTATGAGTGATTGTTTATCTTGGAGTTCAGTCGTTGTTATTGAATTCTTGTTTATTCTAACGCTTTCGCACTGCGTCACTTCCTCACGTAAAGAAGATGAATTCGGGGCCTTCTTTCTCTCCGGAAGCAAGCATAGAATCAGGACGTTCTTCTTCCTGGCAGTAGAACGCCGGTGATGGGTGGATCAGCGTTTCTTGCTTGCTTCTTTCATGGAAGCCATAGAAAAGGAGATAGAAGAAAAGGTGTCGAGGTAGTTCCCGTAAAACAAGGCAGATGTATAGATGGTGACGGGTTAATCGGTTGTTTGAGTTGAAGCATGGAGCCGTGGCACTCTGATACCAACGAAAGATTTGTTTGAGAAATTATAGATCTATACAATAATGTGCTTAGCCTAAACGTAGACATATGAGGATGAATTTTTGATTGTTATTAAACATCCAAGGAGTTCTTCTGCATATAGACATCTTCCAACGTTCGAATGCCGCGCGCATCATAGAGAAAAATCACATTGATCCATTCTCGAATAGGTGGTTGAAAAAAATACAAATTTTCACGGCGCCTTTCCATCCTGTAATATTTTGGTTTCATGGCCACATCGTCATCAACCAACAAGAACATACGGTTTAGCTTTGGCTTGTGATGAGCATAACGGCGATCAAAGAAATTAACAGGTCTATTTTGACTCTGCTTCCAATTTGTTATTGCATGAGTGATGCCTCACCAACTTTATTATTGTCTGTTCAAAGAGGTTTCCTAGAGAACTTGCTCATCAATCTCTATCCAAAGCTAAAATATTTGAAACAATTAATGAGCAGAATGCTAATTATACATTTTGATTACAAGCATAAGTAACTGTGCTGTTATTGTACAAGTTTGATGCACTTTGGTTATGGTAGTTCTAAAGTTTGTATAAATTTGCTCGTGGAAAATTCATTCTGAATTTCTCCACCTAATGATGCATGGCATATATGCCTGACAATGCAAGCCCTGCCAAAGATAGCATCACTGCTACAGTAATCATGCTAGGCCAAGTATGGCATGGTCTCCCCAACGGTCTTCAAATACATCTATAAATAACTATTTTCAGAAGTTTTCTTATCTATTTTCTTAACAAACAAAATTCTTTTACCCTTTATAACAACAACAAAAAATGCTAATTTTTAGAAATATTCTTATTTATTACTTAAAAAGATCTGTTTGCCCTTTCCAATGATAAAGATTGCTACTTTACAAAGTCATTTTTGGACATTTGAAGGCTTTTCTAAAGATTGAAATGGGTTCAAGTAATGCATCCGTCCCGTTTAGCGCTCTGGCGATTTTTTGCTACAGTGTTTGCTGCCGTTCCGTTTGGCGCACCTGATTCTTAAAGCAACATTTCCTTTCCTTCGGTGTGCTTTGAGATTAGCGCTCCGATCGTTTCTTCATCATTTTCTCCTGTGATCATTGCTGATTGGCCTTCGGTGGAAGATGTCGTCTGCCATCCCCGCCCCATCGTCCGGTGATGATCATCCTCGGCCCTCGGAGGTTCCCTTGCAGCGTCAGGGAAATCGTGAATTCACCTAGTCTTCTCCGGCTCCTCTCCGGCTGAAATCGCCGATTTGGAATCAAGATTTTCGGACATCTTCCAGCTCCCTACTGAGGCTATTGCTCTGGAGTCTAAGGAGTGGGCTGTTTCTAAAATGATTGTGCGTAGTCTGTCACGGTGGGTTCCCTCGGAAGCTGTTGTCCGGGAATTCCGCCGAGCTAGCCTTGCTGGCTGTATCTCTACCATTTCTCTTGCTCATCGCATGACTTTGGTGAAGTTTGAAGTTCCGGCTACCAGAGATGCGGCGTTGGCTCAGCCTTGGATTGTCAATGGGCAGCCGCTTGCGGTTGAGGCTTGGCGTCCCGATTTCATCCCTGTGGACGATGCTCTAAAGATAGCCCTGTTATGGATTCGCCTGCCTAGCCTTCCGATTGAGTATTGGTCAGAAGAGACCCTTCATTCCATCCTCTCGACGGCCGGTCACTTCATTGCTATGGATTCCTTCACCAAGGAGAGATGTCGAGGTGGATTTGCTCAGGCCTACGTAAGGGTTGACTTGTGCCGTCCTCTTCGTCCCGGTGCGCAATTCTGTGCCAACGGATCCCCGTTCTAGCAGTAGTTCACCTATGAGCATGTTGATGGTATCTGCCCCCATTGTGGCTCCCTCCATTTATCTGGCCCCTGTCTGTCCTCGTCGGAACCGGCCTTGTCTAACTCGTAGAAGTGTTGTTCTGTGCCAGGAAGTGGTGTCTGTGCTGGTTACTGTTGCAGCTATTGATGCTTCTGGAGCTGCCTTTCTGAATTCAGGCTTTGCAGCTAGTGTCTCAGGGCATCTATCTAATTCTCTGAAGGTGGTTAAGGGAGTTAGATAGACCCAGTCGCTATCAAATCGAAGGGGGATGGATCCTTGTAAGGATTCTGTGTTTAAGTTCAATGTTATGGCCCCGAAGTCCCCTTCCAAGATTTGTCTGCAGGGTCCTAAGGGAAATGTGGATTCTAGTGTAGCTTCACTGGGCCAGAAGGATTTGCCTCAGATGGATTCCAACAACTTGGAAATAGGAAAGAAGATCGTTTTGGAAGAGAATTTGACTACCAATCCCTTTGGCCTTCTTGGATCAGATCGATGGGCCAGTCGGCCCAAGGCTCGGGAGGATGCCAATCCTTCTTCACTCAAACGAGCCCGAGCTATTGAGGTTGATGCCCCCAGGGTGGTCTCCAAGGTTGGCAAAGGCAAGGGTAGAGTGCCTTCTTCAGCGAAAGCCCACCTAGTGATTGTTGTCAATCCGCCAATCTCTGCTAGGGATATCTGTTTTGGTGATTTCTCGGGTGTTACCCATTCGCCCCCCTTGGCCAGAGATGATCATGATGCTGCTGTATCCTCTTTGAAAAAGGCTATATTGGATTCCCCTCCTGATAGTTCAGATTCTGGGCCTCCTAGGTTGGATTATCGTGGTGATGATGCTATGGAGCTCTCTTTGCAGTCAGTTCCAACTAACCCGGCTTCTCGGATAGTGGGTCCTTCTGCAGCTGGCCATGGTGATATGGATATGGGTGGATCCCTATCTAGGGCTCACGGTACCCTCCAAACTGATTAAATGGAGATCCTCATTTGGAATATTCGTGGAGCTCTGAAACCCTCTTTCCGCTCCTCGTTTGGTCGGCTGTTACAGCTTTATCATTTTGATATTTGCATTTTATTAGGAACTCAACTTTCGGGACCTAGCCTTCTGCGGTTTCGGCGGTGAGTTTCTCGTTCTTGGAGTTCCTATGCTGTGGAGTCCAATGGATTATCTGGGGGCATTCTAGCTTTATGGCGGGATCCCTCTATTCGTATTGATGCTTTTCACCGCTGTCACCAGTAGGTGGCCCTGGTTATTTCGAAGGGGTCTGCTCCTCCATGGTTGCTTTTGGGAGTCTATGCTAGTATGGATTACCGTGAGCGGCGTGGTCTTTGGACTGAGATTCTCTTTTTATTATCTCAGGGCTTCCCCTCCCTTGTTGTTGGGGATTTCAATTGTATTGTGGGTTCCTCGGAGAAGCATGGGGGTCACCGGTTCATGGATTCTCCGAACTCTAGTGAGTTTCGCTCCTTTATATCTTCTGCGGGGCTCTTTGACTTGTGTTTCTCGAGCTCGCAGTTTACTTGGTGTAATAACCATTAGGGTTCTGCTCGAGTTTGGGAACATCTGGATAGGGCTCTGGCCTCTTATGGATGGTTGCAGTCCTTTCCCCGAGCCACCACTACTCATCTCCCTTGGATAGCTTTGGACCATTGTCCTATGCTTATCTCCACAGAGCTGTCTTCTCTGCATCGGGGACCTTTTCAGTTTGAGCAGTTTTGGATGCTTTATTCTTTGGCCTAGTCTTTGATTCATCAGGTTTGGCGTCTGCCGGTTCGAGGGAGTCCTAGCAACCGTCTATCTCACCGCCTAGAACTTTCGAAGCATAGTCTTTTGAGGTGGCATTGTAGGGAGGTGGGGATATCTTGCAGTGTGTGCAGGTTGTTGAAGCTGATATTGTTGCTTTTCAGATGAAGGAGGATCAGGAGGGCTTCCTTTCAGAGACAGATCATCGATCTCTATGTCGGTGTTTGGCCCTGCATTACTCCCTGCTTAGTCAGCAGGAGACTTTCTGGCGTCAGCGATCTCGGATTCAGTGGCTTCAGGAGGGTGACTGTAATACCAAATTTTTTCATCAGGCCACCCTGGCCCGGCGTGCTGCCAATCGGATCCGGTGCATCTATGACGAGGAGGGAAATATCCTTGAGGAGGAGGAGGCCATTCGGGAGTAGATTGTCCACTTCTTCCAGTCCTGTTGGGCGGAGCAGTCAGTTAGTGGCTTCCCCCTTATTCCTATTTCTCATGCTGTCAAGGTTTCTGATGCTGATAATGGTACTCTTATGCGTATGGTTATGGTGGAGGAGATTTGTTATGCTATTTGGGCTTTGGGGCCTGATAAGGCCCCAGGACCCGATAGATTTTTGCCTATTTTCTTTTGTCACTACTGGGATATAGTGGGGCAGGATGTTATTTTGGTTGTACAGTCTATTTTCTCTCTAGATCTCTTCCTCGGGATTAGCAATGGACTTTTGTTTCCCTTGTCCCTAAGCAATCAAATGCTTTGCTTCCCCAGCATTATCAGCCTATCAGCTTGTGCATCACCCTTTATAAAGTCTGTGCTCGTCTATTGGTTACTAGATTGTAGGGTGTGATTTCCCATCTGATATCTTTGGAGCAGGGGGCTTTTATCCATGGTCGTAGTATCACTGATAATGCCCTCATTGCCCAGGAGTTTATGCATGATCTTCACCGTGCATCTGCTAGTCATATTCTTATGGCTGTTAAGTTGGACATAGAGAGAGCTTATGACAGGATTAGTTGGATATTTCTTCGCAGTCGCTTCAGGAGTTTGGGTTTGCTGATCTTTTCATTGATTGGGTTATGGCGTGCGTCCAAAGACCCACTTTTTCTATTCTTATTAATGATTGTTCGATTGAATTTTTTCTCTCAACCATGGGTCTCTGCCAGGGTTGCCCCCTCTCCCCCTTCCTTTTCATTCTGTGTGCTGATGATCTCTCTCGTGCTCTTACTCAGGCCGTTGAGGCATCTCAGTTGCAGCCTTATATGCTTGGGCCTCATGGTCCCCCCTCTCTCATCTTCTCTTTGCAGATGACTGTATCCTGCTTAGCCCTGCTTTTGGTCAGAATGCGGCTGTTTGCTCTGCGATCCTTTAGTCTTATTGTCAGGCTTCTAGTCAGAAGGTCAACTTATTAAAATCTATCCTATGTTTTAGCCCTTCGACCTCTCTCCATCACCGTGCTGTCATCTCCCAGGTGTTTGGAATCTCGACTTACTCTGACCGTCTGTCTTACCTCGAGATTCCCATTATGGGGCATCGTCCCCATCAGCTAGATTTTGAGGACCTTGGCCATCGGATTTCTGATCGATTGGATCGTTGGCAGGTCTCTAGTCTCTCTATGATGGGGCGCATTACATTGCTTCGGTCTATCCTTACATCTCTTCCCCTTTACCTACTATCCAATGCCTTGGTACCATCTATCTGTCTTCGTCGGATAGAGCAGCATTTTCGCGATTTCCTCTGGGCTTCGACGCAAGGGGGTCATAGTATTCATCTTGTTTCCTGGGATATCATTTGTTTGCCTACTAGAGAGGATGGTCTGGGGATTCAGTCTTTAGCGGTTCGCAGAGAGGCTCTTCTCGCTAGGCATGCTTCTAGATTCATTATGGATCTTGACTGTTTTTGGAGCTCTGTCATGCAAGGCAGATATGGTGCTTGGACTTCTGATTTGGACTTCCATCCTCCCAGAGGCTCTTCCTTCTTCTGGAGATCGATCTACCATTATGCCCCTACTATCATGTCTGATATCCACTGGATGATTGGGGATGGTACTTCTTTTAATGTTACTCAGGATAGCTGGATAACTGACCTTCCTCTATCCCGATGGCCGTCCTTCTTCAGCTCTGATATTGATCCATCTATGTCAGTGTCTGCTTTGATTTGTCATGATAGTTCGATTTGGCATGTCCCCTCGGTCTTCCAATTTTTTGGGGCAGAGTTAGCGCACATGATTCTTGCAATTCCTCTTGCTTCCTCTGCTGTTACTGATACCAGACTTTGGTGTTGATCTTGCCTCCCTCGTGCCCCTTCTAGTAGCGACCTTGTTGACAGCTTTCGGCCTTGGATTTTGGGCCTGAATGATGTGGCTTGGATTTGGCATTTGCCCATCCATCCTAGAATTTAGCTCTTTTTGTGGAAGCTTGTGTGGGACCGGCTTCCTACATGCTCTCTTCTGGTTGGCCGCGGTCTCCCTATTTCGTCTCTTTGTCCGATTTGTGGCCTTCAAGATGAGACAGTTGAGCACGCCATTCTCACCTGTTCTCGTGTCATGGATTTGGCAGCAGCTTCATTTTATCCCATAGATTTCGGAGGAGGGACCCATCCGGCTGTCTTTACGTGCCATTCGTCTGTCTACTCAGCAAGGTCCCCGGCCTCATGGTGTCCTTTCTGCTTATCTGGCTCATCACATTTAGCTGACCCATAACCGTATTATCTTTGTTGAGGAGACGGTCTCGCCTCAGGTGGTTACCCGCACAGTCGTCTCTCTTGCTACGGAGTTTTGCTATTCACTCGGACAGACCCGGTCACTGGGACTCCCCTGTTGTTTCGGCAGCGCACCATTCTACAGTCTTTATCTCTTGGGAGCCCCTACCCCCAGGTTATGTCAAAGTAAATTTTGATGGTTCTGTGTGGGTCATCTTGCTGGATCCGAATTTGTTATTAGGGGGCCAGAGGGAGTGTTGCTCGCGGCTAGCGAACATGGTTCTCTCGACATTTCGGTCCCTATGGCAGAGCTTCAGGCTGCATGGGCTGGCATTACTTATGTTGTTCGTTATTTGGCTCTTGTCGGTTGATTACTGAGGGAGACTCTGTTACGGTCGTCCGTTGGATTAGGCGAGATGTGGATCTTTGCTCACTCCATAATCCCTTCTATGTGATATTTGGTCTTCTCTCCAGGTTTTTCGTGCGCCTCTGATTCAGCATATTTATCGGGAAGCAAACGCTGCGGCCGATTGGGTTGCTTCTGTTGTAGCTCGCCATATTGGCAGTAGGGTTGGCATTTTGGTAATCTTTGCCCTGTTATTTTACAGCAAATTTTGTATTATGATCTATCGGGCTTGACTTACGCCAGAGTGGTGTGATCTCCTGCCTGTACCAAAAAAAAAAAAAATTGAAATGTTGGTCTAGTTAAACGGTTGCAATGATATGAAAGATAGGATACAAGGCTAGACAAAGGATCAAGATGCAGACTCCTCTCTGAATGACTAAAAGATCGAAGAGAAAAGATAAGAGAAGTGACCATGAGAAAGAAAATTAAGAAATAAAATAATGGGTGATGGACTGTGATAGGCCAACAACAAACCTATATATATATATATATATATATATATATATATATATATATATATATATAATTTCTATAAAATTAGTTGTAAAAAGTTAAAAAAGAATAAAAATAGAAAAAGTCAATCGAAGGATAAATATAAAGGCTCTTCTCTAAATCACTAGAAGACTAGAAACGATATATAAGAGAAGTGATCATGAAGAAGAAAAGGACTGAACAACATAATAGTGAAACAGCATGAACATAATATGAGACAGCATGATTGCGATGGCAAGCTATGAATAAAGATATATATATTTATTATTTTATTTTATTTACATAAATTAGTTTACAAATTAAAAAAAAATATTTGGTTCATTGGACCTGCATAAGCTGATTGCTTGACTGGCAAGCTAAGCCATACCATAAGCAGACATAGCATGGTGGCCCAACTGAGTTGCAAACCTAGGAGCCATGTTGGACCCCTCCTTTCATTGTGAGCCATGCCAGCTTGACTAGCAATAGGAGTTGTATTGGGCTAGCATGGCATGATTGGCAATCAAGTCGAACATTATATGGGCCGTCTCGATCTGGTTCAATTCATTTGACACCTCTAGTATTACCATCAAAATAATTTTGGAGTTTCAAGGCTTGCAAAAGTTGAGAAAATTGAGTGTGAGCCTTGCCCAATAAGCCAACACTACCCCTATTGTGCTCTAGTACTACAAATAGGTTAAATTTGACCAAATCTAAATCAACTAGAATTTGACAAAATGAAGCCCAATTTGATTGGAAAAGTTTAACTTATTAAAAAAAGTATCTATAATATAAATTTTAATATAACTCTATAGTTTAGACCAGACTTTGAAAGTAATTTGACGTTTTGATATAGCCCCAAGAGATGATTTGGACCTAGGCCTTGAGGCCCTATTTGGCTCTTGAATAACAAAAGCTTGAATAGTTCTCTTAGTCATTAGGATCCTACTTTAATTTCTTTTTTTTAGTATAAATTTGTATTTTTACTTCATGAATAATTCTAAGATAAATTATCATAGTTATAAATACTATTTGATTTGATTGTCCTATTTAAGAGAATAATGGTACACTCAAAAATTAAGGTTGTGTTTGATTTTCAAGAATTTTCTTCATTTTTATTTCTAAAAATATTTTTTATTTTTTGGTTTCTGAAAATACATTTGGCAAGTGAAAACAAAAATGCTTTTTCTTCTTATTTTCATTATAATATCTTTTAAAAGGGTATGCAAAAAAATTAAACATCTCATTTTTTTAAAATTTTCTAGCTTTTATTTTCTATTTTCTTTTTCCTTTTGATGGAAAATGATAAAGGCATCTTCAAATCATTTTCAAATTTTTGTTATTTTTGAGTTATATTTTTTTAAAATATTTTTTTATTCATCAAATATTTTTTATTTTTAAAAGATAAAAATAGAAAATGAAAATGCTTTAAAAGATCAAAAACATGTAATTAAATTTGTTGCTCCCTTTTTGTTTCCTCCCTCTCTTCTTTTCTTCTCCATTTGCAACTTCTCTCTTCTACTCTCTTCTTCTCCATTTGCAACTTCTATAATTAAGCTCTCCTCTTCCTTGCTCTAAGGATCTAGAGGGAAAAAGATGAATGGTACGTGATGGCACACTGGGCATCAATGATGGTGGGGGGTTGTGCTGTTCATGTTAATGTCAGTGGAATTGGTGTTGGATTTTCTGGGACAAGCTGCTATGTTGAATTCAAGAGCTTCTGGACCGATAGAGACGTGTACACCACCCTCTTTTCCATCTTTATCCTTGCCTTCTACATCCCCATATGTAATTGGTGTTAGGGTTAGGGTCTTTGTATGGCTGCTCGGTGATTGTTTTTACTTTCTATGCCTATTTTGTATGCCTTCTTGTCGTTTGGCTTGTGAGCACTATTGCTATTGATATTGTTTTCATGATTAATGAAAGTTTTTATGATGCACGCGCAAGTGTATTAATGGAACGAATGATTATAATAAACTATTTTATTTTTTTATTTGATATGGCATTCATCTAAAATAGAGAATATAATTTGATTAGGATATATATATATATATATATATATATATATATATTTGAATATAGCTAAGTTTAAAATTGCTATTTTTTATACTTAAATTACGAATCTTAAATTCATATATACAAATCTTAAATCATCAAATATATATATATATATATATACCTTTGTGATATGTGAATTATGTGGATCCAATGTGAGATAGATGATCAAATTCAGATTTGATTACATTTGAATATTGTTAACTTTATATATATTAACAAGACTGGGCAGCAAATGTTCAAATGGTTGCATGGAAAAAACTAGCATAGAGATTTGATTTACTAGTGCTACTTGGTTATCCCAAAGGACCTAACTCAGGTTCATGCGAGTCAGCTCGATCTTAACTATAAGTTATCAAAGTCACGTCGATGACTGACCAAATTGCACCCTTCGTGTGGTCTCAAACTTTTTTAACCTAATCACATGCCGGGGCTAACTGCTGCCATAAAGCTTTTAGTCCAACAATTAATAAGAAAGACAAAAAAACATTGCTAATGTAACTCACTGATTTGGTGGACCAACAATCCCCTCAAATTGCTATAAGCTAGATGTTGCATGTTTTTCATTTTAATATCATCAGCAGAGGAGGATGCTATTATATAATCCATGTTGATCATTGGCTCTGTTGACGCCAAATCATCTTTCTCGATAGTCCGCGAGCGTTCGGTTGCCTTCTCTGGTGAGCCTAAGATCTTCCGATGGGCTCCGCTCCAGTTAGGATCCTGCAAAAAGTCCCGAAGGCCGATAATTCCAATGGGAACCCTTTAACGCTCAAGTAAGTGGTTTAGATAATAGCTGTGTATTAGAGAGAGTTCGAGAGCTCGAAGGAAGAGACTCTGTGTGAGCATCTAAGTGTTCATACCTCTTCGAGGTCTCTCTTACCCGCTTTATTAATGTATGTGAGACTTGAAGTTAACCACATGTCGATTATGCATGGTAAGGGCAGCGACAATGGTGCTTGCCTCTTTATGTCACGTCAGGATTGGTAGGCCATGTTCCATCCAGTATGGGTGGCAGCAGCTGATTGGTGGGACAGGTCCCATCAATTGTGGGAGGCCGCAGCAAGATGCTGCAGGTTGTCGCAGGGATCAGGTATTTGTTTGCCAGGCACGTCCCATACATCGTATGTCTATTGTCCTACATAGGATTGTGTCAGGTTTGGGCTCCCTTCCTATATGGAGAAAGAACCAAATATGTAAACCCACTTTGTGTCACACTTGTCTAAGTGGTGAGTTTGATTAGGGTGAGATTAGGTCATTTTTGAGAGAGAGAGAGAAGAGAGCCGCCATTTGAGAGAGAAGAGAAGAAGAAGCCCTTCCCGCATATACTCAGAGTAGCCATCGTAAAATTGCTAATGCAGATTCGTTCACCGTTGGATCGGGCTGAAATATTGACAGCAGGTTTGGAACATCTGGTTCTTCATTCTGAACGGTTGGATCTATGAAACAAGGTCTAAGGTGTGAGAAACTCAGGTCGGATAGTAGCTCTATTTTTGGGTTTGTTAAACTTCTTGGTTCTCTATTGTAAGCTTCTTAGCTTTATTGTTTGGTTGGCTGTGAGCACTCATTTGTGTTCTTTTTAAGACTCTTGTACCCTTATTTAATCATAGTGGAACTATTTCTTTGGTCTGGACGACCCATGGTTTTTACCCTTGCTTTGAGGGGTTTTCCACGCTAAAAATCTTGGTATCTCTTGTGTGTTTGTGATATTCAATTGCTGCCATATTTTTGTCATTGCTCCTCACAGATTCTTGCAAGTTGGGGAAATATATCTCCGCTGCATATTATGATTTATTGGTACTGTGTTATTGTTTCCCCATCAGAGTGGTATCATAGCTCTTTGGTTTGGGGCTGTTTGACTTGCTTGAATGATGGAGGCAAATACAAATAAGATAGTTTGTTTGAATGGCACTAATTATCATTTGTGGAAGGGCAAAATGAAGGATTTGCTATTTGTGAAGAATTTGCATCTTTCTGTGTTTACTACTAAGAAGCCAGATTTCAAGTTGATGAGGAATGGGAATTTGAACATCAGCAGGTTTGTAGTTTTATTCGGCAGTATGTAGAAGTAATGTTTATAATCACATTGCTAATGAGACACATGCTAGAGCCTTGTGGGAGAAGATTGAATCATTGTATGCCTCTAAATCAGGAAATAATAAATTATATTTATTGAATTCTCTGATGAATTTTAGGTACAAGGAGGGGACTTCTATTTTAGATCACTTGAATGAATTTCAAGGGCTCCTAGATCAATTGTCAGGAATGGGTATCAAGTTTGATGATGAAGTGTTGGGACTATGGCTACTGAATACTCTACCAGAGTCTTGGGAGACATTTCAGGTTTCAATTACAAACTCAGCCCCAATGGTATTATTACTTTGCAAATGGCAAAGGGTGGTGCTCTTAATGAGGAGATGAGAAGGAAGGCACATGGTACTTCATCTCAGTCCGAGGTGCTTGTCACTGAAAATAGGGGAAAAAGTCAGAGAAAAGAACCAAAGGATGGTAGAGAGAAGAGCAGAAGCAAGTCCAAGTCAAGATATAAGAATGTGGAGTGCCATTATTGTCACAAAACAGGGCACATACAGAAGAATTGTTTTTGAGGAAAAGGGAGAACAAAAGCAAGAAGGGTAAGTAGAAAAGAAGGATCGTGATGATGATGATGATCGTGTTACCAATGCTACCGATGATGATCTTATTATTCTCCGTGACCATGAGTCAGTTAATCTTGTATCAAATGAGAGCATGTGGATAATTGATAGTGGCGCTATACTGCATGTTACACCAAGGAAGGAGTTCTTCACGTATTACACTTCTGGTGACTTTGGAGTGTTAAAGATGGGTAATGATGGTGTGTCTAAGGTGATTGGTGTTGGTATGTTTGCGTGCAAACCAACATGGGAATGCAGCTGCTGCTTCGAGGAGTCAAACATGCTCCGGATGTTCGCTTTAATTTGATTTCTGTGCAGATGCTTGATGACGGTGGTTATGATAATCACTTTGGTTCTAGAAAGTGAAAACTCACCAAAGGTAACTTGGTTATGGCTAGAAAAGAGAAAATTTCTAAACCGTATTGGACAAAAGCTTTGGTTGCTAAAGACAGTGTGAATGTCGTGGATATGGAGGCATCTTTGTGGCACCGAAGGCTTAGTCATATCAGTGAAAAAGGGCTGAACTGCTTAGCTAAAAAGGATGTGCTTCTAGGATTGAAGAGTGCAAAGTTGGAGAAGTGTTCTCATTGCATGGCTGGTAAACAAAACAGAGTATCCTTTGAGAAGCATCCTCCCTCAAGGAAGTCAGAGTTGCTTGAATTGGTGCATTCTGATGTTTGTGGTCCATTGAAGGTAAAATCCTTTAGTGGTGCACTTTATTTTGTTACCTTTATTGATGATTGTTCCAGAAAACTATGGGCCTATGCATTGAAGACAAAAGACCAGGTGTTGGAGAAGTTCAAACAGTTTCAGGCTTTAGTTGAGAGGCAGTCAGGCAAGAAGCTGAAATGTATTCGTACTGACAATGGTGGTGAGTTTGTGGACCCTTTGATGTCTATTGCAAGCAGCAGGGTATTGCACATGAAAAGACTCCTCCTAAAACTCCTCAGCTGAATGGTTTAGCAGAAAGGATGAATAGGACATTGATTGAGAGAGTGAGGTGTATGCTCTCTGAAAAAAAATTGCCCAAACACTTTTGAGGTGAGGCATGTACACGGCAGTGCATGTTATTAATCTTAGTCCTACAGTTGCTTTGGACAGTGAGGCACCAGACAAAATTTGGTTTGGTAAGAATGTCAGATATGATCATTTGCGAGTCTTCGGTTGCAAGGCATTTGTGCATGTTCTAAAGGATGAGAGATCCAAGTTGGATGCTAAGACGAGATAGTGCATCTTTATAGGTTATGGTCAAGATGAATTTGGTTACAGGTTTTATGATCCTATTGAGAAAAAGCTTATTAGAAGTCGTGATGTGGAGTTCATGGAAGACCAAACCATTGAAGACATTGATAAGGTGGAGAAGATTACACCCGAAAAAGGTAATAAGCTGATTGATGTTGACCCATTTCGGTTGCCTGTTCACAATCTGGATAATGCTAAGAGTAGTGTTCAACAAGATGAGCAACATGATTATGTTGATAATCAATAGCTTGGAGATGAGTTAGATGTTCCAACTAATGATGCTGAAGAGGAACATGAGATGTCACAAGATGATAATCTTAGTTATGCTCTTGAACCACCTCAAAGTCAACTCAGGAGGTCTAACAGGCAGAGACAACCATCTACAAGGTATTCGTTGATGAGTATGTGACTTTGACTGATGGGGGAGAACCTGAGTGTTTTGAAAAGGCCATTGAGAGTGAAGAAAAACAAAAGTGGTTGGATGCAATGCGAGATGAGATGCAATCTTTGCATGACAATCATACTTATAATTTGGTGAAGTTGCCTAAAGGCAAGAGGGCCTTAGAAAATAGGTGGATTTATAGGGTAAAACATGATAGTAATGCTGCATCTCCAAGGTAAAAAGCTAGATTAGTGGTAAAAGGCTTCAGACAGAGGAAGGGTGTTGATTTTAATGAGATTTTCTCACCTGTGGTGAAGATGTCTTCTATTAGAACCGTGTTGAGTTTGGCTGCTACTCTTGATTTGGAGGTAGAGTAAATGGATGTGAAAACTGCTTTCCTTCATGGTGATTTGGAGGAAGAGATTTACATGAAGCAACCTGATGGCTTTCAAGTTGAAGATAAAAAAGACTATGTGTGTAGGCTAAAAAAGAGCCTATACGGTTTAAAGCAGGCTCCGAGGGAATGGTACAAGAAGTTTGAGCCTGTCATATGTGAGCAAGGCTACAAGAAGACTACTTCTGACCATTGTGTCTTTGTTAAAAATTTTTCTGATAATGACTTCATTATCCTGTTATTGTATGTTGATGACATACTTATTATTGGGAAAAATGTTTTTAGGATTGACAGGTTAAAGAAGCAGTTGGGCAAGTCATTTGCAATGAAGGACATGGGAGCTGCTAGGCAGATTCTTGGTATAAGAATCATGTGTGATAGAATGGAGAAGAAACTTTGGCTGTCACAGGAACACTATATTGAAATGGTGCTGCAAAGATTCCAGATGGAAAATGCTAAGGTTGTAAGCACTCCTCTTGCTACTCATTTTAAGCTGAGTGCTAAACAAAGTCCTTCAAATGAAGTTAAGAAATTAGATATGGAACGGGTTCCTTATGCTTCTGCTGTGGGTAGTTTGATGTATGCAATGGTGTGCACAAGATCAGACATAGCACATGTTGTTGGTACTGTCAGTAGATTTCTGTCAAACCCAGGTAGAGAGCATTGGAATGCAGTGAAATGGATTTTAAGGTATCTTTGTAGTACAACTGGTATGAGGTTTTGTTTTGGAGGTGATGAGCCTACATTGGTGGGGTACTCAAACTCAGATATGGCTGGAGACATTGATTCCAGAAAGTCCACTTCGGGCTATATGATTAAATTTGCAGGGGGAGCTGTAGCTTGGCAGTCTAAGTTGTAGAGGTGTGTAGCATCGTCAACTATAGAGGCAGAGTTCATTGCCATTATTGAAGCATACAAGGAGTTGCTATGGGTGAAGAAATTCTTACAGAAGCTAGGCTTTGTTCAGAACCAATATCTGTTGTTTGTTGACAGTCAAAGTGCTATCCATCTTGGTAAGAATCCAACTTTCCATTCAAGGTCCAAACATATTGATGTGAGGTATCATTGGATATATAATGTTTTGGATGCTAAGCTGTTGGAGTTGGCTAAAATTCATATGATAATAATGGTGCTGATATGATGACTAAAGCATTACCAAGAGGAAAGTTTGAAACTTGTGAGATCGCCAGTTGGCGGTTATCTCCACATAGTTGTGAGGGGGAGATATGTTGGGTTTGGGCTTCCTTTCTATGTGCAGAAAAGGCCCAAATGTGTAAGCCCACTTTGTGTCACACTTGTCTAAGTGGTGAGTCTGATTAGGGTGAGATTATGTCATTTTTGAGAGAGAGAAGAGAGCTGCTATTCGAGAGAGAAGAAAAGAAGAAGCCCTTCCCGCACATACTCAGAGAAGCCACCGTAAAATCGTTACTGCAGATTCGTTCACCGTTGGATGGGGCTTAAATTTTGACAGAAGGTTCAGGACATATGGTTCTTCATTCTGAACGGTTGGATCGGTGAAACAAGGTACAAGGTACGAGAAACTCAAGTCGGACAGTAGCTCTATTTTTGGGTTTGTTAAACTTCTTGGTTCTCTATTGTAAGCTTCTTAGCTTTATTGTTTAGTTGGCTATGAGCACTCATTTGTGTTCTTGTTTGAGACTCTTTTGTACCCTTATTTGATCATAGTGGAGCTATTTCTTTGGTCTGGACGACCCATGATTTTTACCCTTGCTTTGAAGGGTTTTTTACGTTAAAAATCTTGGTGTCTCTTGTGTGTTTGTGATATTCAATTGCTGCCATATTTTGTTATTGCTCCTCACAGATTCTTGCAAGTTGAGGGAATATATCTCCGTTGCATATTGTGATTTGTTGGTACTGTGTTATTGTTGGTACTATGTTGTTTCCCCATCAAATTGTGTGGACAGTAGCGAGTGGTGGAGTGTTAGAGCTAGGTATGTAGGCCCCTCAATGAATCCTACCTGGGTAGCCGCTGGGGCACTGCCCGGTTGGTGGCTAAGCCTGACTTGGGGCCATGGAAGGTAGCTGAAGTGCAGCCCGGGTGGCTGAATGGATCGGAGTCTACTCTAAGAGGCCGACTGGAGGTGCTTCTGATCCACATATGTAGCTCCGGGTTCATACATTGGGGTTGGCGTTGCTAGTTTCCTTCAGAAGTGGTGGGCCCCCGACGTCCGGATACATAACCGTGCTGACTTGGGGCCAGAGATCATGCCCTCATGGAAAGGACGGAGGGAGTGGGGGCTCCCAACGCCATTATGGGTCCCACGTATCTGCGCGCTGTGCCATAATTCGACATCCAAGTTTCTGACCCACGGCGGGTGGAATTCGATCCTTGAGGGTGCGCTTCGAGGCCTATTTATGATTGCCTAGCCGCTCTACACTGGGCAGCAGGCGAGTCTGCTGACGTCGACGGAGGCTGAGTAGAAGAGGCCGAGTTTGGAGGCTAAATAGGAAGAGGCTGACTTCAGTGGCCGAGCAGGAAGAGGCCGAGTCCAAAGGCCGAGTGGGAAGGGACCAACTCCAAAGGCTGGGTTTGGGGGCTGAGCAGGAAGGGGCCAATTCCGAAGGCTAAGTGGGAAGGGGCCAACTCCGGAGGCTGAGTCCGAGGGCTGAGCAGGAAGGGACCGACTGAGAATGGCTGACCTGGGTGTAATTACCATTGTCTATGGGGTTTATTGGCCCCATCAAGCTCCATTGTGGACTATTTTGATTATTTGAGATAAGTTTAGATGGAGTTTGGCAGCAAGATCTACCATATTCAAAATTCTAACACGAAAGGTCATTGAGTTTATAACTTTTTTATATTGTATCATTTTCAACATTCCATGAGTCAAATTAAAGCTCTAGTCCACTAAGATCATTGTTTTTTTTTTCTACAAAATAAATTACTTAAGGCAATATTTTTTAAAAAAATTCTCTTCCAGTGATACTTTGAAAGGATATATATTTATATATATATATTCCCACGTGAGAGAGGAAACTAGCGCTAGAGTTGATATATATATATATTCCCACGTGAGAGAGGAAACTAGCGCTAGAGTTGATAAAAAATTCAAAATCCAATTCTTTCATATATTTTTAACATATATGCATTCAGTATATATGTGTATAATATGTATGCATATAAAAGTTTAGAAGAACTTATTGCTTCTTCCGGCTAGAAAAAGGAATCAAATCCTGATTTGGAGAGACAAACCTTGGTATTATAAATAGAAACTTTTGTAGTAGCTTTTGATTGATCAGCGTACGTACCTAAAAAAGATAAAATCTAGTTTTAAATTTTGTTAGAAATAATTTTTTAAAATAAATAATCTGAGCTGACTGGATTAGGAAATTGTTTAATTCTTTCTTTCTGGTTGTTTAATTGATTCAAGTGGAACTTTATTATTTTGCAAGATCATATGGCTTTATCACGCCGTTAGTAGAATGCTTAGAGGACATTTTATAAAGCACTATGCTATTTCACAAATCAAATGATTCCATATTTTAAAGCACTATGCTATTTCACAAATCAAATCATTCAGGGTTCTGGAGTTGGATGCTCGGCGATCCTTGTCCTCTCATACTGTCTCATATTTTGTATTCGGATATCTCGGGTTTGACTCACCCTAGATTGGTGTGATCACCCGCTTGTACCAAAAAAAAAAAAAATGATTCCATATATGTAAGACATGTTGCAATGAAGATAGGGCTAATTAGGTTTGGTGATTGACAGTCCTTTGCGAGAGCTTTTCGGGGATTCAAACTTGGTGATGACACTTCATATTTTTATTAAAAGAAAGAAAAAAAAAAACTTGCATCCAAAAATTAGAAACACATCCATATATATAGAAAGCTAGCCCTAAATCCTCTCTTATTATTTTGTTCATGCTCCTTTGGGGGGGGGGGGGTCTAGTTCACTCAATTTCTTAAGTTTTCAACTCTTTTTAAAGATGTTTAGCCTGGGATTATATTTTTTTAAAAAAAAATTTTTTCCTTTTACCCCTCAAATTATTAATCTAAAGAAGACGAGCCAATAAAATTAAAAACAAAAACTTTCATCAACATTTTTTTTAAATCGCATGCCAAACACATCCTTAACAGTAAATTAAGTGGCTTGCATCTTAAGATAGCTCTAGGTCTATCTTTATTCTACTTTTTATCATTTTTTTTTTTTTAAATTAAACAATGACCTTTTTCCAAGCCATCACCACAATTAGCAGTAAGAAATGAGCCAAATTAGGTTGGGTTTTAGTTTGTTTATATTTCCACCTTCGTTCAATTCTCTTGAGAACCGTTGAAGAATTCGTTTTAAACACTAGTTAGGGGATCGATTACTCTTGCTGTACGTGTAACTTAAAATTAATTACCAAACTTATCTAGATCAATTTTTTTTAAAAAAAAGAAATTAATATGAAATAAAGGAATTTCACATCCAATATTGTTGAAGATAGACTTGAAATTCATTCCCCAACCATGGCACAACATCAGTAGTTGATCAGTATACGTTTGTAAATCCAAATAGATGTCGGATAAAAATACAAAATACCTCTACCAAGTTTGCAGTTGCAAAGCATGAAGAACATTTTTGAGAGGAACCAGTACAGAATACTCCCAACCAAAGTTGAAGCATATGAAATTTTTACCATCTTTTTGCATCAGCCGGCATGCACGTGAATCCCTACTGCAATCACCAAGATGGTTAGTACTGCGAAGAAGATGACACCGTGGACGAGAATTGAGATCCCACTCGTGTACATATTACCAAACTCTATTATTCTTGTCCTCGCTGGTAGCTGAAACATGAGCCCCGGTGATAGGAGAATGAAGAGAACCACCGCAACGATCACAGGTCCCCAATCCGTCGCCATCCCGATCTACCTCCTCCGTGAGCTTCAATGAAGGAAGATGTTATATTCTTCCCTCTTCTTTTCCCCCTTTAGACGATCGAGAATGATGGGTGTGGTTATAAGAAACATTCTTAGAGAGGGAGGAGAAGCCATACTTAAGAAGTAAGCAAGGGGAGAGAAAAGAAGGGGTGACATATCTTTTAATTTTGAGTTAATGGGAACCCATGCTTTACCGTAATTCTTTTGATCATCGGCCACTAAGGCTTCTTTTTATATCGTGGTGGTAGGACAAGATGCATGGGAGTGAACCTTTAAGGAAAGCCATGCCGCCATCCCAAGATCTATCTTTCTTGATGATCAGCTCGTGCGAAAGGAAGCGACTTTAAAGAGTGGAGACCATCTTTCTTGCGAAAGACGCCAACAGAATTGCAACTAGGGAGGGCAAACCAGGCTTCTTTGATGGGAAAGAATTCGTGTACGAGCAAATACTAGCAGACCGTAATACGCAGCGGAATAATAAATAAAAATGCGCAAACCACACAATCACAGAAACACCAAGATTTACGTGGAAAATCCCTTCAAGATAAAGGGAAAAAAAACCACGGGCAAGCCAGAGAAGAAGATCCACTATAAAATAATAAATATCCAAGTCTCAAAGTTCCTTGCCAGAACTTGAGAAACAATCACAAGAGAATAATAGGGATATAAGGATTACGTCACCGAAAAATATGGTCTCCTGCGTTACCTCCTTATTTTCTTCCCTTCTCTTCTTCTTCTTCTGCAGCACCTTCACGTGATTCCTGGAGTGGAAGTCCTCCCACGTAGTTAAGCACCAAGCAGCAGCCCTTCCTTCTCTTCCCCTAGCAATCCATGCTCCTAGAAAAAAGAAATACCTGCTACATGCTTCTCCTCTATTTCCATACGGCTGCTCCTTAAAAAAGAGAAAACCAAAAAAGGAAGGCGGCTACTCCTTTTATAAAAAGAGAAAAACAAATCCTAGTAAAAAGGAGTAGCGCTCCCTTTTGCCCTAATGGGCTGAATAAGTGGGCCATGGGCCCAACAACCTCCCCCTTCAGCCCATAAGGGAGGCTGTCTCATGCTTCCTTAGTGTGAAATCATGCCGACCAGCTGTCGGCATATCTCTTGCCTTTCTTTTGATAAGGTCTTTGTCAACATGTCTGCCCCATTTTCATCTGTGTGAATTTTCTGAAGCTGTAACTGCTTCTCTTCAAACACATTTCGAATCCAGTGGTATCTCACATCTATATGCTTTGACTTGAAATGAAAAGTTGGGTTCTTGCACAAGTGGATGGCGCTCTGGCTGTCACAATGTACCACATAATTTTTCTGTTTCAATCCCAATTCATGTAAGAATTCTTTCATCCACAGCATCTCCTTACAGACCTCGGTAGCAGCAATATATTCTGCCTCTGTGGTAGAGAGAGCTACACACCTTTGCAATCTGGATTGCCATGACACAGCTCCCCCTGCAAAAGTAAGTATGAAACCTGATGTGGACTTCCTTGTATCAATATCTCTCGCCATATCTGCATCTGTGTAACCAATCAGCACAGCTGGACCACCCCCAAAGCTTAAACAAACTTTGGAGCTTCCTCTGAGATATCTGAAGATCCACTTCACTGCTGCCCAATGCTCTTTCCCTGGATTTGCAAGAAATCTGCTAGCAACACCCACTGCATATGCGATGTCTGGCCTCGTACATACCATCGCGTACATCAAACTTCCGACTGCTGAAGCGTAAGGAACCTTCTTCATTTTCTCCTTCTCCTCATCACTTGAAGGACTTTGCTCTGAGCACAACCTGAAGTGACCTGCAAGAGGAGAACCAACTGGCTTTGCATTGATCATACTGAACCTATCCAATACCTTCTCAATGTACTTTTCCTGTGACAACCATATTTTCTTGATTCTTCTATCACGGGAAATCTGCATACCCAGTATTTGCTTTGCTGGTCCCATATCCTTCATTTCAAATGAATTGCTCAGCTCCTTCTTCAACCTGTCAATCATAGACATATCTTTCCCAAGAATAAGCATGTCATCAACATAAAGTAGGAGTATGACAAAATCCTCACTAAACCATTTGATATACACACAATGATCTGAAGCCATTCTTTTGTATCCATTTTCAGCCATAAATGAATCAAATTTCTTGTACCACTGCCTTGGAGCTTGCTTCAGCCCATATAAGCTTTTTTTCAATCTGCAGACAAGATTTTCTTTACCTTTGACTTTGAAGCCTTCTGGTTGCTCCATATAGATTTCCTCCTCCAAATCACCATGAAGAAAAGCTGTCTTCACATCTAACTGCTCAACCTCCAAGTCTAGACTAGCAGCAATACCTAGAGCAACACGAATTGAAGACATTTTAACAACAGGAGAAAAAATCTCTTCAAAGTCAATACCTTTCTTTTGACCAAAGCCTTTCACAACCAATCTGGCCTTGTACTTTGGTTGAGAACAATGCTGTTGAGTCTTTAACCTGAAAACCCACTTGTTCTTTAAAGCCTTCCTTCCTCTTGGTAGTTCCACTAAATCATATGTGTGGTTCTTCTGTAAGGCATCCATTTCTTCCAGCATACCTACTAACCACTCCTTTTTCTGCTCACTTTCAACTGCCTCCTGGTAACATTCTGGTTCACCTGCATCAGTAAGCATTATATATTCATCTGTAGAATACCTTTTGGAAGGTTGACGTTGTCTGATAGATCTTCTCAGCTGAGGCTCTGTAGGAGGTTGCTCCTGATCTCCTTCCTGCTCAACATGTCCTACAGGTGAGTTAATACCTGCTCCTGCACTATTTTCTTGCACATCTCCCCTATCACCCTGATTTACTAGAGGAGTAACTGGATCACAGTCTGTTAATCCTCCTGCAGAAGACTTGACTGACACCTCCTTCTTGAAGTCTTGAAGGGTTTGATCTTCAAAAAATACCACATCTCTGCTTCTGAATACCTTCTGCTTTTCTGGATCCCAAAGTCTATAACCAAACTCATCATGTGAGTAACCAAGCAAAGCACATTCTTTTGTCTTACCATCCAGCTTGGACCTCTCAATGTCTGGAACATGTGCAAATGCACGACAACCAAACACTCTCAAGTGCTTATAAGAGACATCTTTTCCTGACCATACACGCTCTGCAACATCACCATCTAGAGCTGTACATGGTGACAAGTTTATTACATCAACCGCTGTCTTCAATGCCTCATCCCAAAATCTTTTAGGTAACTTGGACTGTGAAAGCATACATCTGATCTTTTCCATGATGGTGCGGTTCATTCTCTCTGCAATTGCATTATGCTGAGGAGTACCAGGAACTGTCATCTCATGTTGAATGCCATGTGATCTGCAATAATTATCAAATAACCCTGTGTACTCACCACCATTATCTGACCTTATACATTTCAGTTTCTTTCCTGTCTCTCTTTCAACTCTGGCATGAAACTCTTTGAAGACATTAATAACCTGATCTTTAGTCTTCAAACCATAGACCCAAACTTTTCTAGAAAAATCATCTATAAAAGTGACAAAATAAAGTGCACCACTGATGCCTGGAACATTAACTGATCCACTAGGAGTTTTTGTCCTCAGAGGACCACAAACATCTGTATAGATACGATCCAAAACATGCATTTTTCTAGATAAAGCAGGACTAGCAAAAGAAACTCTATGTTGCTTGCCAACCAAACAATCAACACATGGGTTCAGATGTACACCTTTGAAGTCTGGTAGAACTTCTCCTTGGAAAGAACTTGCAGCCCCTTCTCACTCATGTGTCCCAGTCGTTTATGCCACAACTCCATGCTGAAGTCGTTCTCTGTAACATTCAACTGTTCACCATAAGCTTTAGCCTGCAACCTGTATAAAGTGTGACATTTCTTCCCACTGGCTACAACAAGTGAACCTTTACTGAGCTTCCATTGCCCTTTATGAAATCTGCTATCAAAATCTTCATCATCAAGTCTTCCAACTGAGATTAAATTTAGCCTCAAGTCAGCTACATGCCTTACATCCTTGAGCACCAACTTACAGCCAAGATTGGTCTTCATGTGGATGTCACCCATGCCAATGATGTCTGCTGTGCCTTGATTTCCCATCTTGACAACACCAAAATTTCCAGTCTTATATGTAGAAAAAAACTCCCTCCGTGGTGTAGCATGATAAGAAGCACCTGTGTCAATCACCCACTCATGATTCTGACACTCACATGAGAAGATACCATCAGAAGTAGACAAAATCAAATAATCATCACTCTGCACAGTAGCTGTGATATTCTCCTTTGACTCTGTATCCTCCACTTCTTTTCCCTTTTTCTTACTCTTCTTAGGCTTCTTACACTGATTCTTGTAGTGCCCTTTCTCACCACAGTTATAGCAAGTAATATCTTTTCTTGACCTTGATTTGCTTCTACCCTTGTATGAATTGTCTCTATTTCTAGACTTTGACCGTCCTCTATTCTCTGAGACAAGTGCCTGTGAATCAATCTGAGAAGTTGCTGAATTTTTCCTTCTTAACTCCTCATTCAACAAACTGCCTGTTACTTGACTCATGGTGATAACACCGTCTGGTGCAGAATTACTGAGGGAAACTACCAGTGTCTCCCAACTTTCTGGCAATGAACTGAGAAGTAACAATGCCTGCAACTCATCATCAAGAGACATTTTCATAGAGGATAACTGGTTATTAATACTCTGCATTTCATTCAAATGCTCAGCAATAGAAGCACCCTCTTTATATTTCAGATTCACTAGTTTTCTGATCAAGAAAGCCTTGTTGCCAGCTGTTTTTCTCTCATATAGACTTTCTAACTTTTTCCAAAGAGAGTTTGCAGAAGTCTCAGTGGAAACATGGTGAAAGACACTATCATCCAACCATTGCCGAATAAAACCGACTGCCTTCCGATCTAACATGATCCAAGCATCGTCTGTCACTGTAGCGGGCTTTGCTTTGACCCCTTCTAAAGGTCCATATAGATCCTTGCAATATAAGAGGTCCTCCATCCTTGGTTTCCATATCATCCAATTGTTTCCGTTCAGACTGATCATGCGGGAAACATTACCGGCCTCCATGCTCGCACACACAAAAAAAATTCACAGGCTCTGATACCAGTTGATGGGAAAGAATCCGTGTACGAGCAAATACTAGCAGACCGTAATACGCAGCGGAATAATAAATAAAAATGCGCAAACCACACAATCACAGAAACACCAAGATTTACGTGAAAATCCCTTCAAGATAAAGGGAAAAAAACCACGGGCAAGCCAGAGAAGAAGATCCACTATAAAATAATAAATATCCAAGTCTCAAAGTCCCTTGCCAGAACTTGAGAAACAATCACAAGAGAATAATAGGGATATAAGGATTACGTCACCGAAAAATACGGTCTCCTGCGTTACCTCCTTATTTTCTTCCCTCTCTTCTTCTTCTTCTTCTTCTTCTTCTGCAGCACCTTCACGTGATTCCTGGAGTGGAAGTCCTCCCACGTAGTTAAGCACCAAGCAGCAGCCCTTCCTTCTCTTCCCCTAGCAATCCATGCTCCTAGAAAAAAGAAATACCTGCTACATGCTTCTCCTCTTTTCCATACGGCTGCTCCTTAAAAAAGAGAAAACCAAAAAAGGAAGGCGGCTACTCCTTTTATAAAAGAGAGAAAAACAAACCCTAGTATAAAAAGGAGTAGCGCTCCCTTTTGCCCTAATGGGCTGAATAAGTGGGCCATGGGCCCAACATTCTTCTCCTTGGCGATCAACTCATGTGAAAGGAAGCATCTTTAAGGCAGTGTTTCATTTCCTAAAAACTATTTCTGGATAAGTGTACCATTTTTTTAATTATAACTTTGCCATCAAGGGATATAACTCTAGTTATTTTTTAAGGGTATAACAGTCATTACATAGTAGGGCAAATTGCATATTTTTTTTAAAGTGAGGTGTGTGGAGAGCAATTTTTGCAATGCGGATAGAAGCTCTCAACTAATACTTATTTACTAATAATCAATATAATTTTTATGTTATTTTGAAATGCAACTAAATATAGCCATTGTTGAATTAAAAATACCAACAAAAATATTTGAAATTTAATTCAAATAATTGCTGTAGTACTTTCTTGGCAATTATAAATGCCATTAAAATATTTTAAATTTAATTAAGCTTATTATTACATCACGATTTTTAACATTTATAAGCGTCTCAAATGGTAGCCATGGCATTCTTAGAGTGCTAGAAAAACCTAATTACAAAAATGCCATAAAAGATCATACTTTTATGGATATTTTATGAAAGTGCTAGAAAATAATTTTTGATATAATTTTAAGTGGCATTTCTTTGGCATTTGATAAAAATGTCAGCTTTGAAATATCTTATATTTTTAAATCTTTTTTAGCATTTTGTTTGAATGCCAGCAAAAAATCATTTTTACTGTAGTGGTACTTATTTTTAAGCACCTTGTTTAAAAAGTTTTAAGTTTTCTTGATCAACCCATTTCATCTCCTCTTCTCTTTCGGTTGCCCTGCGCGTAACATCGGATAAATTAGATCTGAATTAAAGAAGGATAATATATAAAACTCTTACCCATACCTTGTCAGAAGTAAGATACATCTTAAAAGCTATTTACTTATTTAACATAACTATTTGTGACATTTCATGATTATCTTCTCTAGCAATAAATCATATTGGCTTATGTCAAGCGTGGGTTTTTAAGTCAGAAAAGAGTCTGCAAGTGTCACTAATTAAACAAAATGATCACGTAATGAAGTGTATTTGACAAGCAGAAATTGATCATTTTGGATCCTTGAAAAATGGTTCATGGCTACGAGTAGAGTTGAGCATCGCACTCATATGTTTGTCATTGTGTAAAGTATATAATATCAAACTAGAGTGGCTACCATTTTATAGCTATTAGCGCAGTTGACTTTGTGCCAGTAGTCAAATTCAGAGGACAGTTTCTTGAAAAGATAACCGATATTGGAGATGATGTTCTATTATGAAAATGTATAAGTGAACTCCTAATCTGCAGGTATGACCTCCCACTGTGATTTTAGTTTGGTTATAATCAAATTTGTATATCAATAATGATAACCCAGACAATATTTTTAGCAAGAGGCATAGTGGTCTCTTGCTTCATGATATGAGTTGGATTAAGGATTGTTCTAACATGGATCCAACCTACAACCTAAATTAAATTCTTATTCAAAATTATGACTTAATCTAATTTAAATTGTTTTGATCCAAGTAAAACTTTACCCTTAGATTCAAGTTGATTCAACTCTTTAATACATGCCCGATCTATTTAAAGTTTGGATTAGGATATTTGATCCATACACAACCCTAATAAAACAAAACCCTCTATCCAAACTTATTTGCAATAGGGTTTGGCTGGGTCAACTTCTATTCTTGGATCAAATGATTTTTATCGAAAAAACTATTTTTGCACCATATGCGGTGCAGAAACACATACACCTCGCACGACAAGTCCCTCCCATTATTGGTCATCTCTACATGGACCTTCTAGTTGGACCTCCCATTGATGTTCCTTATCATCCTCCACAATCCCTCTCATTGTCTCTCGTCCACCATCCCTTCCATCCTCTCCTAAATTTTCTTCACAACACATCTAAGACATATCCTTGTTTTGGATGTAGTGTTAGGATTTAAGGGAACAAGGATGGAGCAAGAGACTCATAAAAGTATATTTAAATTATAGAATTAAAAATAAACATATAAGAGAAATGATATGAGTAGCCCCAATTTAAAATAAAATGAGAAAAAATCGATTACGGTAGTTTGGACTATATAACATAGACCTTTAGATATTTTAGTTAGAAAGAGTGATCTTTTAACAATTCATAGTAAGGATAGAGATAGAGGTAGACCTAAACTAATTAATATAGAAATAAAAATTAAAAAAGATATAACTATTTGTAATTTAAATATCGATTTGGTCCTTAATAAAGCAGAGTCACTACAATAAAAGATAGGAGTAGCAACCCTTTTTTGGCGATGCAGGGGTAAAGCGTCGGCAGGCTTTATCCTAATTAAGGTGGAATAAATGCAGGTTCCGAGCCTCCTTGTTCACTAGTTCTTTTCGTGTTTAGATCCGCTGAAACTGTTGTCTGCCAGGTTACTTCAGCACAATAACAATACAATTCTGGTTAGTTGTCATGAGAGAAAGCACCAGGGAAGTTAATGGAAGTTAATGGATTGTTTTTCTAGTAAAATATTGCAAGCTTGTCATGGATTTTGTTGGATATGCAGTTGAGGAAAGCAACCCCGCTACTCAGCAGCAAGTTTGGGATCCCACTGCTCATGCAGTAGGCTATGGCCGGCAGCCACCTCAACCACAGGGCGATGGATTCTACCAACAGATGGATAGTAACCTACTCTCCATATCAGGTACCTTCTTCCATTGCCTTCTTCTTTTGGTTTTGTTTTCCTTACATAAGAAGTGTCTCTGCTCTCTGAAGTAAAAATCACCATAACTAACATATTTGTAACTAGAGCCCCTTTATGCCAAACCTGAACCTGCTTAAACTGGGCTGGTTTCCGCGGAGGTTTTAAATTGCTACC
Organism: Calamus simplicifolius; assembly: GCA_900491605.1. Lineage (NCBI taxonomy): Eukaryota > Viridiplantae > Streptophyta > Magnoliopsida > Arecales > Arecaceae > Calamus > Calamus simplicifolius. The sequence continues at coordinate 140,293 of UESW01004675.1, read as the reverse complement.
CTAGTTATGTCTTACGAAGCATATGAAGCACTGTTAGTTTACCCCCTGCCCCCACACTATAATTTTCCATTTTTTGGCTTCATATTTAATTGTGTAGTTCTTTGTTTGTTTTCAAAAATATGGGGCCTTTGTTTGTTGTTTTGTGTTGTTGTTAGATGTTCATATTGTTTCTTTAGTTGCTTCAAGTTTCTGCATTATAATTTTTAACATTTATCAGAAGCAGTCTACTAATCCTAATTATGTGTCTTCATTGTTTCCTCGATGGTTTCTAAGGAAGCTATCCTCTGTTTAGTGTAGGTATTCTCAGCATTGTGGGTTTTGAATCAAATCATAGAAAAAATGGCATCTGTCTGCTTTCCATAAAAAGATTTACGTCATGTTGACAGCCATTTGTAAAATGCACTTGAAACTTGATGGCATGTACGTGTTTCCATTTAGTTTACCCACATAGATGGGTAAAATGTGATGCATAATAACAATGCAACTTCCAACAACATCAAAATATGGACACAGGCTTTCTTTACTATGTCATTGGCATCTTGAATTGCATCTTGAAGATGCTAAATCATTGTTTATCATGATTAGGCTGTGCCTTCTTGAATACATGATGATGTAAAAGGAAAGTAACATTCATTGTTGTCCTCAATTGAAGCCACTGATAGGCAACTCCTTTTCCTTGCTTAGATTCTACATCTTCAGGATTTCTCTCAGTTGATGTCATCATTTTCTCCAGATATGTTTGAGAACCATGCCTTAATCTACCACAGATATAGCAACAAATATAGCATCTCACTCTCTCTTTCTTGTCTTGATCTTTGGAACTTTCTAGCTGCTTGGCTATTCTTTTTGCTTCTGCCTGGCAGACTCACGAGAGAAATCTGTGGCACTGACATCAGTTGTTATTTTGCTGCCTTGAGACCTAGTTTGTCTGACTTGGAGGGTAACATGTTGCCCAATTAATAGGAAAATATTTTAGACCCATCGTATCATTTTGAAAACAGCTCTGTAGTTCAGCTTTGTAGTTAGGAATCCTTTGTAGCGATCCACCGGGAGCATTCAAATCTTAGCAATTGAATGCCCATCATATTTTATCAAAATATCAATCAGTTAAAATAAGGCTTGCTGGTTGATCAGAGAGACAACAAATTAAAAATATTACAGCTATTGTTTACAAAAATATGTAATGAAGGTCCTCAAACCATGCAGGGTGTGATGTGCTTCTTCCATACTAGGCTAATGAGATGAGAGATGGGTAGACAGAGCAAGTTCAGAACTCAACGTAGCCTTAGCTTGAGGAAGGTAGATGGTCAAGCTTTTGGCATTGCACCTAACTTCTAAGAAAGAAAATGAAAGGAAAGAATTTGGGTTTGATAGAATGTATAAGAAAGAAGGGAACGTTCTGTGGTGAACAAGGAAAAAGTTTTCCTTTTCTTTGGGACAAGAAGAAAACAAGGATATGCTGATGATGCTTTGGATAAAATTCATTCATGCTGGTTGAAGAATTAGTTTTTGATAGGAGACACGACAAGCCATCCGTGTTGCTAGCACGAATCATTATAGATAAGGGTTGACTGTTATAGTTCCGGCTTAATCCAAAACAAAATCTATATGTGTTTAAAAGGTCTACTTAGGGATGTTCCCCTTGCAACAGAAAATCTCCATATGTGGCGAGACTTATTTCTCGCAAGGCGCTAAAATGACCAATCTGTACTCTTTTCCATTCCATACTAGGCTAATGAGATTGAGAGATGGGTAGACAGAGCAAGTTCAGAATAAACCCTGCATGGTTTGAGGACCTTCATTTCTCAACCACATATGTATAAACCCCATGTAGTTGAGAACAGGCTTAGATGAGTTGAGTTGAGTTGATTGAGGTTTTTAGGTAATAGAACGAGTTAGTGCTGCTTAGAATTTGGGAAGAAACCTTTTAAAGTAATTACATAAAGACTAGATCAACAACCCTCCCTTTTGGCCCATGTATCATTGTTTTAATTTGTTTATTTAACTAACTTGATACTTTCGTGATAGAACTCATATGTGGATGACTTGAAGAAAGAGGTGTATACTTAGATCTTGAAGATTTGCTTGAGATCAACTCATCCTCTGCTTTTGGTAATCTTATCTTCCAATCTTCCTCCATGCTAGCCTTAGCCTAAGGAATCTTATTCATTTTTGACTGTTAAGATTGTATTACAAGAGGTAAGGGTACTAAAGCCCATGCACATCAGAAAACATAAACACTTCCTAATGCCTCCACTTTGCATATTCTTTTCCCTTATAATTAATTTTCTCTAAGTTGTATTTTGATGGAGGATTTTTGAGAAGGATTTTATTTGGAATGAGATTTCAAAACCAAAATTCTTTGTTTCACTACTTTTAAGAGACAATTTCTAAAGTTCTATGAAATTTACAAATTCCTAAAAATTATTATTCACATGTCATATATAAATTCCTTAAAATTATTATTTACATGTCAAAATATTTAATTGTATTTATATAAATATTTTTATTTTATATATTTATGTTATTATATTTTATTTATATATTTTTGTTAAATTTATTTATCAAATTTTTATTAATAAATTTTTATTTTATGTAAAATATTAATATTTTATTCTTATTATTTATGCAAAGATTAAGAATTATTAATATCAAATAAATGAAATAATATTTAGTGTAGCCGACCCATGTAGTTGGGAAAAGGCTTATATGAGTTGAGTAATAGCAATTATTATTAATATTAATGATATATTTTTAGTTACATATTTATTAAATATATTATTAGTAATATTGATTATTAGTTATTATTAAAATAAAAAAATATTTATGCAATTAAATTGTTATTCAATATATAATTTATGCAATTAAAATTTATTTATGTATTTTATAAAAATAAAATTTTGTATATATTTCATGATTCATTTATATATTTTTTATAAAATAAATTAATATTTATTACATAAATATTTAATATTTATGTAAAATTACATAAATATTATAGAAAATTTTATAATCCTCCGACAAAATTTCATTTCCAGAAACAACCATCCAAATAGGATATTAATGAAAAATATTATATTTTAGAATGTTGCATTTCTAATTTATGTGAACTTTTAAAATTTCCAACAACCTAGTAAAATTAATTAGGGAGATCAACTTCCCTTACAAGCTCATGGAGGTGACCATAAAGCAAAGCCAGCTAAACTCGGACTGATAATTACATAGCATATTCACGTACGCCAGCCAAAGGCGAGGAGCCAAAATCAAACCATCCGGCTCTCTCCTCCATTTACATATAAAACAACAAAACAAAACCACACGATGCAAGACAAACGCCGCAAGAGAGCCAAGAGAGCCGTGCCAGGACGACGACCTCCAGCCGGCCCCCGTCGCGCGAGTAGAGAAAGATCGCCACGGTGCGCACTTTGTTTTTAACCCTTCTTTCTCCTCGTTTAAGTTTCTTCGTTACTCTATATATCAGCATCCATACACTCTCCATCTCTTCCAGAGGTCTCAACTTCGTTCCCTCAGCTAGCTTTATAGATAGAAGTCTCGAAAGATGTCCGGCGACTGGGGGCCGGTGTTGGTAGGGACGATTCTGTTCGTGCTGCTGTCGCCGGGACTGGTGTTCCAGCTGCCGGGAAAAGGTAGGGTGGTGGAGTTTTTCAACTTCCAAACCAGCGGGATATCCATCTTCGTCCACACCATCATCTACTTCGGTTTCATCACCATCTTTATTATCGCCATCGACGTCCACATCAGCGGTGGCTAGCTAGCAACAATTTATAGCGCCAAGTCCACCCTTCTCTCCGTTTTCCTTGTTTTTTTATTTTTATTTCAGAGCTTTAAAAGCAGTGGGATGGATCCTTTCTTGTTGTTGTTGGTGGTGTGATCTCAAAAGAAACAGAGGAGAGTGGATTTAAAAGAAATATTTATCTATTTTGATAATTTGAGAGTACCATGCTGGCTGCCATTTTTAGCATCTATTTAAATAACATTTTTTAATGATGATTTATTTAAATAATACCGTTTGAACCTCGTCGCATGCCACGGTATTCGGCCTTTTTAAAAAGCCGATGTTAAATTAAATTATCATCTCAACTGATAATTTTAAAAATATTAGTTGGATTCACGATTTATTGTCTCACAATGAATCATTTAGATTAAAAAAAAAAAAAAAAAAAGCTAAGTCCTCGAAACAACGTCCTTTATTTAAAATCATCAGTCTTAGTGGCGATTTTAAAATCGCGTTCAAATCATCACTCCAACTCCAGTGACGATGTCGGAGACTCGGAGTCCGATTTCATGTTGAAATCGTCGCTTATTTCATTTTTAAAATCGTCCCTCGAAGTCACGCCCTCCGCTACAGCGAAGCGCTCTCTCACTGAGAGGTAAACGCCTTAACCTCACCTCCACGTTCTCCCCACTACATCCCTCATCAATCAATCCCGCCATTGAAAACCCTAACCCTAGCGCAAGAGAGCGATCCGATGAAGCTCATCTTTCCGGACGGCGGTTGAAAACCCTCGGTCCTGCGTTGAAAACCCTAACCCTCGCTCCGGCAGCAGTGTGATCGATGGTGGTCCTTTCCTGGCCTTCGAACTCGGATTCCGCGGGGCAAAAGACAACGCTGAGTCTCGCCGGCCATCTTCCTCCTCCATCAACCTGCCATTAAAACCCTAACCCTAATGCCAGAGAGCGCTCCAGCGAAGCTCGGCTTTCTCGTTGGCAGTTGGAAACCCTAACCCTGGCTCGTTGGCTGTGGGATGGTGGTCCTTCTTATTAAATAAACTTGGTGGTCCTTCCTATTGAAATTTTATTTAAATAAACTATTTTGTTTAAATAAACTAAGTAAGCGTTTGTGTGGGATGATCCTTCCTATGAGATTTTGTTTAAATAAACCATGGATGAACTGTAACCTTTTGGTCATATTTGTAATTGAATGGTCATGAGTAATAACAATTTAGTTGGTGAAACCTTTGATACCATTCATATTTGTACCTTTTGGATGATCATTCAAATTTGTAATTGATGGTCATTAATTTGAGTAATAATAATTTAGTTGGTGTAACCTCTTGACCATTCATATTTGTAACTGAATGGTCATTAATCTGAGTAATGACAATTTAGTTGGTGTAACCTCTTGGTCCCTAAATGAATGGTTAACTTGAATAATGACAATTTTAGTTATACCAATCTATATTGCTTAAGATGTGATAACGGTAGGCCATTATTAATGGAGTAATGGATATATAAAAAAAATAACTCTCATATAAATTCAAAAACAGATTCACAAAAAATCAAATCAACATAGCGTAAGAAAAAGTTCTTGTCTATAATCGAGTTTTCATTAGTGCTTTGGTGCAAACTCGATCAAGACTTATCGTATCTTGCAGCGTATTTGTTATTGATCAAGGCTTATCGTATCCTGGTGTATTTGCTATTCATCCATAGAGCATTCGAGAGGATACAAATAACGCTTAAGAAAAGTGTTTCGTGCGTGATTCAAGCCTATCCTTAACTTAATCTCTCTCAGTCCTTATCCTTATTCTTATCATTATCTATATCTAGTTCAACAATCTTAAGCGTTATTTGTATGGAGACCGAGACTACCGTATCCACAATCAAACTCATGAACCAAGACCTCGTGAGATTGGATCGTTTTGATGGCACACGGTGGCAAGACAAACTCAAGTTCTTACTCACGGCATTGAAGATCTTCTATGTGTTGGATCTATATTTGGCCCCAATTTTCAAATCCACCATGGAGGACTCTGATGAACTCAAGACTGAAAGAAAGAAGAGGCGTGAAGATGAACTTATATGTCATGGACACATTCTCAACGCATTGTCAGATTGCCTCTGCGACCTCTACACCATCCGCAGGAGATTTGGAATGCACTTGAATTTAAGTATAAGGCTGAGGAAGAAGGTACTAAGAAATTTTTATCTCTAAATACTTTGATTTCAAGATGAATGATGAGAAAGCAATTCTTGCACAAGTTCATGAGTTGCAGATTATTGTCAACAAGTTGATAGCTATAAAGATAGAAGTTTCTGAACCTTTTCAAGTCGATGCAATTATTACAAAGTTACAACCATCGTGGAACGGATTTAGGAAGAAACTTCTTTACAACTCCGAGGATTATTCCTTGGAACAATTACAAAAACACCTTTGAATTGAGGAGGAATCGAGGGTGCGTGAAAAGCTTGAAAAAATAGATATTGAAATTTCAAAGACAAATGTTATGAGCAATCATAAGAAGTTTAAGAAATATAAGAGAACAAACTTGGTCTCAAAAAGAATCAAGATAAGTTCAAGAAATCCAACAACAATAAGCCTTATGTGAGTTGCTTTTTTGTGGCAAACATGGGCACTTTGCTTGTGATTGCAGGCACCGAAAAGGGCAAACAATAAGGTAAATGCAATCGAAGTAGACGATGATGAGATTGTTGCCACCGTGAACAAAGTCATGGTGGTCAGAGGTAAGGCTCTTGGTTGGTGGTATGATATTCGTGCCACCGTCCATGTTTCCTATGATAAGTCAATTTTCAAGACTTATATAGATATCACCGATGGACAAGAAATTCAAATGGACAATGAAGACCGGTCCAAGGTGCTTAGAAAAGGAAGCGTAGATCTCCACTTCACATTCGGCATGAAGATCACTTTGATCAATGTGTTGTATGTGCCGGATATGATGAGGAATCTTTTTAGTGCAAATTGATTGGGCAAACGGGGATTAAAAGTGTATTTGAGTCAGGAAAACTTATACTATCCTGCAATGATATTTTTGTTAAAAAAGGCTATTCTATTGATGGAATGATCAAGCTTTGTATATTGACAATAATAATAATAATATGTCTTCTGCTTATATTGATGATTATGTTACTTTATGGTATGGTAGATTAGCACATATTGATATTAGCACTATGAAAAGATTAATTAAATGTGGCATGATTTCTTGTAATGTTGATAAGTTTAATAAATGTAAAATTTGTATTAAATCAAAGATTACTAAGAAGTCATTTATAGTGTAGAGAGAAATACTAATTTGCTAGAACTTGTGCATAGTGATATTTGTGAGTTAAAATATGATGAACTAGAGGTGATAATAGATATTTCATT
>UESW01004675.1:110799-132731 GCA_900491605.1 Calamus simplicifolius | reverse complement strand
CACATCGAATAGATGCTGACCCAAACAGGTAGTAAACTTGTTGAGAATGTTGAGGCAAGCAAAACGAACAAAAAAGGATCAAATTATGGCAACGAAACACAGGACAAAGGCTGATCGATGTGTGGTGCTTTCCTAGGTGTAGGCGGTGAGAACAAAAAAATAAAATCAAAAAAACTTAAAACCTCATTGTTTATATATTTCAGAGTTATAAGCCCGAAAGCTCTAATACCATGAATCACAACTAGAACTCTAAAAAAGAAGAAGAAGAAAGTAATTTCTGTGTCTTTATTCATCAATCTCTTAGGTATATATACAAGCTACAAATCCTATGTTAGAAAGAAAAACTATATACATCAAATCCCTATAAATCAGAATTAAATATATTTACTATTTATTTTACAAATGCAATCTACTTCCTATTTTAGAATGCAATCTGTAACAATCCCTATGAATCAGAATCACATATATTTACTTTCTATTCTAAAAATATAATATGTAACATTAATGACACACCTCTTTATTGTTTGCCATTTTCTATTAATCATCGCTCAATCCGGGGGAGTAGCCATCTCTTGTTTTCTCAAAAAACAAAGGTCCTCTCTCAAACATGGGAAATTACACCCACAATATTAAAGCAAAACTAAATGCAAGCTCTCCCGAAGCTTCAGGTTCATTCACCAAAATTAAATGACAAATAAATGCTGAGTTATATATATAGGCCACAAGAGAACTCAAAAACTCACCCAACTACCATGATAAACATCTCATGAAACCAAAAAAGCCCCCACCATGCTTCCTCCAAGCATTGTTGAACCTGAAGCCATAAGAGAGGATAGTATCAATGCCATCCCTCGGCATCCGTCCCATACCATCCATACCTAAGAAATAGCTAGCTTGAACTCACCGTAGTTCTGCTTTCCCACAGCTTGCTCCCAAGGGTCCAATTTGCTCCTAAACATAGCGAACCAGTGGCCCTAAAGCAGCTCAAAGCCGCTGATTATCTCAACATGGAGCTTGACTAGCGACAACCATTGGCTTGACCCTTCACCAAAGGTGATCCCAACAAGGAGGAAAATGGAGGAAGGTAGGGACCCCATACTAGAGCCATGAGCTGACTTGGAGGAGGATTTCCTGGTGGAAGAGTGGATGGCTGCAGCGAAACTAGGGAAGCCTAGCACATCTATGTGGTGATGCAAAAGGATTGTTTTATTAGAATTTTAGATTTTTTCAATTATTTTTAGATGCAGATTTATTTTATTTTTCAAATATTTTTCCAATATTTTTCAAGTTCATTGGAAGTTGTTGATGAATAAAACCTAGCTAGGCCTTTCTTAGAGTTAGACATAATATAATCTAGATCAGGGATTCCTATCTTAACGAGACGAGAGACATCTCAGTCATTCCATACTATCCCAAAGAGATTCTGAGACTTATATCAATCATCCCATCCCATCCTATCTCGACTATAAGAAATTAATACTCTAATTTTAAATAGATCTAATTTTTGAAGTTCAAATATTTTTAAAATCAAATAAAGCACTAAAGCTTTATAAAAAAAATAGAAAAAAGCATCAAAAGCAAGTACTCGGATGTCTAATCAGGAATAGAATCGGGATAGGACTTAGGGCATCTTATTCCCTCTAAAAACCAAGATGATGTGTCTATCCGTCAAGATTTAAAACCATGGTCTAAATCATCTATAGTTTTAGAAATATGAGTCATCATAATCAAGCATTAAAGCGATGTAAATAGGGACAAATAAATGGAATTAATGGTTCGCATAAAGTCTAAGTATGAATTGCTCAAGTAAAAACAAGACTTAAATACAATAGAAATCTAACGATGATAGTTATGGAAAGTACTCATAAGAAGAGTTTACAAATATTGGTTTCAATTTCTATCTTCACAAATCCAAATTCTTTTGGTGCTCTTAATCAAGTTTGATGTTGGATATAAGATGGGTCTTGTTGTTGTTCGTGGTAGGCTTCAACATTGCCAATATTAATCGCATGGCTAATTTAGTTGATAGCATATGAATGGATTAAGCTTGAATAATGAAGAAGTACAATATACATAATTAGGAAGTTATACAAGGTTAGAGAATATATAGATAAATATAAATACTACATAAAAAATGAGATGATAAGGTTCATATAAAAATTTTTGCAAGCAATCGTGGGCAACATTGATGTAGAAGTAAAGTCAGATATATTTATGTGATTACTGCTCTATATGATGTGTGCATCTATTATGCCATGATATTATTGATAAAGGAGTGCACTGATAAAGAATTTAATCAAACATTGAATGATATGATACAGTTTTGACTTCTATATGATTATTCAATGCTCATCCCCTTTTGTTGCTCAGAATGGCAGAGATAATGCAGTGCAGGAGAGTAGATGCGAGATCTAGTGTGATATCATGATATATTGCTCAAAAGAGAAATCATTATAGGTGAAGAAGCGCAAAGAGAAAATGGAAAGGAATAGTGCATGTAAGATATGACTGGGAAGAGGATGTGATAAAGCCAAAAATTCAAGCATGACAAGGACATGATCAAGGCCAAGTATTCAAGCATAGCTGCAGGAATAGAGCCATGACCGATTTTGTTTTTTATACATACAGTCCAAACCAAAAGTGTAAGACTACACCAGATAAACGAAGGTCCAAGAAGAACAAAGCTTAAAAATTGGGCCCAAAGTCACATGGAAACTGATGCAAAGTCATGGCCTTGCTGGCCATGATAGGAATAATTAGTTGTAAAACAACATCAGGCAAAACGCTGAGCTCTATGAATTCAATTGAATTGAAAATTCAATTGCTCTTCCTTTAAATTTCGGATTGAGAGTGATCAAAATTCGAAATGTCAAGATTCTGGACGAACGCATCGTTCTTGCAGGCGTTTTGAATATCGCCCTGCATCAACTTGGTATCAGCCTTGATCCAAAAACTTGTTGCATCTTGCAACCCTAACCGAAATTTGATCCAATATGATCAATCCCTGAGAGACGCCGTATGCTATGCAAGACGCCATGCGAGACCAGCACCAGGTGATGCAACAGATGATGCAAACCATGCAGGCGATGATGGCGCGGCTGGAGGTGCAGAATCGTGCCCAACCCCTTCGCGTGGAGGAGCGAGATCGAAAATCTTTCGAAGAGGGCAACAGAGGCCTGATGGACTTCCAAGGTATGTCGATCAACCTCCCTATTTCGAAAATCAGAATCGGTGGGAAGCAGGCTTCAGGGTCGAAATTCCAGAGTTTAAAGGAGGAATTAACCCAGACGAGTATGTGGATTGGACCCTTCAGGTCGATGATGTTTTTCGTCTGAAGGAGGTGCCCTTAGACAAGCAGGTCTTGTCACAATTCATTCAGAGATAGCTTGGTGGCATGCGCAGCACTATCGTAGATATATGGATGGGAGACCTCCATTAGCGTCATTGAACAGGGAGTTTTTGCCTCCGAACCATGAGCAGATATTCGAAGTTGCATGGTTTGACGCAAGGTAGTCGGAGCGTCGAGGAGTACACAACTGAATTTTATCGATTGGTTGCACGAAATCGGTTGATTGAGGCTGAACCGAGATTGATTGTTCATGGCTTGCGGCTGCCAATCCAAGATGCACTGGCTGTGCATCGAATTGATAGCGTAGGAGATGCGCATATGAGGGCTCAGGCAGTTTGATGAGAAACATCAGAGCATACTACGGGCCAGAGTTCAGGGCAGAATTCAGGGGGCAAATTTATGCCTCCAGTAGCGAGGCCACAGGCATCAGTACCTCCAAGACCAACAGGGTCGAGTGGAACCTCAGGTTCTTGGGCAGACAGGGCTAACATTCGGTGCCATCGGTGTCAGAATTTGGGGCACTATGCCAATGAATGCCCCAAGGCGCGAGCTCAGGATGAAAATGGAGGAGAGTTCCCTGAGGATGAGGAATTTAATGATGAGCTGTGTGTTATTGATCCGGACCATATTCAAGGGGAGAGCTTGGTGATACGAAGAATGTGTCTGGCGCCGAGATCAGATGAGGATTGGCGTCGGCACGACATCTTCACAACGAAATGTTTTTGGCAAAACATGTCGTGTTATCATAGACTCCGGCAGTTGGGAGAATGTGATAGCAAAGAAGCTGGGGTTGCAGACAGAAGCTCCAGAGGTCAGCCGAAGGTGTAAGTTGTCACTGTGTTTTGGTCCTCATTTCGAGACAACTATTGAGGCGGATGTTGTTCCAATGGATGCTACTCACATCATACTGGGGCGTCCGTGGCAGTTTGATAACAGGGCAGTATATAACGGGTACACCCACAGTTATATGCTGCGTCCAGCCGCTTCGACAGAATACAGTAATTTGTTTACCAAGCACAGAATTCGCTGCCTTTGGTGAGCAAGTCAGGAGATCCAAATATGATTCCTGAGGAATCTTGGAGGAATTCCGAGATGTTGTATCAAAGGAGCCGGATTAACCTCTCCGAGATATTCAGCACCATTGACCTTAAGTGTTGCCGAATAAGGCTCATGACACCGCAGCAGCCCAGGTCCAAGAACCCGTAAGCCCCCCGTGGCGCATGTGTGAAGTACAGGTTCCCGATACCGAGGTTGGACGACATGCTTGATCTGCTAAGGTCTTCACCCATCAGCCATCTTCAAGACTCTGTATGAATGGTTTAAATTCTACGTTCATTGAACCACATTTCTTTCACTCTCACTAAACGTTTTTTTCATCTGATACGTTGTTGCTAAATTTTATTTTCAGAATTATTCTTTTTATAGGTTTTTTGAACCTTTATTGTTGATGGAATTTTTGACTTATTATTATTCCCTTACAATACATACATATATATATATGATATATATAGAGATAGACTTATATTTATATTCGAACTTAAAGTCATAAATACTAATCACCTTCCTCACCCTTGGATCCATACAATTCTGACGAATCATAAAAAATCAAAAAAAAGATGATAAAAAAAAGGTCTTGATGTCAATGAAGAATGTCAAGGTGGTCATGATTCTAGAAGGTAGACCTAGATTGGATGTAGAAGACTACGTATATAGCCAAGTTCTAAGTTATATTAGCTAAAAAATGAATTACTAGATGCAAGAATAACTAGATGCAGAACTCACTGCAAAGTTAACCTAAGTTATTCCGAATTGTATGCTTTTGTGTCCTGCCCACAAATCAACATTAATTATGCCGCTGATCTCTAAATCATTTTTATACACCTGACTTAACCCAACCCAATCAGCTGATGGGTGAGATTTAGGCCCAAAGTCATGATCCAAATATGAAATCATGTTAGGTTGAGATCAAGCATGGCCCATTTTAACTCAACCCACTTGCAACCCTAGAGGTCATATACCTCAACAATGATAAAACAAATGCCTTCAGCATTAAAGAGGAAATTTAGGCCTGCTATCAATGTAGAAGAAATGGAGTAATTCTAATAGCATGATGGTGTTTTGAGACTCCATATCAGCATTAAAAAACACATCACATTCTCGTTTATTTTGACATACTATTTTAGGTTTTGACTTCTAAATGCAAATTATTGATGGACGTGTAATGAGTACCAAAATCAAGCATAATAATAAAAGCTATTCAATGAACATGAAAAAAAAAGCCATTTAAAGAAGTCAATATATTACTTACTATTCCAGGTATATTCTAATAGAAACAAAATAAAAAAGCCAATAGATGTAGAGGAAACCATAATTTAGCTCAGACGAACAAAGTTCATAAAAAATAGCAAAAATAGAATTGAACTTGTTTTGATGAAGAACTTAACAAAATATAGAACTTTAAAAAGCTATTGTCAAAATTATTTCACCTCCTCAAAAGGGGTAGCATGAATTATTTGTTTTCTATTCCTATCCTCCAATCCAAGTCTTTTTCATTTTTATCCACAACCATTAATATAGTTATTTAGCATTTTCTCAACAACTTGATGTTAGAGTTATAGATCCATATTCATTAAGTATTCCTAGGATAACATATATCCAATATTATTTCAGGTTTCTCCATATCCTTCCTTACAGCCTCCATCCATATTAATTCCCTCCATAAATCTAAGATAAGAAATAAAATTAGAATTAACACATTACCACAACCGTATATCAAGTGGGAAACGTTGAGGGCTATTTGTAGATTAAGTTTAGTAAAATTGGTACATAAAAAACTCAAGATAAATGTTTCGAGGACCAATTTGTGAAGTCTTCAAACTTTCAAGATATATATATATATATATATAATGACAAAAAAATGTAATCCTACATTTAATTAGTTTTTTTAATCATTTTTACTTTTATTGATTTTCATTTTCTTCTCTAAAGTTACTAATAAATAATTTCCTTCTAATTAGTTGCATGGTGGGAGCAATTTGGAAATGACACTCCAGAACTTCAAAAGTTTGCTTATAGAATTCTTAGTCAATATTGTAGTACAACTGGATCTGAAAGAAATGGGAGTAAATTTGAATTTATTCAGTCCAAAAAATGTAATAGGCTTGAACATAAAAGTCTTAATGATTTAGTCTTTGAGAGATACAATCTCAAGCTCCGGAAGAGGTAAAAAAGATCTTGCTATTATGTGCATTATATTTTTCTCAAATTAATTTTATAAGCTATAAATTTTTTTCCTTTTCTTATCTTTTTTATAGGAATTTGATGAAGAGAATGAATTGTGAACACAAGGTTTTATTTTTTATCTTATTCATATGTTGTTGTTGATGATGAAACTTATGAATTGTGAATATAATTTATATATTCTATCTTTATTTTTATTGTTGTTCTTATTATTGTTTATGAAGATATGAATTATGAACATACTTTCTATATATATATATATATATATATATATATATATATATCAAAATGAAGTGCCAAAATGATCCGATACCGAAATATTTCATTTCATAAGCTAAAATGAAACATAATCCGAAACGAAATTGATAACTTTGGTATCTACACAAGAAGTTTGATGAATGATGCCATGTTGAACCATATAATTTTGAAAGAATTCTAATAAATATTCCTTAGCATTATCACTTCTTAAAATTTGTAAACACACATTAAATTGAGTTTTAATTTTAGCACAAAAAGGAGTAAAGTAAGAAAATAATTCTGAACATATTTTCATTAAAAATAACTATATCATTCAGAATAATCATTAATAAAGGTAACAAAATATTTAAACTCAATTTTAGACTCAATAGTATAAGGACCCTAAACATCGGAATGAACTAACTCAAAAGGAGCACTAGCTCTTTTATTGACTCTGGGACTAGAACTCAAATGATGATGTTTGTCAAAATGATAAGACTTATAATTTAATGAAGATAGGCTAAAAATTAAGGATAAAGTTTCTTTAACATAGGCAATAAAGGATGACCCAATCGACAATGTTCTTCAAAAGGGGTTACAACTCCAGAACAAGCAACAGACTTTGATACTTATGTATCAAGAATATTGAGGCTTTCATACTCATGTCCTTTACCAATAATCCTTTTCGTCATAATATCTTGAAATAGATAAAAATCAAGTTAGAATGTAATACAATAATTTAAAGAATGAGTAAGTTTACTGACAGAGACTAAATTAAAAGACAAGTTAGATAAACTTAAAACATATTTCAAAGGAATTGAAGGTGTTGTAATAATTATGTCGGGCCCTAAAATATGAGATGTAGACCCATCTACTAAAGTAACTATAGAACTAGAAGCATGTGACTTAAAAGAACAAAATAGACTAGAATTATCTGTCATATGATCTATGGCACCAAAATCAATAATCCATTTGGAAGATAAGGAAATAAGACGTGTTTATTTTACCTAAATCAACGATGACAGTAATAAAAGTAGATAAAAACTTTAGAGATTTCTGATACTGTGAGAATTTGGCATACTCATATGCAGATATTAAAATGGACTTAGAAGCTTCATAAGTAGAGGCAACTTGGACTGACTGGTTTGATTGATTCTTATGCTGCAACATTCTACAATATTTCTTCTCATGTCCTGGATTATGGCAATAGTAGCGTACAATACCTTCCAAATTCTATCCTTGAGTACAAAGATTTTGATCATAACTAGAGCTATAATTGAGTCGAGTCGCTCACGAGCTACTCAAGGCTTGGCTCGATAAAAGATCGTTCGTGTTTGGCTCATCATGTAAATGATCTGAGCTTGAGCTTTATTTTACAGCTTGCTTGATAAACGAGCCGAGCTTGAGCACATAGATGCTCCAGATCAGATTCGATTAAGAGCTCATGAGACAGCTCGATTAAGAGATCGTGAGATGGCTCAATTAGGAGCTCGCAAGCTGGCTCGATTAGGAGCACGTGAATAAGATGTCCTTTCATCTTCTCTGTCTCAATTACGTTTATATCTTGTTGGACTAATGTTTTTATGGATGACTTTAGAAACTTTTTTTATTTGATTTTTGGTAAAAAAATTAATTAAGAATTGAGCTTTTTTTTCTCAAGCCTAGCTTTAAATGACCTTTTTTTTCTAGCCGAGCTTGAAACGAGCTTAATTCGAGAGTTTGAAACGAGCTCAATTCAAGCTCGAGCTTGAAATGAGCTTTTTTCTGTGTTAAGCTTGTCAAGCTTTCTAATCATACCAAACGAGCGAGCTTGAGCCAAGCTCAAGCTTTTTATAATTGAGCTCGAGCCAAGCTCAAACAGGGTTTTTCAAATTTAAATAAGCTCGAGTATTTCTTAACGAGTCGAGCTTGAGCACTGAAAAGCTCAGATAGCTCGACTTGATTACAGCCCTAATCATAACTACTTGAGTCTCTCCCTCTATTGCCATGTCTATACTGTTATCTTCTAGATTAAGAAGTGCGGCTGACAAGAATATTATTAGGCTGAGCAGGAGCTAAATTTTCTGTATGGAGTACCTTACTAAAAGCTTCTTCCAAAGAGAATATCTCAGGGCTAAAAAGAATTTGAGATTTAGCAGCCTCAAACTCAAAAGGAAAATAGCCAAGAAACTCATAACTGCCATCTTTTCTCTTTGAGCCTACTGAACTTTCACATCAGTACTAAATGAAAGTAACATATTAAGTTCCTAATGAGTCTTCTTAAAATTTATAAAGTAGTCAGTGAGGGATCTATCATCTTTTTCTGCATGATAAAAGGCTTGGCATACCTCATAAGTGCGTTTGATACTTGTGTATCAAGAATGTAGAGGCTTTCATACTCATAACCTTTACCAATATTCCTTTTTGTCATAAGATCTTGAAATAGACAAAAATCGGGATAGAATGTAATACAACAATTAAGAGAACGAGTAAGTTTACTGACTGAGACTAAATTAAAAGACAAGTTAGGTAAACTTAAAACAAATTTCAAATGAATTCAAGGTGTTAGAATAATTGTGTCAAACCATAAAATAAGAGATGTAGACCCATTTGCTAAAGTAACTGTAGAACTAGAAGCATGTGACTTAAAAGAAGAAAATATACTAGAATTTTTTGTCATATGATCTGTGGCACCAGAATCAATGATCCATTTGGAATATCAGGAAACAAGACGTGTTCATTTTACCTGAATCAACAATGATAGTAATAGGAGTAGATAAAAACTTTAGAGATTTTTGATACTGTGAGAATTTGACATACTCATATGTAGATATTAAAATGGACTAAGAAGCATCATTAGTAGAGACAACATGGACTGACTGTTCGATTAATTCTTGCGTTGTAACTTTTTACAATATTTCTTTACATGTCCTGGCCTATGACAATAGTAGCATACAACATCTTCCAAATCCAGTCCTTGAGTACCAAGATTTTAATCATAACTAGGGCTGTAATTGAGCCGAGTCGCTCATGAGCTACTCGAGGCTGGGCTCGATAAAAGCTCATTTTTGTTTAGCTCATCATATAAACGAGCCGAGCTTGAGCGTCATTTTAGAGCTCGTTTGATAAACGAGCCAAGCTTGAGCATGCAGATGCTTTAGATCAAATTCGATTAGGAGCTCATGAGATAGCTCGATTAAGAGCTCGTGAGACGGATCGATTAGAAGTTCGCAAGCTGGCTCGATTAGGAGCTTATGAACAAGATGTCCTTTCATCTTCTCTGCCTCAATTACTTTTATATCTTGTTGGACTAATATTTTTATGGATGACTTTAGAAACTTTTTTTATTTGATTTTTGTTAAAAAAATTAATTAAGAATCAGACTTTTTTCTTCTCAAGCCTAGCTTTAAATGAGCTTTTTTTTTTTCTAGCCGAGCTTGAAACGAGCTCAATTCAAGATCGAGCTTGAAATGAGCTTTTTTTGAGTTAAGCTTATTGAGCTTTCTAATCATACCAAACGAGCTGAGCTATATCGTCCCTCGGCCTCAGCCGAGCCATATCATCTCTCGACCCCGGTCTAGCTATCCGATAGTGCCTCGTCGGCCGAATCATTATTATGCCCCGGCTAGACCCGGCACTCAAGAATCTATGCAGAATTCGGCGTGGAGAATTCAAATTCGTAAGATTCCAAACAGAAATCATATCCGAGAGTAGCCTAGGACCCGCGAGAGTGGTCTGGAGCCCTGGAGCCTATATACTCACCAAATCTCGAGACATCAACCAGCTCTTCCAGCCGTCGATCCCCTAACCAACAAGATGCGAATCTTACTAACCTCATAACAAACTGGATTCAAATTCTTACGACTTTTGGACCTACGACGCCCCCAGGGAATCAGGTGATCCTCTATAAATAGAGTCGTCTGTCGACTCCTCAGGTATGCGTACTTGCTCACTGGCACATTCACCTTCTGCCTTTGCTGCCCCCATTTTCTGCCATTAGCGCTCTGCTCAGAGCTCTCGAAAGGCCACCCTTGGAGAGACTCTTCAGCGAGAGCCTTCTCCTCTTATTTGTTGATTGCTGATCTCCATTGACTTGAGCGTCGAAGGGTCTTTCGCAGAGGGCCATCCCCAACGCCTTTCGTGTGAGGACTGTTTTACAGGTCCGCCCAGGGGGACCCCGATCGCGCCCGAGTCGGAGGACAGATTTCAGCAGCAACAAGTTCTTTGTTCCGACGGACCATGCCCCTGTTCAGGCTACAAAGTCAGCACTCATTCGATAAAAATAGCTGCAACTGGGCCCAACAAACCTATCCGGGCGATTTCTTTATTTTGCGGAGGCCGATCTTGTTTCTTTCCAAGCTAGCCAACTTGGAAACGGAAGAGACCGCAAGCTTCTCCGAACATGCCAAGATAAATAATTAAGAAAATGGATTTCTTTAGTCTAGCAGCTTCACCACTTTTATTCTCGTTTCCTCTTCCAAGTTGCTGTTCTGCGCATTTCCCTTTGAGCAAGAGATTCAAGGTCACCATGGCAGGAGAAGCAGTTTTATCTGCCTTCATGCAGGTTCTATTTGAGAAACTCGCGGCTGCCGCCTTGAATGAGTTCAGATTGCTCCGGGGTGTCGACAAAGAGTTGCAGAACCTGACAACCTCCTTATCAACAATACAAGCACTGCTGGAAGATGCGGAGGAGAAGCAATTGGGGAACAGATCGGTGAGAATCTGGTTGGCAAGGCTTAAAGAAGTTGCTTATGACATGGATGAATTGCTGGACTCCTATGCAGCACAAGTCCTGCGATTGAAGGTGGAGGCCGAAGTTCGAAGCTGCTGGAAGAAGCAGGTAAGTTACTACCTGAATCATCTTTTCCGGCACAAAATTTCATCAAAATACAAGCTAGCACATACAATAAAGTCATTTCAAAAAAGGTTAGATGCGCTTGCAAGGGAACGAGATCTTCTTGGACTCCAAATGTTAGGTGGAACAAACCAGATAGAAATAACTGAGCGATCACAGACCAGTTCACTTGTAGATGATCTAAATGTGTTTGGAAGAGAACAAGATAAGGAGTCTATCGTAAGAACCTTGCTCTCAACGGGTAATACCAGTCATCTAAGTCTTTCTGTTCTCCCACTAGTTGGCATGGGGGGTCTAGGGAAGACTACTCTTGCCCAGCTCGTATATCGTGATCCTAGAATTAAAGAATACTTCCCTTTAAGAATGTGGGTGTGTGTATCTGAGAATTTTGATGAGACAAAGCTGACAAAAGAAACCCTTGAATCAGCTGCCAGCGGGTATTCTGTTGCTAGTGGATATTCCTATGCCACCACAAACATGAACCTGCTTCAGGAAGATCTTTGTGGTAAATTGGAAGGGAAACGATTCTTGCTTGTTTTAGATGATATCTGGAATGAGGATCCTGACAAATGGCAGAGATATCGTAATGTCTTGATTGCTGGAGAAAGAGGAAGCAAGATTATAATAACAACACGGAATGAAAATGTTGGAAGGATGATGGGTGGATTACGTCCTTACCATTTGAAGCAATTGTCAGATGATGACTGCTGGGAGTTGTTCAAAAGTTATGCATTTGTTGATGGTGAATCCAGCTTACATCCAAATCTGGTGGCGATGGGCAAGGAAATTGTTAAAAAGTTGAAGGGGTTACCTCTTGCAGCCAAGACAATTGGGAGCCTCTTGTACTCCAAACTGGATGATGAAGTCTGGAAAAATATTCTGAAAAGTGAAGTCTGGGAATTACCACCAGATAAGAACAATATATTACCACCCCTACAATTGAGCTATAAGCACTTACCCCCACACTTGAAGCAGTGTTTTGCATTCTGTTCCACATTTCATAAGGATTATGTCTTTGAGAAAGATAAGTTGGTTCAGATTTGGATGGCACTGGGATTTATTCAGGCTCAAGGAAGGAAACGATTGGAGGACATAGGGAGCAGCTTCTTTGATGAATTAGTGAGCAGAAATTATGTGAGGGACAAAATTTCTGAAAGCACACGGCATTTATCATTTTCATGTACCAATTCAATGTCAACCTTATTTAACCCGTTCTACAAATTCCAGAAATTACGTACACTGCTATTGTTGCGGGGATATAAATCTAAGATCAGCTCCATTCCAGAGGACCTCTTCCTAAAACTTCGATGCCTGCGTGTATTGGATTTGCATCGCAGAGATATAGATGAGTTGCCAAATTCTATTGGAAATCTGATGCAGCTTCGGTATCTAGGCCTCTCCGGTACCGGAATAAAAAATCTGCCCTTGTCAGTCTGTAGGCTGTACAATTTGCAGACATTAAAACTTAAGAATTGCTATTTGCTCACTGAATTGCCAAAAGGGTTGACAAACCTAATAAACCTGCGTCATCTTGAAGCAAATACAAGGCTGACTTGTGAGATGGCTGGAATAGGAAAGCTAACTTGCCTTCAAAAATTAGAGGAATTTGCTGTTCGCAGGGATGAAGGACACAGGATAGAAGAGTTGAAGGACATGATGGAGCTACGAGGTCATCTTTGCATTCGGAATCTAGAGAATGTGGTCAATGGAGAAGAGGCAAGAGAGGCAAAGTTGAATGCCAAGGAGCACCTTAGTGTTCTTGATCTTTTGTGGTCAGACGACAGGCTAGATGAGTGTTTTGACGAGGAGGTGCTTGAAGGCCTCCAGCCACATCCGGAAGTGAAGGAGCTCGCAATCAAGGGCTATGCAGGCGTCAAGTTTCCAAGTTGGCTCGGTAGTCCATCACTTTCTTATCTACAGACCATCCACATATCCAATTGCAAAAAATGCACAATTCTTCCATCTCTGGGACATCTGCCGGTTCTCAGCTATCTTGACATTGTAGGGGTATATGGGTTGATTCGAATTGGCCAAGAGTTCTCAGGGTTTCGATCATTGAGTGAGCTTGTCCTCGAAGACATGCCTGAGTTGGAGGAATGGAGCTACCCAGAAGATGATGAATCCTTCCCTTGCCTCACTGCTCTTGAAGTGGTTGACTGTCCTAAGCTGAAGAAACTGCCATGCCTTCCATCAACCCTGACAAGGCTCCGTATTTCTGAAATTGGGCTAAGAATTCTTCCAGAAGTGCGGCCATCAAATTCTCAGCCCTCACCATCACTGTCAATTTTGCATATTCAGGAGTGTCCAAACCTGGAGTCCCTGCAGCAGGGTCTGCTGGGCCAGCAGCTGGGGCTCTTCAGGAATTGACAATCACGAACTGTGAGGAGCTTGCATCTCTTCCTGTGCAAGGCTTCCAATCCTTCACCTCACTTAAAAGCCTCCATATTTACAACTGCTCTAATCTTGCACCAAGGGAAGAAGAAGGGTGCCTAATGCTGCCCAGCCTGCTGGAAGACCTCAGAATCAGCTCATTCTCTAAGCTGATTGACCCACTGCTCAGTGAGCTCAAGAACCTCAACTTCCTCACAGACTTAAAAATTGCCAACTGCACCAACCTCTACCATTTTCCAGAAGAGGGGGTGCCCTCTGGACTCCGATTCTTGGGAATCATGGATTGTGAAAATCTGCTGTCCTTGCCTTCTCAGCTTTGGGAATTCATCTCCCTCAAAAGTCTAGCCATCAGCAACTGCCCTCAGATCCCACGCTTGCCAATTTTTGGCTTGCCTGGTGCGGTGGAAGATTTCTACATCAAAGGATGCCCGCTATTGGAAAAGCGTTGTGAAAAAAATTGGGGACCTGACTGGCCTAAGATAGCTCACATCCCTAATGTCCGAATTGGTGATTAAATTATTTAATCGGAGACGAAGTATGAGATGATCCTACAATGCAGTCATTCATGGGGAGATGAAGGATGAGATGATCCTACACTGCCGTCATTCATGGCTAACTAATGCTGCTAGAAACAGTATGAATTGTAACCTCCCCCAGCTTGTCGCTGAAATTCTTTACTTTTTTTCGTGAAACAAGAATTTTCATACACTACTGCTTCCCGCAAACTTGGAAATCACTGGTTTTTTGTTATATATATTTTTAAAAGATATAAATTACATGGTAGCCAAGACATGTCTGCTGACCCAACCTTTTGTATAGGACTCAATAAATCTGTCTTGCCCAGCTTCCTATATAATCTAGACCATAATATATATTTACAAGATAAGCTATGCTTGATCATATGCCAACAATCCTGTATGATAGCCAGATGTTTTGATTAGTAAATAGCAGATCTCTTTCCTGTTGCCCATAGCTTATTGCCTCTGTGGTTGTAACATAGCTAGCTGAAAACAACCTGCCCTTATTATTGTACTTTGTAAAAGGCATCCATATTGGATTCTGACTTCATCCTTTTCCAAGGACATCTGCTTCACTAATTTGGCCTTTTATCATAGTAAGCATTCTCTTTAAGGCTAATGGGTTATTTAAGACCCATGGAATCTTTATGGCCATGCATGTTTCCTTGTAGCTAAGCTGCCCTGTTTTGTAGTCCAGTATGAGTCCAGCAGATGCTTGTTCTTCATTTCATCAACCTCTCCACCATTTCCCTACTTGAACTGGGAATTTACGAGACCATCCTCATCTGCCAGTGTTTCCCGTATCTTTATTGAATGACTGATATTGATAAGTTATGTGACTCATCCATGTTATCTAAATTTTCAGCGATTGGCACTCTACCCATACCAATTTCTAATGAAAAAACTGAGTTGATTTACTTGTTACAAACTTCTGCAAGATCTTGGAATGCATAATTTTTGGTTTCCATATTAATTAATCAGCTTGCATGGTCATGACTGCTTCTTGGGCAGTGAGTCTTTGAATCTTGTGTTCACCGGTTGGCATTGTTCTCTAGGCTGGTATGTCACGTCCCCATCCATTTTTCAAAATCAGGTGCGCGACACGGCCATATATTCCTTGAGGTTGCGTTTGGATACCCTATTCCCGGCTGGAATAGGGTTTATACCCGCTTATTCCCCCAAACAGCCGGATTTATCCCTATGGGCCCCATCAATCTGATTATTTCGGGCAGCTACCCTATTCCCCATTTCCTATTCCTAGGGACCCCGTGGAATAGGAAACCGATCGTGCGGACCTATCCCCGGGCTAAGAGTGAAAATTTGGAAAGTATTTTTCTTTAGATCCGCGCCTGTCATTTCTCACCAACCCCCTTCTGCCCGAGGGTTTCATTCCTCTGCTCCTCTCCTCGACGAAAACCTAGCACTGAAGGTAGGGTTTCTCTCTTTTTCCTTCTGCGGGTCTCCGAGGTTGCCGATCATCGGTGATTTGTGGGATCGGTTGGCTGTGCTGTCGATCGAATGCTGGGAATCAGAGATTGAGAGTTGTAGGAGCTTCGATAGAGGAATTTCCTCCGATTTCGTGCCATCTTTTCAAGGAAGAGGAAATTTCTATATTCAGGGCATTACCGTTGAAGATTCAAAGATTGCGGGTCATATGTAAGTCTGTAACCTTTTGATTTCGTTTGCTTTGTCTGTTTTCTCGATTTCTCTCTTAAATCATCCACGTTTCTCTCTTGATTTCATAGTAATGTTCACATATTTAGTAGATTTTGAAAAAAGTTGTGTTTGTTTCCATACATCGTTTTGGTCAATGGATACTTAGACTTTGTTGGAGCTGTTGTGTATGTGGAAGACAGGCTACGACCACCATCTTCTTCCTCCAAAAAAGGGTAATCAAGGTAACTGGATTTGTCGTCTGCTCTTTGACTCTGATCTTCTTCCTTTCAATCTTTTTAGAAGCTGCCAGACTGTTCCGACACTGATATCTGTGGCCCGGCTTCGATCTTCCTATCGCTCTTCCTCTGACTGTTGAAGTAAGCGTTGCCTCTTGTTTCATTTCTGTTGTTAATCTCTGTTATCCCGATTTCCTTGCTATTACCTGTGTGCTCTTCCAATATTATTTGGTGGAAGTGCTTTTCGTTTACAACCAGCAGCTTCTAGTTAATTGTTTGTTGGACTTTTAAAAAAAATCGCGAAGTAATATATAGAAAATTGAATCTTTTGTTCTATTGAGGATTATTAGGTTCAGATGCTCCACATATATGCTTACTTATTTACTTCCTTATAAAATGTGAGTAAAGTATATGATGAGGGCTACTACTAGTGATTATTTACTTTTGCATGTTGACCATCAAGACAACTACTATTTGTTGGCGCACTTCTTGTACTTCATTACTACCACGATGTCACATATTTCCTGCCATCACCCTACTATTGCCGGTAAGTGCGTATTTGGCATCCAGGATCAAAGATTAATATGGTTTATTTTAAGGTTTGCCATCCCGATGCGGAAGTCCATATTGGTATCACATCGGTACAGTGCCAGTATGTCCAGTATGCGTGGATTGGTTTAGTGTACTGAAACTTGGTATGCGAAGTTTCGAGTCTCAATTTGTTGCTGATACAATATGGTACGTGCTATTGAACGGTATGCACCAGGTATGGCATACCATGGTATAATCACCGTCTTCATGCAAATCATTATTACTCATTATTACTTATTTACAGTTTGCTCTCACTTAAGTGGTCCCTCCAACATGAAGGCATACAGATTATGTGTTTTCTCTATGTTTTATCCCACTACTAATAATGTCATGACAAAACATGGATAATGACTCCTTCAATAATACTTTCATCTAGCAAGCGTTAATTTTTTTGATAAGTAAACATCTCAAAATTTGTGTTTGCTATACTTCATTCTAAATCTTGCCATGCTGTTCATGTATCATAGCTTATTGTTTAACTCTTTAATAAATGAAATCTATGAAAATTACTGCATGTCAATTCGTATTGCATTAATATCTGCCATGTCCACTTATTCCGTTGCGATTCATACTGTCAAATGACCATCCACTCTGGCCCTGTAGATTAACCATGCCTAAATCAAAAAAGGCCAGTGAATCAACACAAGCAAGAGAAGGATCAAGTCGTCCAAGAGCACCTAATTGGATAGATGCTCTTGATATGATCATGCTAGGCTTGATGAGGCAAGAGAACGACGAAGGTAACTGTCACAACGGTACCTTCTCCCAGGATACTTGGAGGAAGATGACAAATTTGTTCAACGAAAGGACTAACCTGTCCTTTAGTTTTAGAAACCTGAAAAATCGTTTGAAGGTTTTAAAGAAGACCTTCAACTTGTACTATAACCTAGCTAATCGATCAGGTTGGGGATGGGATCCTGCTCTAAATCTTCCCACGTGTGGCGATGAGCATATGTGGGAGGAGGTCATCTCGGTGAGTGTATGGTTTTTGTTGACGAATCATAGTTCAAATGCTTCTGATAACATTATAATACTAAATTTATCAAATTACACTTCAGGTTAACAAGGACTATGCTCGGATTAAGGGTAAGTCATTTTCTGCTTACGACGACATTGATATTCTTTTTTCAAGGCATACAGCTACCGGTAGACGGGGGGATACATCTGCTATTCCGGAGGGCGTATCCAACAATGATACTTCGGACGACGAGATGGATTGGATCAACTTGGAGGACATAGAATTTGGGCATCCATCATAAAAACGTGGTGGAGTGTCATGTTCATCAGCCGGTCCATTCGATCAACGATTCGTGGATGTATCCCCATCGAGCCCGACTACTTTTGCCTCGACCCTACCCACAAACTGTTCTGGAGAAGGAGGTTTGTCAACTAGCAGTGGAAAGAGGAAAAGGTCATCCTCCATAACTCCTACAGCACGTAAGATCAGGTGCACAACTGATGCAGCTGATGTCTTACAAGAGTTGGTGGATCAAGGTCAAAGAAGATTGGAAATTGCTAATGAGATGCTCAGGAGAGATCAGCTTGCTCGACCCACAGTGTACTCTATTGATGAATGCATGCGGAAGCTAGAGAGTATCCCTGGGATTACACCTGAATGCATTCTTGCTGTAGGGGACAGTTTGAAAATTGAGATTAATAGGTGGTTCCTAATGCATTATGAAGGTCCACTACTTGAAGCTTGCCTTAAAAGACAAATGGCTGATTTCTACCGTATATCAGTGGCAGCCCCATCTGGAAGTTATGCTCCTGTGCCTAATATCTTCATGCCTCCAATGCATGTTGCCCATCAAGGTGGCCCATCTGTTTTCGTGCCTCCTCCCTTGCATGCTGCCTCTCCAGGTGGACATAGTCCATTCATGCGACCACTATTCAGACCAAGCAATGACGATAGCATCTCCCATGGTCAGACCCATTCTCCAGTTGGCAGTGCGGAAGAAACTCTCTGTACCACATCTGCATCTTCGACTCAGCAAAGTGAATGTGGTTACTTTCATCGGTGGCCGTAACATATACCAATATTGAAGTTGACACGGAATTATATATCTTGCTACAGTTATTTCTACATATGTCAGACCTTCAATTATAGTTTTACTTTAACCTTGATGAATGTTGTAATGTTGTTGTAAATACGGACATGTTTGCTAGATATGTTTATGCATGTTAGTGTTGTCTATGGCTTCTAATGGTTCTTTCAAATCTCATATATGCATATAGAGGTCTCATGAACTACTCTCTTTTTGTAATAGATGGATACCTTCCATGATCTTGTGGCATTCTAATAGATGAAGACAACTACTGGCAGGATGTCATAACTATGCTGATAAGTAATGGCATCATTGATTTAGCAAATTACAACGTTATTTCAAAGAGGCCATGCCAAACGCGACCATTCTATGGTCATGAACTCATATCAGATATTTTGAGTGGACATCCAGATAGAGGTTATGACCACTTTAGGATGACAAACACTATGTTCTTCAAGCTAGAAGAATTGCTTCTTTCGCATGGGTTGGTTAGTAGCACCCGCAATGTTACGGTAAAGGAGCAACTTGCGATCTTCCTTTACGGCATATGTCATGGTGTCACCAATAGAGTGCTGGCTGAAACATTTCAGCACTCCGGGGAGACAATATCCAGATACTTTAACACTATACTGAAAGTAATTTGTTCACTTAAGCAAGATTTCATCGCTCAGCCCGGTCAGGATACCTGTGTGCATCCACGGATCCGTGAGAACAATCATTTCAATCCTTTCTTCATGGTACGTAAGGACACTAATAGATGCCAGTCTGTCATTTACGATTGGTTTACAACCTCGTCCATGATATATTTTTATTTGTCACAGCATGCTCTTGGAGCCATCGATGGTACGTATATACCTGCCTTAGTCAAGAAAAGCAAACAACCACGCTTTCGTAATCGAAAGGGCACCATTTCCCAAAATGTCATGGCTGCAGTTTCATTTGATCACTCCTTCCTTTTCGTTTGTACTGGATGGGAGGGATCCGCAGCCGACATGAGAGTCCTTCGTTGGTGTGTTGAGTCAGGTGGCTTCGTCGTACCAGAAGGTATTTAATAAATTCATAAAGCAAGTGTCCAATTACCTTTATCAAAGTTTTACGTGGATGACATCAAGCCATTGTTCTCGTTTACAGAAAAATTTTATTTTGTCGACTCGGGATATGCCAATACAGACAAGTTCCTTGCCCCATATCACGGTAATAGGTATCACCTAAGTACATTTAAGAATCCAAGGTCCAGACGATATAACAATTGTCGAGATTTATACAACCATCGACATGCTCAGCTCAGAAATTGCGTAGAGAAGGCCTTTGGAATTCTTAAGAAGCGATATAAGATTCTTAGAGGTCCTATCCCATTTCCCTTCAAGATTCAGAAACGTATTGTCATGGCTTCCTGCATCATTCATAACTTCATTCGACGGACCCAAGAAAATGACAAATACTTCAATATGTCAATTGAACCCATGCCTGTTGATCGAGATGAGGATGATGTTGATCCTTATCTTATTATAGGGGATGACGAATCCCGAAGAGGTGACGAACTTCGCAATTCCATAGCTAACAGGCTATGGGATGCCCGAAACATGCGCAGTAAGTCTAACATGCATCCTTTTCTTTGAACATATTTCTCTTATTGTAAAAGAAAGTATGTTTACCTGATTTAACCTTATTAATAGGGCAGGGTATTATGTGATTTGAGTTTCGTATTGGTTTTCCTGTTTTGCAGGAAATCAAGCTGCTTGATCTTGCGGTTCAGTAATGTCTTCTTCGAGGTATTATGTAGTTTTCGTGGGCCGTAGACGAGGGATCTATGGAACCTGGCCTGAGTGTCAGCGTGAGGTAACTGGGTTTAAGCATGCCTTGTACAAGAAGTTTAAATCTAGAGAAGAGGCAATTCATGCATTTCATAATTATCAACATCCTCCTGATATGGAATATCAGCTAGGACAAAGGGAGGTACATATGGTCGGGAGTAATGGTGGATCTTTAAAACCTTTACGTTTGTTTTCGTATCCTTTCTTGTAGGCTTTTTGCTTGGCTGTCAGTGTTGCAAGTTATCGTTGATGCTTTGAGATGTTCAGGTTTACTATATCTTGTTCCTATCCTTCTAGCATGACTTGTAACGCTTCCTCTTAGCTTAGAGGTTCTATTTTGGAAACTATTTCCTGCTTTTGTAATGACTACTATGTTACATCACCTATCATCTATTTGTATCATCATTTTGCTGTGAGTATATCTGGCAGCCATGCACTTTATTGATGTAACACTATATGATATTGTTGTAATGACTAGTATTTTGCTGCATTAGAGATATAACCTTACGCTCTTCTTGGTGGTCGCAGTGGCAATGATATTGAAGTGTCGTCTGTGATGACATGACTTGGAGGGCATTTATAAATGCAACCATTGTGACACATCATAGCTCGGTGCTCTATCAAAGGTGAGGGCGATGATGTTAGGCATAAGCGTAGCATTTCCTGAATTGGATGCATGAAAAATGTGACCGTCAGGAAATAGGTGCTGACAATGCCTTCCTGAGCCAACTCTATCGATGTTCCTTTATCTTCATATTGGATTATGTGGGTAGGTAGCCTGAACAATGATGAAATTGGATTTAGAATTAATCATTCATTAACGAGTCGGCAGCTATGTCGTAATATAGAAAATTAAATCTCCCAAATTTTTGATGCCTTTTAGTTAATTGATCTATATCTTGCAAATTTATTTAGCAAATTTTTGGGAACTGCTTTCATGATGAACTCGTTCTCACTATTCCATCGCAGATGATATTTTTTGATTTTTAGTTGGACAATAGGGCAGCATACCCTGTGCTGT
>UESW01004675.1:0-102055 GCA_900491605.1 Calamus simplicifolius | reverse complement strand
ACCGCGGCGACACATAACAGTACCTCACATCACATGCACTCATCATGTCAATAACAACTCAATATTGCATAAACAGTGGATTATACCTACTGAACAATTGCATGTAATATATCACATCAATGTCATAATAACTGCATCTCTCATGCATAGCATCCACATATGAAATCATAGCACATAAACAGCCATGTATTCATAATATACATCTACTCATAATTTATCCAATTACAATTCTTCACATCACAATTCGCAATTTAAACATTCATGATCAATTATTAAATACTGATAACTGGCCTACTTACCTCAGTACGCTATCCAACAGGTATAAATCAGCTATTCGGATGTCTGAGCACCTACAGGATCATTACAAAATTAATTTATTAGAATACGAATGTTAAATTGACCCTTAGTATTTCTACCCAAACTAATTCACGGGCCCTACTTTGGGTTCGAATATCTCCCACTAAACAAACCCAAATGGGGAAGTAAAAATACTCCGTGAAACTAGAATTCATCCAGATTCTAGCCATATAATTATTTTTCCACTCCTGACCCGTTACAGGGCTCAAAAACCAGTCCAAACTTCCTATGCTGTACGGCCCAAAAGGCCTGAACCGGTCGGCTCAACATATTATCCCTCCCGATCCCCTGTTTCACCGAACAGGGGGCGGGAACATGGCCGGCGGCCGGGGCCGCCGCCGGCCAAATTGAGGGCGGCCCGGCCGCCGATGGCCGGGCCAGAGCCGGCCGCCGCAGCGGCCGGCTGCCAAACCCTTCCCTCTCCCTCAATTTCTCGCAGCGTCAACAACTCACCCGCGCGGCACGGAGCTGTGCCGACGGCACGGCCGGCCACCTTGGCCGGCCGGACCTCCACCGGATGCACGCCCGGCGCCGGTGGAGGCGACAGGCCTAACCTCGGGCCCGGCGAGGCGGCGAGCACGCCGCCGGGCCCGAACCAACCGCACGAGAGGAGGGCCAATTGGCCCTCCCTCTCCTCTCTCTCTCCACCACCACCCCGCCGGACGCCTCCCCCGGCGCCGGCGGGGTTGCCGGCCAAGTATCAGGCCCGGCGTGGCGGCGAGCACGCCGCCGGGCCTGAACCAACGGGATCGGCCGGCTTCCCTCACTGTTTCCCTCGCTCTCTCTCTCTGCCTCCCGCTGTCTCTCTCTCGCTCACGCTCGTTCTCTCTCTCTCTCTAAGTGGATCTGGGAATTTACCTGAAGGGAAACGGATGCCAGGGTGATGGAGGGAGCCCCCCCCTCCATCACATATATAATCCCTCCTGTGCAATGCTTCGGTTTAAAGATCCGAGCAAACGAAACGCTCAGCTAAAAACGAAGCGTTGCACAACACAGTGTTAGGCCTGAACCTGGTTCACATGAACCGGGAACCGGGTACTACACTGGGAATTACCACCAGATAAGAACAATATATTACCACCCCTACAATTGAGCTATAAGC
The DNA here is from genome assembly GCA_900491605.1 of Calamus simplicifolius. Classification (NCBI taxonomy): domain Eukaryota; kingdom Viridiplantae; phylum Streptophyta; class Magnoliopsida; order Arecales; family Arecaceae; genus Calamus; species Calamus simplicifolius. The sequence continues at coordinate 100,596 of UESW01004675.1, read as the reverse complement.
ACTTACCCCCACACTTGAAGCAGTGTTTTGCATTCTGTTCCACATTTCATAAGGATTATGTCTTTGAGAAAGATAAGTTGGTTCAGATTTGGATGGCACTGGGATTTATTCAGGCTCAAGGAAGGAAACGATTGGAGGACATAGGGAGCAGCTTCTCTGATGAATTAGTGAGCAGATCTTTCTTTCAGGCGTATAAAGGCAACTATGTGATGCATGATGCAATTCATGATCTAGCACAGTTCATCTCCATTGGAGAATGTCATATATTGGAGGATGATGTGAGGGACAAAATTTCTGAAAGCACACGGCATTTATCATTTTCATGTACCAATTCAATGTCAACCTTATTTAACCCGTTCTACAAATTCCAGAAGTTACGTACACTGCTATTGTTGCGGGGATATAAATCTAAGATCAGCTCCATTCCAGAGGACCTCTTCCTAAAACTTCGATGCCTGCGTGTATTGGATTTGTATCGCAGAGATATAGATGAGTTGCCAAATTCTATTGGAAATCTGATGCAGCTTCGGTATCTAGGCCTCTCCGGTATCGGAATAAAAAATCTGCCCTTGTCAGTCTGTAGGCTGTACAATTTGCAGACATTAAAACTTAAGAATTGCTATTTGCTCACTGAATTGCCAAAAGGGTTGACAAACCTAATAAACCTGCGTCATCTTGAAGCAAATACAAGGCTGACTTGTGAGATGGCTGGAATAGGAAAGCTAACTTGCCTTCAAAAATTAGAGGAATTTGCTGTTCGCAGGGATGAAGGACACAGGATAGAAGAGTTGAAGGACATGATGGAGCTACGAGGTCATCTTTGCATTCGGAATCTAGAGAATGTGGTCAATGGAGAAGAGGCAAGAGAGGCAAAGTTGAATGCCAAGGAGCACCTTAGTGTTCTTGATCTTTTATGGTCAGACGACAGGCTAGATGAGTGTTTTGATGAGGAGGTGCTTGAAGGCCTCCAGCCACATCCGGAAGTGAAGGAGCTCGCAATCAAGGGCTATGCAGGTGTCAAGTTTCCAAGTTGGCTCGGTAGTCCATCACTTTCTTATCTACAGACCATCCACATATCCAATTGCAAAAATGCACAATTCTTCCATCTCTGGGACATCTGCCGGTTCTCAGCTATCTTGACATTGTAGGGGTATATGGGTTGATTCGAATTGGCCAAGAGTTCTCAGGGTTTCGATCATTGAGTGAGCTTGTACTCGAAGACATGCCTGAGTTGGAGGAATGGAGCTACCCAGAAGATGATGAATCCTTCCTTGCCTCACTGCTCTTGAAGTGGTTGACTGTCCTAAGCTGAAGAAATTGCCATGCCTTCCATCAACCCTGACAAGGCTCCGTATTTCTGAAATTGGGCTAAGAATTCTTCCAGAAGTGCGACCATCAAATTCTCAGCCCTCACCATCACTGTCAATATTGCATATTCAGGAGTGTCCAAACCTGGAGTCCCTGCAGCAGGGTCTGCTGGGCCAGCAGCTGGGGGCTCTTCCGGAATTGACAATCACGAACTGTGAGGAGCTTGCATCTCTTCCTGTGCAAGGCTTCCATTCCTTCACCTCACTTAAAAGCCTCCATATTTACAGCTGCTCTAATCTTGCACCAAGGGAAGAAGAAGGGTGCCTAATGCTGCCCAGCCTGCTGGAAGACCTCCAAATCAGCTCATGCTCTAAGCTGATTGACCCACTGCTCAGTGAGCTCAAGAACCTTACCTTCCTCACAGACTTAAAAATTGCCAACTGCACCAACCTCTACCATTTTCCAGATGAGGGGCTGCCTGCTGGACTCCGATTCTTGGGAATCATGGATTGTGAAAATCTGCTGTCCTTGCCTTCTCAGCTTTGGAAATTCATCTCCCTCAAAATTCTAGCCATCAGCAACTGCCCTCAGATCCCACGCTTGCGAACACGTGGCCTGCCTTATGCGGTGAAAGAGTTCTACATCAAAGGATGCCCGCTGCTGGAAAAGCGTTGTGAAGAAAACAGGGGAATTGACTGGCCTAAGATAGTATTGCGTCAGAGAGGAGACGAAGGATGAGATGATCCTACACTGCCGTCATTCATGGCAACTAATGCTGCTAGAAACAGTATGAATTGTAACCTCCCCCAGCTTGTCACTGAAATTCTTTACTTTTTTTCGTGAAACAAGAATTTTCATAAACTACTGCTTCCCGCAAACTTGGAAATCACTGGTTTTTTGTTATATATATTTTTAAAAGATATAAATTACATGATAGCCAAGAGAAGTCTGCTGACACAACCTCCTGTATTGGACTCAATAAATCCATTTTTCAAAATCAGGTGCGGGACACGGCCATATATTCCTTGAGAGTTTATCACTTGAAATATGCTAGAACTTCTAAATTTTTGCAATCATTCCATATAATTACATTTTATAATATTACAATTTCACCTCAAAGTTGGTAAATTTCATCAAAACCACCATTAAACTTGTTTACATCCAAGACGGAGCCTCAACACTTTAGGTTTAAAAATTATATGACCATTGTTAGCTTGTTCTTTTGATCTTGAAGTACTTTAGATTCATGTACTTAGCACCACCAAAGTTTTTAATAATTTTTGTAAAGATTATTGTAGCCATATTATCATAATAAATTAAATTTATAAAGATGGAATTAAGAATTTTAAGCTCTAAGATGAAATTCTTTAGCCATACCGCTAGAGCCCCAACTTTAAGGCAAGCAGTAGACTTCATATCATTATATAATGAAAGAAGTTATTATAGATTGTTTAGAATTCTTCCATGACATTGTACCCCTAGTCATCATAAATATATGATTAGCAGTGGACTTCATATCATTTGGATATCTATCAAAGTCTAATTCTTTATAGTTAGTAATTTTAAGATGATCGATCCTTCTATAAACAAGCATTTGTTTCTTAGTTTTTTTGTAGGTATCTAAATGCCCTGGATTGAATGTCTACCCAACAAATCAATTGCAAAAGTAATATCTAGCCTATGACAAATGCCAGGATACATCAAACTTTCTGCATTGCTTAAGTACAACAAACTCTTTATAAACTTTCTTTCTAAATTAGTTTATAGGCATCGAGTTTTATTCAACTTATATCTTTTACATGCAATAGATATACTAAGTTTATCATTCTTTATATTAAATCTCTCAAGAATGTGATCATTGCATGCTCTTTGAAACAAACTTAAAAGTTTCTTGAATTAATCTCTATGTATTTTAATAGAAATATATTTGATGCTTTCCTTAGATCATTCATATCAAAATACTCAAATAGCATATTTTTTACTTCATGCTACAATCCCAAGTTGCTACTAGCTGGCAAAATATCTTGAATATATAAAACCAAGAAAATAAACTTTCTTCTATTGGCCTAGAGATATATGCATGAATCAAATATATTTTCAACAAAATCAAGAATTAAAACAACCTGATGAAATTCAAATACCACTGCCTAGAAGCTCGTTAGAGGCCATATATCAACTTCTTTATAATCAGGGAACTAAGCCTATTCACCCTTTTCCATATCTAGTAAAGAGCCTTTTGTTCAATAGTGCTATCTTCAATATGTTTAGGAGGCTCATCCTCAATTAAAACAACATTAAAATTAGCTAATCCTAAGGTTAATTCAACATCTTTCTTCTATCTTGTAAAGTTATTTTCAGCTATAGTCTTAATGGTGCAGAGTTGATTTTTAATAGTAATATTGCTAGTAATTAAAATACGTGAGCATTAATAAGTCATAGTAATATGTTGAATCATAAACTTTAGCAATGTTCTCAAAGATTCAAAAATGTTTAAAAAATGCATCACAATATAAATATCATTAGGCAAAATTTATAGCATATATTTAATACCGTCTAATAAGTGCATTAGTAAGAATGACACTTCGGAAAAACTATCCCTTGGAATCTATATTCCCTTGGAGCCATGGAAATCCCCTTAGTAGTGACTCATAATTGAATGCCATAACCTAGAGGAGCTTCCCAAAATCCTTATTGAAAAAAAACTCTGGATCTCAATGAATGTTCCACTTTGATAATATCACCCACATCAATCCAAGAGGTCACTAATTGGGATCGAAATTAAACTGTCTATAAATTATAGATTTATATATTTATTTGTTATCAAATGTCTTAAACAAAGTATATAGTTATGTTATTCAGAAACATAATCATTAACATTAGTCATCACTATGATCATAACTAGAAAAATAAATACATAATTTATTGAAATTTTAATTTAAATATTTAATAATATAATGCTAACCGGAAAATTTTAATTGATAGAGTTCCATGTTCTTTGCAGAGGCAAAATGCAATTAAATAGAAAAACAATATAAGTTGTGTGGGACAAAGCTAGTAACTAAATGTTACTTGATGACTTTGAAAACCTATTGAACCACCTAAACCAGCATTGCATGCATACCTATGTGACCACAAGTATAAATAAATAAAATATATTATAATACTTCAAGAATACTCCTGCATTAGATAGAAAAGAAATATGTTATGTGCTTATAACTCAAGTTCACTTGCTACCAATTAACTTGTACTCGAGTTTTTGAGTCTTATGGTTTTGGCCCACTAATTGGTTAATTGAACCAAATGAGCTTAGGATATTACAAATGGTATCTGAGTATTATAAGGGGGATATTATATTACCCTAAGAATAGTCTCACATTGGATAGAAAAAAAATGTGTTATGTACTTATGACTCAAGTTCACCTGCTACCAATTAACTATCACTCAAGTTTTTAGGCCACGTAATTTTAGCCCGCTAATGAGTTAATTTGACCAAATAGGCTTAGGGTATTATAAATAGTATCAGAGCATTATGAGGAGAGAGATTGTAATATCCTAAGAATAGTCTCATATCGGATGGAAAAGAAATATATTATGTACTTATAACTCAAGTTCACCTGCTATCAATTAACTTTTACTTGAGTTTTTTGGCCATGTGATTTTTGACCGTAGGTGGGCGCTTGGGGTATTATACCGATCATGCAGAATAGCTAAAATCAATACTCATCTATATAAAAGAATATTAACTAGGGTTGGAGGTCACATGCATATTGGAAAATATACTTTTATGATAGACTCCACTTGATTGCTTGCATGCTCCCAGAAAATGCAGCAGTCACTAACCAGAAAAAGGTGACCAATGTTGGTTAAATAAAATCAATTGTTTATATGGTTGCATATACCTCAAAATCACCAAGACATGTAAAAAGGGATAAAGGATAACCATCAAGGAATCCCCCAGGATCCTTCATCTTTTTCTACTGAGGTAAAACCAGCTATGAACTACTTAACAACTGGGCTAATTCTTGGACCTTAGCCAATCTATCAATCCCTTTTTGACTAATACACACTAATTTTTCAAGCATTGATCTGTTCAATATATAAAACCATGGCTGGATCCAATCCATGTTCAGTCCATGAACATCACATATCAGATGGGTCTTACAATTTCATATCATACCCATGCAAATCCTAACCTGATACGTGTGAATGGGTGTGTACGTGTGATATATTGTGCCACAAAGGGTATCAACAAAAAAGATAAAAGATCTAAAATTTTCTCTAGAATAGAAGATGGACCTAAAAATAATTATGGACACAGTATCTGATGGAAAAAGTTTAAAAATAAAAAATAAAAAAGGGAACGCCCACGAGCGAAACGCTCGTTGACGTTCTTTCCGAACGTTCTTTCCGTTGCGTGAACGTTGGAAGGCCAACGTTCATCAATGTTCAGAAACGGCCCAAACAATTCATTTTGTGAGCCATTTCTGACGTGATTTGAGGCTAATGGCTATTAGGCCTTTAAGGCCATTATGGGCTGATCCGTTGGAGATTTTATGGGCCGAGCCTTTAAATAGGCTCAAAGATTTAAAATGGAATAGAATAATTTGGAGTAGCCCTATAAGTTTTTTGATTTCATTTTATTTCTATATTTTATTAATCTTTTCTGGGTGTAATTATTGGGTTTGCACCTCCACACGATCGTGCTCATAGTAGGAGGATCGGGTCGAGCCGGATCATTGTACCTTGGGGACAGATCGCCAACAACCTGCACGAAAGGCGAAAATCTGATCATTAGGGCAGTATCTAACACGCCTCGATCCTGGTTTGATCCATATCTTATTTTTGTTTTTTACTTTATTTTGCATTTAAATTTCTATAATATATTTTTAGCAATTTCAAGGAGAGGATATTTTTTGCTAAGATCAAAATATTTTTCCAACAACTAAGAATCAGATTACCCTTTATGTATACATGTTTTGTCTTTTATTTTTTCTTCCGCTGGTATATGCAGATGCTTGTTAATTTTGATTTAATGTATAGATGGTAAAGATCAGATGATCCAGATATTTTGCATCTTGCATGCCACTATTTTTACATGTGCTAATGACCTTTTTATATAATTATCAATATTATGTGTTGTTCATGTCCACATTATGAAATATTATTGTTGTTCATATGTAGGTTGCCATTGTTATCTATATATGTTTCTTTGGCTTCACATGCATGTAGAGACCATTGACATGCTTTAATCAAGAAATAAAAGCTTAAACATGAAGGTATCACTACAACAAAATATGAATGTAACAACTCTTTTTTCCCGACGCTACCACAAAGCGTCGAGAGTTTTCGGAGTTTGACGACGCTTTTTATAAGCGTTGAAGAATAAAAAAATTTTTTGTGGAATGCCGACGCTTTAAAGCATCATCATCGTATTTTTCTAAGGTAGCATTTAAAATAATACGATGCCGATGCTTTAAAGCGTCGGCATTATATTTATTCTTTTCATGCCCGCGTTTTAGCGTCGGCATCATTTTATCTCCCGCCCCAATTTTCGCAAAGCATTTGGAACAGAAATTTCAATTTGAGCGTAGGGATTTTAAAATTAAATGCGCAGAGATTTTAAAATATCTGGGAGAAAGAGAGGAATGGGAGACCGAGACGAGAAGGGACGGCTGCAGAGGGGGAAATGGGTTCTTGCGGAGTTCCCCACAACTATTATGTTAGAAAAAAGTTTTAAATAAAAAAAAAAAGGGAGAACGCCCGCGAGCTTGTCGTGGACGTTGACGAGCCTCTTTGATGCAACGTTTGGAAGGCCAACGTTTCAGAAACGGCCCAAATAATTTAATTTGTAAGCCATTTTTGACGTAATTTAAGGCTAACGACCATTAGGCCTTTAAGGCCATTATGGGCCGAGCCGTTGGAGTTTTTATGGGCCGAGCCTATAAATAGGCTTAGGAATTCAGATTGAGGGAAGAAATCAATATAGAATGATTTGGAGTAGCCCTGATTTATTTTATCTCATTTTACTTCTTTTTTCTATTGATATTTTCTATTGATATTTTCTTGGGCATATGAAGGAAATCGTTGGGTTTGCACCTCCACACGATCGTGCTCGTAGTAGGAGGATCGGGTCGAGCCGGGTCATTGTACCTTGGGGACAGATCGCCAACAACCTGCACGAAGGGGCGAAAATCTGATCCTTAGGGCAGTGTCTAACACGCCTCGGTCCTGGTTTGATCCATCTTATCTTTTGGTTTTATTTTATTTGTATATAAATTTCTATAACATATTTCTAGCAATTTTTAGAAATGGATTTTTTTTGTAAGATCAAAATTAATTTTCCAACAGCTAAGGATCAGACTTTTCCTTCTTTTCTATATATTGCTAGATTTTTCAATTCCATCTTCTTATTCTGCTTTTGCATGAGTTTGCTCAACATATAAAGTTTTCATGCCAATCTGAAATGCCTGTGCATTAATGGTGCAAATGTTGCTATGCTAAATTATGATCATCCATTGGGCCCAAGATTTAAGGGGATAAGATTATGGTTTGAATACTTATTATTTTCTTTGGGCAAAATATTAACATTGCTGCAATGCTTTAAATTATATTTCATAAGTTGATCTTTTTACCGTTGGAAGGGATTGTTGTGCTATGTTGCTTTAAAATAGTTAGTTGATACACGCCATTTTTCTTCTTCCTTACTAATTTTTGTTAAATATATGGTAAAATGAATACTCAGTTTATCTTCACCATCGGACTGTTAAGTGCTCATGCACATACATGGATAGAAATTGGTGTAACAAATCTTGGTTATTAAATAGATTGGGCAATCATGGTCAACTTAAGCTATCTCTGCAATTTGCTATGCAATTGTTTTAGTACAAACAATCATTATTTGGTTTATCTGCTTCATTTGTAGTATCGGATTTTAATACATTTTGATATGCCTCGAGCGATATATGGTGAGCATAAAATATACTAAACTGATAAATAAGACACAACAAAAATAATAACATATGACATTGTTGTCTTATTCTAAATGTTAGACACTGTTGAGCTTCATTTGTCTTCTGACTTGTTAGAAGTTGAAGCTTGAATCTTGGTGTGTGTGCATATGGTTTGTTCAACATGTCAGAGGCTTCTTTCTATTCACCGAACATTCACATGTTTAATTATATGTATATAAATACATACGCATTTATACATGTATGCATATAGGTACACAGACGTATGCAAATCAGGTGGGGCTTGTCACATCTTAGTGCCCAAGTACATATGTAATATGTATACTTATTCTCTCCTCAAGTTGGTTTAGTAACTAATAAAGCTAACAAATATAAAGCTGAAGTGCTAATCAGAAAGTGAATTACTTTGTTCACTGGATAAATGGACAAGGGGTGAAGTCATCAAACAGGTGGCTAACCATTCAGCATGAAAACAAAGCCTTGTTGAAAAACACACATGCTTGCACTTGTGCACATAATATATGCGTGCTCGTATATAGATATATTTTTATATCATCTTATTATTTAACTTTCAAGTGCAGCTACTAGCATATATATTTGCATTCTTACATAAATGCAAAAGTTTTTCTGTTCCAGATAAGTGTTTTCTGGTATAGTGATCAATATTTATATCTCCTTATTGTGTTGAAGTTGCTAGACAAAAGTGACAGCATTGGGCAAATACTTATTGCTTACCTTCTATTGTGAATCTTTTATGTTACCAAATAGTAAAGAATGGATGAACTTGGATGCTGTGACAAGTTGCTAGACAAAAGTGACAGCATTGGGCAAATACTTATTGCTTACCTACTATTGTGAATCTTTTAAGTTACCAAATGGCAAAGAATGGATGAACTTGGATGCGGTGACAAGGTATGTCATTTAAATGCTCTATTTTGAGTCTCTTGATATATTGCCATGAGATTTAATAAAAGTTTTTATAATTTACTAAATAATCTCATGACTGTTGGAATATCCAACTTATTGTTTACCTTATATTTGGATATTCAATTCTAATATATCTTTGCCTGATTCTCTTATTTGAGGTCTAGTCCAAAAATAATATTATCTCTTTGGAATTTGCCGAGAAGATTTTGGCAGACTAATTAACCAAGAAGTTATCTAGGAATGGAGTCCTAGATTCATCGAAGGGGATGTGGCTTAAGCCCATTATTTGGTCGCCAGCAGTGGATACCCAACCTCTGTGATTGGAGATCCCATGAATGAGGTTCAATGTGGTAGAAACGAAGTTGATTGAGTGATCGTGTTAGAACACAAAATTTTGAAAAATTTTTCATCCCATCCCTATGATGAGTGCTCTTATAAAGTGACAAAGTAAATTTGTGTAAGGTTGAGTCATACTCTTAATGGATCCGAGGTAGGTTATCTGTAGGGTATTGTCACAAATACCCTTGGAGGATTCACCTATATGAGAATCGTCATATTAGGCCGTGACTAAAGGTTTGGGCTAACCTTAAAGAATTCTCATGAAAAATCAAGGTACTAAGCGCAAGGCCTTTAATATGCGCTAACCGCTTAAACCCAATTGATCCATACTGTGTGTGTGATTAGTAGAAGTCTGAGTCAAAGGACCTAGTTCAAGGTCTAATCCACTATGGTTCCTTTAGATGTATACAATCAACACTAAGTGAGGTTCAAGTCTATTGGACACCTCACCTATTGCGCAGTATAAGATGCCCTAAAATTTTTTTATATTTTTTTTTTTTTTAAACTTTTGTGGGAGATTGTTAGAAAAAAGTTTTAAATAATAAAAAAAAAGAAAGGGAGAACGCCCGCGAGCGTTGCTCGCGGACGTTGATGATGCCGTTTTTGAACGTTGGAAGGCCAACGTTTCAGAAACGGCCCAAATAATTTAATTTGTAAGCCATTTTTGACGTAATTTAAGGCTAACGGCCATTAGGCCTTTAAGGCCATTATGGGCCGAGCCGTTGGAGTTTTTATGGGCCGAGCCTATAAATAGGCTTAGGAATTCAGATTGAGGGAAGAAATCAATATAGAATGATTTGGAGTAGCCCTGATTTATTTTATCTCATTTTACTTCTTTTTTCTATTGATATTTTCTATTGATATTTTCTTGGGCATATGAAGGAAATCGTTGGGTTTGCACCTCCACACGATCGTGCTCGTAGTAGGAGGATCGGGTCGAGCCGGGTCGTTGTACCTTGGGGACAGATCGCCAACAACCTGCACGAAGGGGCAAAAATCTGATCCTTAGGGCAGTGTCTAACACGCCTCGGTCCTGGTTTGATCCATCTTATCTTTTGGTTTTATTTTATTTGTATATATAAATTTCTATAACATATTCTAGCAATTTTTAGAAATGGATTTTTTTTGTAAGATCAAAATTAATTTTCCAACATATTAGTCCTTCCGGTTCCTTCAACATTTTATCCCGAACTTCCCACTTTATTCCTGAGCAAAATGCCCCTCTGTTTCTTCCTTCTCATGCGCTAACATCCGTCTTTCAGAACCTTTGCGGCAGCAGCGGATTAGTGAAGGAGATTCGAGTCCACAAGCTCAGCGGCCCAGAGGCATATTTTCCCATCTCTCACTATTTCTTCCGTCTTGTTTTTTCCTCTTTTCTTGAGTTCTTGAAACACATAAACTCGTAAACAAGTATTTCTCAGTGTGTCCATGTGTGTGATGGTGAGAGAAAGGAAGAAGTAACGTTAGAGAGGGAGGGAGGGAGCTAAGTCTCGTTTCTTTTTCCTTCTTTCTTTTTCTCTGCTACTTTACTTCCGAGTATTATTGTGACAAGTGACAGCATGACAGGGAGGTAGGGAGAGTGCCAGCTTATAGAGGCTGTGATGTATGCGTTGAGATCCAGGGAATCCGGAAAGCAAAAGGCATCCCACTTCTTTTTTTTTTATAGTTTTCCTCACCTAACTAATTTCCTTGGATCTTTTTCGCTGCTTCTAGAGGAAGGCCAGGCGAGCTGCCCGGAGCCAGCCATTTCTAGACTGCTCTCCGCTTTTTTCTCGTCATCGAGTGCTTTTTCTATAAACGGGAAGCTCTCGGATCTGGGTCGGTTGCATAGAGGTGTCGAGGATCTGTGGGGGCAAGAGCTGGGGCTGGGGAGACTTGGAGATTGATGAAGAGGAGGCGGAGGAGGGCATGGTGGAGCGATGACAGGATGTGTGGCCTCTGAGGCTTAGCATGGTATCCTCGCACTCTAATTTCTGTTTTTCAGTACTTTTTATTGAAATTATTCCATATTGTCCAGCCCCATCTTCCCCATTAAGTTGATGTCTCTGCTTCTATTTTCCGATCGGCGATGCCTTTTCATAATAATGTTGTGATTTTGATTTTTTTCCTTTTGATGGTGAAAAGGTCTTGAAATGGGAGGATGTGGAAATGGAGAACCCAACGAGAGGAATATTCGGGTGAAGAACAAAGCGATTGGCATCGATGTGTATTTTCGCAAAGGACGTGGTGGTGGTGGAGGCGAAGGAGGCGTTGTCTTCTTGGACCAGCAATGGGCTCGATTTCCGCTCGATCACAGTCCCTTCCTTCGGATCCGGCGACCATGGCATGATAGATCCGGCGACCATAAAAGCAGCAGAGGTTGCAGTTATTTATTAGCAAATTAATAAGGTGTTATTTTTAAAAAAAAATTTAATGTTGCCGGCGCTTTAAAGCGTCGGCAAGAGCAAAAGTAATCAACGCAATAATTTATCTTATCGACGCTCAAAAGCGTCGGCAAGATCAAAATTCGCCGACACTTAAAAGCGTCGGGACGTTCCGATGCTTTGCTGACGCTTTTTAAAAGCATCGGCAAACTACGTCTCCACCCCCGCTTTCCCGATGCATGTATAAGCGTCGGGACAATATTTTCCGACACTTTTAAGCGTCGGCAAACAACATTTTTAGCGTCGGGATAACGAAAATTTGTTGTAGTGTATCTATATTCAAGTGGTTTAAGCTTTGTTTCTAGATGCTAGAACTGGGACGTGTATAAATATATCTGTTAATGGTTAATCTTTTAAGCAACTTACTATGCAACAGTCATGGACACTTGTTTGTTTTGTTCAGTGGTGAGAACTTTTCATGTGGAGGCACTTGTTAAACAATGTCACTGGAAGGTAGTTTGCAAAACATAATCCATAATTTTTAATAGTTGAGTAATTGACTAAACTATAGAATGAGAATGGTGATCCAGGTAATGAGAGGTCGAGATAATATAATGACCTCTTTAATCTATGGAACAAGTTATTAAACTCTTAATATGGCAATTATATTTTCACTTGTCATTGTTGGTTATTATTGATTTTACGTAGGATATTTCTGTGTATCAGTGTATGTATATATATATATATATATAATGAGTCACAAATCTTTTCATACTACAATAGATGGGATAGAACCCATTCCCTATATTATCTCATATTGCCTATAGCAATTTCACTTTGCTTTGCCTTGATGCCATTTCCAATTTGAATGTCACTTTTGGTAAAGTGTGGATATCTGTTTTGTAACTCACAAGTTTGTATTTGCTCAACCTAACGAAATAATAATATAACACAGGTGTTCCTTATAAGAATTACTCTCTCATATTAGCACATGATAATTCATAGTTATGAAACCGTTGAGAACACCGCAAAAGTTTAATTGTTTGCAGTATCCTTTTGTTCTGATAAATTCCAATTCATTAAATGTTTTAAGCTTATATTTTTTTTTAGTTAAAACAATATGGTTGTGATAGAGATATGGTGTAGAAGTGTGACTAAAATCACTCAAAGTAAGAAGCTTATTTTATCTTTGGACATTTGCAAGCAAAAGTTATGGCTATGATGATCCTTTGGACATTTGCAAGCAAAAGTTATGGCTATGATGATCCTTTTCAGAAGCGAGCATATTTACATTCTTACATAAATTCAAAAGTCTTCTTATTCTAGATAAGCGTTTTCTGTTATAGTGGCCATTGAGAGATTACACCATGTTTTATCTTGTTTTAGTTTGGAAGTTGTGATCTCTTTTAGTTATATTTTTTCTGTATGGCTTTATCTTGAATATCAAGCATTGCCAAGCCATATACGGCTTCGTCATAAGTCTATAAGATAAATAAAAAAAATATTATCTCTTTGGAATTTGCTAAGAAGAATTTGGCAGATTAATTAACCAAGGAGTTATCTAGGAGTGGAGTCTTAGATTCATCGAGGGGGATGTGGCTTAAGCCTATTATTTGGTCGCCAGCAGTGGATACCCAACCTCTGTGATTGGAGATCCCATGAATGAGGTTCAATGTGGTAGAAACGAAGCTGATTGAGTGATCGTGTTATAGCACAAATTTTTGAAAAATTTTTCATCCCATCCCTATATGATGAGTGCTCTTATAAAGTGATAAAGTAAATTTGTGTAAGGTTGAGTCATACTCTTAATGGATCCGAGGTAGGTTATCTGCAGGGTATTGTCACAAATACCCTTGGAGGATTCATCTATATGAGAATCGTCATATTAGGCTGTGACTAAAGGTTCGGGCTAACCTTAAAGAATTCTCACGAAAAATCAAGGTATTAAGCACAAGGCCTTTAATATGTGCTGACCGTTTAAACCCAATTGATCCATATTAGTAGAAGCAAGGACCTAGTTCAAGGTCTAATCCACTATGGTTCCTTCAGGTGTATACAATCAACACTAAGTGAGGTTCAAGTCCACAGGACACCTCACCTATTGCGCAATATAAGATGCCCTAAAATTTTTGTTATATTTATTTTATTTTTTTATTTAAAACTTTTATGGGGGATTGTTGGAAAAAGTTTAAAAATAAAAAATAAAAAAAGGGAATGCCCGCGAGCGAAACGCTCATGGACGTTCTTTCCGTTGCGTGAACATTGGCAGGCCAACGTTCATCAATATCCAGAAATGGCCCAAACAATTCATTTTGTGAGCCGTTTCTGACGTGATTTGAGACTAACGGCTATTAGGCCTTTAAGGCCATTATGGGCCGAGCCGTTGGAGCTTTTATGGGCCGAGCCTATAAAGGATTCAAGATGGAGTAGAATGATTATAAGTTTTTTGATCTCATTTTATTTCTATATTTTATTAATCTTTTCTTGGGCATCTGAAGGTAATTATTAGGTTTGCACCTCCATACGATCATGCTCGTAGTAGAAGGGTAGGAGGATCGGATCGAGCCGGGTCATTGTACCTTGGGGACAGATCGCCAATAATCTGCATAAAGGGGTGAAAATCTGATCCTTAGGGTAGTGTCTAACACGCCTCGATCATGGTTTGATCCATATCTTTTTTTTGTTTTTTATTTTATTTTGCATTTAAATTTCTATAATATATTTTTAGCAATTTCTAGGAGAGGATATTTTTTGCTAAGATCAAAATATTTTTCCAATAGTATCAACAAAAGAGATAAAAGATCTAAAATTTTCTCTAGAATAGAAGATGAACCTCAAAATAATTATGGACACAACACCAGCCTATAGAAATTTTTAAGGTATCACTCCAAGAGTTCATTACTTTAGCTTTCCCTTTTTCATAAGATTTTTTTTTAATTGTAACCTTTTTGCTCTTCCTTCTCTTTACCGCCATTTACAAGGTGAGTTGGAATATTTCCCATTTGAAGCCAACAATGAGAATACACAACGTTGACCTTTAGGGCCTATTTTATAGAGTAAAACTGGTCCAAAAGAAATCAGACTATAATCAAAATGCTTAATCAAGCTAGAATCAAAATATTTCCAAAAATAAGAGATTGGAATCATAGACTGATTCTATATTGACAAAATAAGACTTCTAAAGAGAATAAGAAAGTCTCCTAAAAGATTAGGATAAAAATAAAGCTCTCAAGAAGACTCATAATAATGTTTTTTTAAAAGTCAAAACCTCTCTTATTCTTGCTTTTCTAGAGTACATCAACTGTCTTCAACTTGAAAAATTTGGTTCTTGACGGATTGAAGCTTGGATTATTCATACTTTTTTGGGCTGCATTAACTCTTTCTGACTTGAAGAATTCAGCTTCTTATGAATGCTTTGTCATTTATAAAAATTATATTCAAACCTTTGTAGGTAATCCATTATGATCTTCTAAAGCATAATATGATCCTTTAAAAATATATTGTTGGTCCAGATAGTAACCCAAGAGGGGGGGTGAATTTGGTTTTTCAAAAATTAAACTCCTTTTAAAAAACAATCCTCCAGCGGAAGTGAAAACTTAGATGTATACGAATTAAAACAGAGTGTGCAAAGATAGAGAGTAAGAGACAAGGAAACAATCACTTCAAACACAAGAAGTTTTATAGTGGTTTGGTGTACCTACACCTACATCCACTCCCAAGTACCTCTTGGGTCTACACTATAATCAATCTGATTACAGCAGAGTTGTTTTACAAGCTCAACTCAAACTTGTTTTTTCTCGGGTGCACAACGAATCAGCTAGTTTTCAAGGCTCACCAGCACACAACCTTACAACACAAGCAAACTGCTTGCATAAGGCTAACAGCCTCAACGGAATCAATCCTCTGATTGACCCAACAAACAATAACGTTTTTACAAATTTAAAAGCTCCTCCAATGAGTAAATATACAATAATAAAATAATAATAAAGAGATAGGAATCAAAGCCTGATTTGCAGATCTTGGTGGCTTGTTTCTTCTCTTCTCTTGAGTAGATCTTCCTTTAGAATGCTCTTGAAGCTCCGAAGATTAGAAAGCTAGGGCTTTCTTCTTCTTTTGGGATTTATTCAAAATAGAACAAGGAATGCTAGAAATCTCTCTCTTTTCTTTTGGGAGATCAGTATAATCTTTCCTTTCGAATCTTCCCTCTTTTCTCTTTTGATTTCTGATGGATTTCACTCTTGTTTTTCTAATTTTTCTCTCTTGTTTTCTTGCTTTTTCTCTCCTTTTTGGATACAATAAAACCACTTCTTATAGATTCTTCTTAATCCATAAATAGCCAGAAACTATCCATTAGAAACAAGTGTAAGAAGGATTAGAACCAAAAATGGTAATAGCCGTTGGGATTAAAAAAATAAAGATAAAGTTTAGAGACGTTCTGAGTTCAGTCTCTGGAGTCGACTCTAACTTTTTTGGAGTTGGCTCTAAATCGAAAATCCTCAATCCGCTCGATCTGGAGTCGTCTCTAACTTTTCTAGGGTCGACACGAAAATCTTCTGGAGTCGACTCTAACAGTCCAGGAGTCGACTCTAAGTCGTGACCAGAAAAACCATCATTCTCTCTTTTCTGTTGGAGTCAGCTTTAACAGTCCAGGTGTCGACTCTAAGTCTATGCCGATTTTTGGAGTCGACTCTGTGATTCCATGTGTCGACTCTAATGTCTGCAATCTTACCTTGACATTAGATTCGAACTAGAACTTGATTTTTCTTATGATTTTGATTAATAAATCAAATCATAAACTGAAGAACTTAACCAAAATCATTAGTAATTTCAAATGTTATACTCAATTAGTTTTGTTAATCATCAAAATCAATAATTGGGTCAACAATCTCCCCCTTTTTGATGATGACAAAAACTTTGAGTATATGCATTAAAAATTCATTTGAGTTAAGAGTTATAAACATAGTTAAAGCTTTAAAACTTCCTAACAGAGAATTTGATGTCAAGTTTCAAAATGAACTTTAAAAAATATACTTGAGTTCTATTATAAACAGCAATCAAGATGATTTGACATAGAAAATCATTTAACATAGAAAATCGTTAAGCTCCCCTGCATTAAATAACTCCCCCTATACAAGGTATATGTAAATAAATTGAAATATGATCAATTGATTAGAATTTATAGATTTATCTCTCCTTTTTGAGATATGCCAATTGATTAAAACATATTGAAATCTTACAAATCTTATATTATTTCATTCTCTCTTATATTCTTTCATGCTCTCTTCTTTATGCATATACAATTTTCTCTCCCCCTTTTTTGTTATCAGCAATAAGGTGAGTTTAAAAATAATAATGTAGGTTATCAGAGAAAGGTTGTTGGTTCATTCAATCATAGAGATAGTAAACTTCATCCATGGTAATTGCTCGTCATAGACAAATTTGCAATAAAAAGATAATTGTATTTCATTTCAAGATGCATTACATGTGTCTATCAAAATACATTCTCAGTAAAGTACTATATCAATCATAAAATCCTAGATACAGGCTAACAAAGTATAGTAAACTAGAAATCCTAAGATTTAAAATATGAAAAGTTAATCTTAGGTTTCTAAAAGTTAGGGTAGGATAGGCATAGATAGGGTATCACTGTAGGAAATGGAAGGTCAATCAAACATGCTTGTAGACAATTTTCTTCAGATGGCCTATCATTTTCATAATCTCATCTTTTTGTGATTTCTTAAAGCCTTCAAGACAACTCTCAACTCGAGCAACAGCAAGGTCTAAATCTTTCTTCAATTGTCCAGTAGCATCTAGATAAGCTTTAGATCCATCTGCAATCCCTTCCATCCTTTCAAAAATCTTTTGAAGCTCAATAACAAGGGACTCTGCAGAGCGGCTAATGGAAAATAAAATCAAGTCGAGTCTGGAATTGATCTCCTCCTTAAACTGTCTGATGTCATCTCTCAACTGACAAATATCATTGCTCCTCTAACTGTCATACTCAGCTAATAGTGCTCTGAGCTGACCAATCTGCTCACCAAAAAATCTCCCAGATACAAAAGCTGTCTGAGGTGGAGGTGAAGAATATGTACTCAGTCCAGCCTCAGAAGGTCCAGCAGTAGATGGTCCCGCAATAGATGGGTCAGGGACTGATGGTCCCGCAACTAATGGTCCAGGGATGTCCTCTACTCTAGCCTCCTCAACTCTGGCCTCCTCTGCTCTAGCCTCTCGTCCTCCTTTTATCCAATTACCATTTACCTTTCTGAAGCCCATACGGTGAATGGTAGAGACACTGTAGTAGTCTGTATGCCTTAATTTCTTCAGTGGTTCATTGTCCATGATTAACACACCTTGGCTTCTGAATACCAAAGTCAGAATCATACCATATGGCAATGTAGATCTTTTCTTGGTAGCTGCCTCTGCCATATAGCCTATCATCATCCCAGCTAAGTTTACTGGCTACCCGGTAATGATACAATCCATCAGCAAGATGTCTCGCTCTGAGACATACTCAAATCTACCTATCTTTGGAAATAATATCCTCCCACAGATGTTGTGAAGAAGTCTAAGTTCCAAATTTAGTTGATTTGCCAAAATCTCCTCAAACTCAGATACTTCTCTCCCCAACATCCTAGATAGGGCACCACCACGATCATCATGCTAATACTCATTTATTCCAATAGTGGGCATATCTAACAAATTTCCAAGAAATTTAATAGTGATTACAACTCTTGTTCCTCTCACATAACTTACTAAACATCCCTCTCCTCTACTCAAATCATTGTAGAACTCTCTTACAAGGGCAGGGTAGGTAGAAACATCCAAAGAACAAACTTTTTTCCATCCCATTTCTTTCAATTGACGCCCAATAGAGAAACCCTCCGAGGCAAAGAAATCGAAATCAACCTTCCTTCCGGTTGTGATAGCCTTATCCGCTAATTGGTCGATGTGAGGAGAAGATGGAGATGGTGGAGAAGCCTCACGAGTGGCAGAAGATGATGAAGATGGTGCTTGCCTCCGAATCGTGCGACGCCTCGTGGGAACGGCCGAACCTCCAACGATAGCACGCCTTTTAGGAGCCATAGGATTTGATTGGAATGAGTAATCAAGGGATTTGAAGAGTTTAGAGGGGTTGGAATAGGTTTGGAATGGCTCTAGAGAGGATTGGAGACGATAGAATCCGATTAGGTGTCGACTCCGCCTATATATTTTTGACCTAGGTTCACTTAGAGTCGACTCCCGCAAAGCGAGGTGTCGGCTTCGAACCAGAAAATCTGTCAGCACCCGAATTAGAGTCGGCTCTGCAGAAGCAGGTGTCGGCTCTAATTGCCAAGACAGAACACCAAATAGGAAGGTGTCGACTCCACAAACTGTAGGTGTCAACTCCACAAAAGTTTCAGTGAAAAATTTGAATTTTAAGGATCTGAAACTGATCAAATTAATCATCAAACTCTAGATAAGTGTTCCTTAATCAATTGGAGAAACAATGAATCAAATTTC
This sequence comes from Calamus simplicifolius, assembly GCA_900491605.1. NCBI lineage: Eukaryota > Viridiplantae > Streptophyta > Magnoliopsida > Arecales > Arecaceae > Calamus > Calamus simplicifolius. The sequence goes on along the minus strand of UESW01004675.1, from coordinate 81,191 downwards.
TAGATAAACTTCCTTATTGAACATAGAGGATTTTCAAGAAATTGATGAAGTCTAGATAGTTGTTGTCCTTAAGAGTTTCAGAAAGTCATTCTAAAGGATCACAAACTCCCAATTCTCCTCTAAGATAACAAAATCTTTCTTCACTTAATAGTTTGGTAAAAATATCAGCTAATTGATCATTAGTATTCACATATTCAAGACAAACATCATTGTTGGAAACATGTTCTCTAATAAAGTGATGTCTAATTTCTATGTGTTTAGTTCTAGAGTGATGGATTGGATTTTTTGTTAGATTGATGGCACTAGTATTATCACATCTAATAGGAATTTTATTAAGTGTGATACCATAATCTTCAAGTTGTCGCTTAATCCAAAGGATTTGAGCACAGCAACTTCCAGCTGCAACATACTCTGCCTCAGCAGTGGATAATGCATCCGAATTTTGCTTCTTGCTAAACCAAGAGATTAAGTTATTTCCTAAAAGTTGGCATGCACCACTTGTACTCTTCCTATCTAATTTACAACCAGCATAATCAGAATCAGAATAAGCAATCAATTTCAAAGTTGAGTCTCTATAATACCATAATCCTACATTTTTAGTTCCATTTAAGTATCTAAAGATTCTTTTAACAGCAAATAAATGTGATTCTTTAGGATTAGATTGATATCTTGCACATAGGCAAACATAAAACATAATATCTGGCCTACTTGCAGTTAAGTAAAGAAGTGATCCGATCATACCTCGGTAATGCTTCTGATCTACTTTCTTACCTTCTTCATCCTTGTCCAGCTTGCATGAGGGACTCATTGGCGTACCAAGGGGTTTAGCAGATTCATACCAAACTTCTTGAGTATTTCCTTTATGTACTTTGTTTGGTTGATGAAAATTCTCGCTTTCTCTTGTTTGATTTGAAGTCCAAGGAAGAAATTGAGTTCTCCCATCATGCTCATCTCGAATTCTCCCTGCATTAACTTAGCAAATTCTTGACAAAGGAGATTGTTAGTAGCACCAAATACAATGTCATCAACATAAATTTGAACAATTAAAAAATCCTTTTCTTTTCTTTTTAAAAATAAAGTTTTATCAACATTTCCTCTAGAAAAATTATTTTTAATTAATAATTTACTTAATCTATCATACCAAGCTCTAGGTGCTTGCTTTAAACCATAAAGTGCTTTGTGTAGTTTGAAGACGTAGTTTGGAAATTCATGATCTTCAAAACCAGGAGGTTGTTCAACATAAACTTCCTCATTTATAAAACCATTTAAAAATATACTTTTAACATCCATTTGAAATAAGTTGAGATTCATATGACATGCAAATGCAAGTAGTAGTCTAATGGCTTCTAATCTAGCAACAGGTGCAAAGGTTTCATCAAAATCTATACCTTCTTCCTGATTATACCTTTGCAACTAATCTAGCCTTACTTCTAATCACCAAGCCATTTTCATCCAATTTATTTCTAAAAACCCATTTAGATCCTATTATAGGGTGATATCTAGGTCTATCTACTAGAGTCCAAACTTGGTTCCTAGTGAATTGGTTTAACTCTTCCTGCATTGCTAACATCCAATAACTATCTTTCTCAGTTTCCTCTATAGTTTTGGGTTCTATATGAGATACAAATGCAAGATGATTATTGATATTCCTCATTGATGATCTAGTCCTTACACCTTAAGATGAATCACCTATGATTAGGTCCTTAGGATGACCATAAGCATATCTCCAATCTCTAGGTAGATCTTTATCATTATGAGCAGAATTAATACCATCATCCTTAGGTGAGTCATCATCCTTAGCTTCAGGTTCTTGATCTGAAGATACATTTAATTTTTTAATACCTCTTTCAAGCAAAGATGTATCTTCCTCATCATCAATTTTACCCGAACTTGATGCTAAAGACTCATCAAACACTATATGAATGGATTCTTCTACAATTAAGCTTCTTTTATTAAATACTCTATATGCCTTGCTAGATGTAGAATATCCTAGGAAAATGCCTTCATCAGACTTTGCATCAAACTTCCTAAGATTGTCCTTACCATTGTTATGAATAAAGCATTTACAACCAAATGCATTAAAATAACCTAAATTTGGTTTCCTATTATGCCATAGTTCATAGGGAGTCTTCTTAAGGATAGGTCTAATCAGGGCTCTATTTAGGATGTAACATGCTGTGTTTATAGCTTCCGCCCAAAATTATTTTGGAAGTTGGCTTTCACATAGCTTGGTATGGGCCATGTCTTCTAAAGTCCTATTCTTTCTTTCTACAACTCTATTTTGTTGAGGTGTCCTAGGTGCTGAAAAAATTATGATGTATGCCTTTTTAAAACAGAATTTTTCAAATAAGTGATTTTCAAATTCAGTTCCATGATCACTTCTAATAGACACTATGGTAGTGTTTTTCTCATTTGTGACTTTCTTAACAAATTTCAGGAATATTGAGAAAGTCTCATCTTTGTAAGTCAAAAACATTACCCAAGTGAATCTAGAGTAATCATCTACTATCACAAGACCATATTTCTTTCCTCCTAGACTTGTGGTTCTAGTAGGTCCAAAAAGGTCCATGTGTAGTAGCTCTAGTGGCCTAGTAGTTGAAACAACATTCTTAGATTTGAAAGAAGTTCTTGTTTGTTTTTCAAATTGACATGCATCACAGATTCGATTATTTTCAAAATCTAAGCTAGGAATACCTTTAACTAGATCCATTTTTAATAGTTTAGAAATTAGGTGTGTGCTTGCATGACCTAATCTACGGTGCCATAGCCAACCAATCTCATTAGCATTATTAGCAACTAAGCAATGATTACTTGGAGATAAATTACTCAAATCAATTAAGTACACATTGCCATAACGTTTACCAACAAGAATAATATTGTTATCAATGAGATTAGTAACAGTGCAAATAGAAGCTTCAAAGGAAACTATAAAACCTTTATCATACAGTTGGCTAATACTTATTAAATTATGCTTAAGTCCATCAACATATAAAACATTATCAATATGAGTAGATGGAGTAATTTGAATCTTACAAATACCCATGATATGGCCTTGACCATTATCACCAAAAGTAACTACTCCACCTCTTTTTGATTCAAGGGTGATGAATTGATCTTTGTCACCCATCATGTGTCTTGAGCAACCACTATCAAGGTACAACTTTCTTTTCAGTCTGATGGCTACAAGACACTCCTGTAAAATATTCATATCTTAACTTTAGGTACCCAAGCCTTCTTGGGTCCTTCATGGTTAGATGCAATAAATATTATTCCTTTGGGAACCCAAATCATCTTCTTTTATCATGTGGAGTTTTACACATATAAGATTTATGTCCTTTGTTTTCACATTTAAAACAAGTAATATTTGATGATTTTTCAGCATGTACAAAAATATTTTTCAAGGATTTTTGCTTTTTAAGTGGATTATATCCTAATCCAGCTTTATCAAAAACAGCTTTTTGATTGTCCAAAATCATATTAAGTTTGATAGAGCTCAAAGTAAATTTATCAACTATAGGTTTAAGTCTATCAACTTCATTTTTCAAGCTTTCATTTTCTTTTATCAAAAGTTCTTTTTCTACAACATGCTTTTCATTTTCTAAAGATAGATTTTGCATTTGATTTTTTAGATCTTTGTTCTTTGAACTTAATTTTGCAAAATCATCCATCAATTCATAAAAAGCACTATGCAACTCATCGAAAGTAAAATCATCAAGAAAACTTGGACTTATCTCATCATTGTCCGCCATGAAGCATAGATTGGCCATTTCACTCTTTTCTTCCTCTTCGGAACTTTAGCTTTCGAATCGCTCCATGTGGCCATCATTGCCTTCTTTTTGAATCTTCGGGTGCCTTTCTTTAGTTGTGAGCATTCAGATTTAAAATGTCCGGCTTCTTGCATTCAAAACAGATAACTTCTTTTTCTTTGTCCTTGTCCTCATCTTTCTAGCAAAGGGCTTTTTCTTTTCAAACTTCTTTTCTTCATGAATCTTTTAAACTTCCTTGTGATGAGAGCCATGTCCTCATCATCACTTTCATCTTCAGATTCATGAGGCTCTTCCATATATTCAGAAATCTTAAGAGCCATAGTCCTCTTCTTCTTTGACTCATCATCATCAATATGTTGCTTAACTTGAAGCTCATGAGTCATTAAGGATCCCAATAATTCTTCCAGGGGTAGGGTACTTAGATCCTTTGCCTCTTGTATTGCAGTCACTTTAGCTTCCCAAGTCCTAGGCAAGGAATGCAAAACCTTTCTCACAAGATCAGAATTATCATAAGATTTACCAAGACTTTTTAAACCATTAACTATATCAGTAAATCTTGTAAACATATCAGAAATAGATTCACATGCATCCATTTTAAACAATTCATATTTATGAACTAGCATGTTAATCTTGGATTCCTTGACTTGATTTGTTCCCTCATGGGTAACCTCAAGTCTATCCCAGATTTCCTTAGCAGAAATGCAAATAGATATACGATTGAATTCATTTGCATCTAATGAACAGTACAAAATATTCATAGCCTTGGCATTAAGTTATGCCAATTTTTTATCATGTTCATCCCATTCCATTTTCGGTTTAGGAATCTCCATGCCATTAATTCTAGTAGTGGGTGTGTGTGGTCCACTGACAATAATGCTCCATAGATCATAGTCAAGTGCTTGAATGAAAATTTTCATTCTAGCCTTCCAATAACCATAGTTTAAACCATTAAACAAGGGTGGTCTATTTGTAGATTGGCCTTCGAAAAAAGATGAACCAGCTTGAGTTGCCATGTGGATCTTTGACTCTTGATCGTTAGATCAAATCAAATGAGCACTAGCTCTGATACCAATTGTTGGTCCAGATAGCAACCCAAGAGGGGGGATGAATTGGGTTTTTTAAAAATTAAACTCCTTTTAAAAAATAATCCCCCAGCGGAAGTGAAAACTTAGATGTATACGAATTAAAACAGAGTGTGCAAAGATAGAGAGTAAGAGACAAGGAAACAATCACTGCAAACACAAGAAGTTTTATAGTGGTTCGGTGTACCTACACCTACATCCACTCCCAAGTACCTCTTGGGTCCACACTATAATCAATCTGATTACAGCAGAGTTGTTTTACAAGCTCACAACTCAAACTTGTTGTTTTCCTGGGTGCACAACGAACCCAGCTGGTTTTCAAGGCTCACCAGCACACAACCTTACAACACAAGCAAACTGCTTGCACAAGGCTAACAGCCTCAACGGAATCAATTCTCTGATTGACCCAGCAAAAATAACATTTTTACAAATTTAAAAGCTCCTCCAATGAGCAAATATACAATAATAAAACAACAATAAAGAGATAGGAATCAAAGCCTGATTTGCAGATCTTGGTGGCTTGCTTCTTCTCTTCTCTTGAGTAGATCTTCCTTTAGAATGCTCTTGAAGCTCCGAAGATTAGAAAGCTAGGTCTTGCTTCTTCTTTTGGAATTTATTCAAAATAGAACAAGGAATGCTAGAAATCTCTCTCTTTTCTTTTGGGAGATCAGTATAATCTTTCCTTTCGAATCTTCCCTCTTTTCTTTTTTGATTTTCTGATGGATTTCACTCTTGTTTTTCTGATTTTTCTCTCTTATTTTCTTACTTTTTCTCTCCTTTTTCGGATACAATAAAACCTCTTCTTATAGATTCTTCTTAATCCATAAATAGCCAAAAACTATCTGCTAGAAACAAGTGTAAGAAGGATTAGAACCAAAAATGGTAATAGCCATTGGGATTAAAAAGATAAAGATAAAGTTTAGAGACGTTCTGACAGTTCTGGAGTCGTTTCTGACAAACTGGAGTCGACTCTAACTTTTCTGGAGTCGGCTCTAAATCGAAAATCCCCAATCCGCTCGATCTGGAGTCGGCTCTGACTTTTCTGGGGTCGACACAAAAATCTTCTAGAGTCGACTCTAACAGTCCAGGAGTTGACTCTAAGTCGTGACCAGAAAAACCATCGTTCTGTCTTTTCTGTTGGAGTCGGCTCTAACAGTTCAGGTGTCGACTCTAAGTCTGTGCCGATTTTCGGAGTCGACTCTGTGATTCCATGTGTCGACTCTAATGTCTGCAATCTTACCTTGACAGTAAATTCGAAGTAGAACTTGATTTTTCTTGTGATTTTGATTAATAAATCAAATCATAAACTGAAGAACATAACCAAAATCATTAGTAACTTCAAATGTTATACTCAATTAGTTTTGTTAATCATCAAAATCAATAATTGGGTCAACATATATAATCTTCTTTTCATACATACTGCAACGTAATTGTGAGTAACATCTCTTTTGTTCTTTGGTTTCAATTCTTCTTGCTTCTTTTCCACAAAATCACTTCCAGTGGAATAGCAACCATGATTTCTTTGCTCCTTTGCTTTGAAAATTTACTTCTTGGTAATGCTTGATGCAGCAACATTATGGCATTGCATTTGTTCTTTTATCTTCAATTTTCTTTTGCCTTCAAATAACAGATCTTTTTGTTAAAATATTTTCCTTCTTTATTCACATAAAGTAGCTTTCTAAGAAGAAATCTGTTTGATTGGATCTGTTAACCCAATCATGTGTTTCTTAGAACTATAACTTCTCCTAGTTTCTCTTCTATCTTCTGTTTTTAAATACAAAAAGGCTCTTGTGGTTACTCATATCTTGTTCTTCTAAGGCCTTTTCTATCACCATTATTTTGATGTTAAGATTTTCTTTTGGAAATATTGCTTCATTAATTCCTTAAATTGCCATTGCCACTATTTTTCATGCTTTTAGTTGGCTCCAATTATTTATCCTTAACTATACCAAAGGTATTACATCCTTCACTGCTATCTTCTCTAATTCCTTCATATGATCCAACGTCTTTGGTGCATCTTTAACTAACTTGCTAACTTCCTAGCTTTTTACTTGTCATCAGCATTCTTTGAATCAAAAATAAGCTCTTGTCCATATGAAATTTTCTTATTCAAAATTATACTTATATTATCTTCGTATTCTTGATTCATTGCTTCCTCATCAACTCTCTATTTGCCTTCTTGATCAACTTTCTACTAGTTAAGATTAGAAAGATCCTTTTGAGAAAATAATTTGAGGTCTATCTCATTTATCCTAAAAGAATGTATGTTTTCCTTTTTTATGATGAGTGACGTCCTTATCCTAAATAAGATCTTGCCTAGTAGAATACAATTGATGTTCATTGGAAGAACATCAATCATATTTGTGGCCCATTGTAAGTGTATAACTATTAAACCAGAAGACCTTTAGGACTTCGAATGCAGTATGATTTTTAAATTTTCTTTATAAGTTTTATGGATGTAACATTTATGCTACTTCTTCTATTAGTAATCAAAGAAACTTCCTTTCACAATAATCCACGTTATGATTTAAGACTTGATTTTTGCTCAAGTCTTCTTCTTTTGATTTGATAGGTAGAACTAAGATAAGCACTTCAACATCTTCATTATCCTTTAATTGATTAAGGGAAGCTGTAGGCTTTATGGTTTCTTCATTAATCACATCATTCATCTAGTATTCCAATTGTGTTACATAATCATACATGTTCAAGATTCTAGCAATGCTATTGCTTACATATGTCACGGGTGGTAGTACATGTCAATATCCTATGTTGGTAGAGACTACAACTAATTGAGGAAGAAATCTTCTGAATCTATTTCCTTTTTTTTCCTCTAATTTTGTTTATGATTTTTTTTTTTGTGTCACTCTTTTTTTTTTCTAAACTTTCTCCTTTTTTTTCAACTCACTCTCTCTCTATCTTTGCTTTTTTTATTTTTTTTTTATTTTTAGAACTCTCTTTTTCCTTTTTTTTTCCAAGCTAAGATTTGGAAGATGAAGAAAACAACAAAACAAGGTAGAGGGTGCAGATAGATGGTTATCAGGTTTGGCTTTGATATCAAATCTAGTATAGGTTGATCTAACTTTGATACCAAATGTAATGTAGTCATATCTGTATTTGATACCAAATCTAATGCAATCAAATTTAGCAATAATACCAAATTTGATGGAGGCAAGTAGAAGGGGGGATAAATACTAGCTTTACACAACTCCTTGAGGGTCTTTATTCAACATCTTCAATCACCCTAGAAAATTTGTGGCTTCGCATGACTTATATAAGAAATTAATGTTTTTTTACTTAAAAAATAAGGAATTACCCTAAGCCAAAAAAAAACTCTTATAATTACATAACTTAATTCATTATTCATTGATTCAATAAGGCAGTTTGAAGGCTTATTTATAAAGTAAAACTGATCAAAAATAAATAAAATCATAATCAAATATTTAATCAGTTTAGCTCCCCCGATTTTATTAAAGGAATGGGGTTTCAGAGTTCCTCTCGAGTACGGATGAGCCAAAACAAGGAAAAGCTCACTGACTGTGTAGTACCGGTTCATGTGAACCAGGTTCAGGACTTGGTCCTGTGCTGTCCGACGCTTCGCTCTCAGCCAAGCGCTTCGGTTTTCCCGGACCCCTTAAACCGAAGCGTTGCGCAGGGGATTAAATATGTGATGGAGGGAGACTCCCTCCATCATCCTGGCTTCCGTCTCCTTCAGGTATTCCCCTGACCTCTGAGAGAGAGAGAGAGAGAGAGAGCGTGAGAGACAGAGAGAAGAGAAAGAGAGCGAGAGAGAGAGGAGACCGGCCGATCCTTGGTTCAGGCCGGCGGCGTACTCGCCGCCTCGCCGGGCCTAAGCTTCGGCCGGCGACCCCGCGGCACCGGGGGAGGTGTCCGGCGGGGTGGTGGTGGAGAGAGAGAAGAGAGAGAGGGCCAATTGGCCCCTCTCTCATACTGTGGCGGGTTCGGCTTCCATTGGCTGGTTCGGGCCTGGCGGCGTGCTCGCCGCCTCGCCGGGCCTGAGCTCCGGCCTGCCACCTCCACCGGCACCGGGGTGCGTCCGGTGGAGGTCCGACCGGCCAAGGTGGCCGGCCGTGCCGCCGGCACAGTAATGTGCGCGGATCGTGAGAGAGAAATAGGGAGATGAGAGAGAAATTGAGAGAGAGGGGAGGGACGCGGCCGGCTCTGGCCCGGCCATCGGCGGCCGGGCCGCCCTCAATTTGGCCGGCGACGGCCCTGGCCGCCGGCGTGGAACCCATCCCCTATTTCGGTGAAACAGGGGATCGGGTTGGTTGGGATGAAATGGGCCGGCTGGGCCGGCCGGTTCAGGGCCTGTTGGGCCGTTCCTAGAGCCCTTTTGGGGAGTGATTTTGGGCCCTATATCGGGCCAAAAAATGAGAAATAATTATATGGCTAGAATCTGGGTTAATTCTAGTTTCTTGGGGTATTTTTACTTTCTCAATTGGGTGTGTATAGAGGGAGATATTCGAGCCCAAAGTTGGGCCCGTGAACTAGTCTGGGTAGAATTCTAAGGGTCATTTTAATATTCTTATTCTAATAAATTAATTATGTAAAATGATCCTGTAGGTGCTCAGACATCTGACTAGCTGATATATACCTGTTGGATTGCGTACTGAGGTAAGTAAGCCAGTTATTAGTATTTAATAAATTATTTTATTCATTATATGAATATTTAAATTATGAATTATATTGTGACATGAAGAATTGTTATGGATATTGGCTAAATTGTAAGTAGATGAATATTATAAATACATTGTTGTTTATGTGCTATGATTGAGAATGATTTCATATGTGGATGCTATGCATGAGAGATGCAGTTATTATGACATTGATGTGATATATTACATGCAATTGTTAAGTATAATCCACTGTTTATGCAATATAAAGATGTTATTGATATGTTAGTGCATGATGTGAGGTACTGCTATGTGTCGCCGTAGTTCTCCTTTATCATGTCATGCCCACACACATCTAGAGGATGTGTTCTGATGATTTATGCCACACACACATCTAGAGGATGTGTTCTGATGATTTATGCCACATACACGTCTAGAGGATGTGTTCTGTTTATTTATGCCATTCACACGTCTAGAGGATGTGTTCTGCTTGGTCCGAGATGGCATCACGCATTTAGAGGATGTGTTCTGAGTTACTATGAGGTGGCATCACACATCTAGAGGATGTGTTCTGCTTGGTTCGAGGTGGCATCACACATATAGAGTATGTGTTCTGGTGGTTTATGATATGGCGTGACCCTGGTATCTGGACCCTTTCAGTAGGGGGATGCTTGTTGGTACACCATTGGGATATTGCAGGGCCGTGGGACACATTTGCAGCTTCCATTGAGGGTATAAATAGTGGGTTTACTTACATTGCATGTTTGAGTATTTGTGGAATGTTAAGCATGCAAATCATTTATGTGCTTATAGATTGTTATGCTATGAATTGACTGTATAACATGGCTTACTTATTGAGTGTAAGCTCATAAAAATCTTACAATGTTTTTGTCAGAGCCACGAGATTGAAGATGGATTGTTGGGGTGATGGATCTTCTATTAAATAAAACAAGACCCATTATTTTGTTGTAACCCCAGTATTACTTATGTGTAGGGCTTGATGCCCAAACTTTATTATTGTGGTGTGTAAGGGTTTGTAACCCAAAACTTTTAGTATTCAGTGATGAAGTTGGCTTGGTTATATATAATAGTGTTATGTGTGAAAAATTTTGTGATGCCTTGTGTGCCCGGCACGCGTCGGGTTGTCACCCTAACCCGATATTTGGGTCTGGGGCATGACAGCTTTAGTGGTATCAGAGCTCGGTTATGACCCTAGGGACACGGACATATTGACATGATAACACGTAGAGAACATATTTTGATGACATTATACTTAGAGAAACCTGACATTTTAGCTTATGATGATATTAACCACAACTAATTTAATAGGAAATAGATATGGCTGCCGTTCTAGGAGCCAACAATATGAGGAAGACTCTCTGGCCGGTAATGCTGATCAGCCGGTGGGTCAAGGTACTACTAGAGGTACGGCCCCCGCCAACCCAGTAGGGACTGATCACCAGCGATTCCAGTCCGAGATGCTTCAAGCTCTCTCGGGTATGGCGCAGTCTATGCGGGATATGCAGCATCAGATCCAGCAGGCTTTGACCGCTCAGTCTGCACCCCCTTCTGCTCCGACTCAGCCTACCCTTCCTGTTCCGCAGTTGCAGCCAACCTTACCCACTCAATCAGCACCGCCGACCCAGTCTGCTTTATTTCAATCCTGGGTGGGGATCGGCCGCAGCTTTGCAGATTTCAAGAAGTTTGCCCCTGCTCCTTTCTCTGGTTCAAGCAACCCTATTGATGCTGAGAGATGGGTGCGAGATATGGAGAAGGCTTTTATGGCCCATGGTAGTCAGGAGATGGAGAGGATCAGATTTGCTACTTATCTCCTCCAAGGGGAGGCTTATGACTGGTGGTTAGTAGAGGAGCAGCGTCGGGGTGGTCAGACTATTTCTTGGGAGCAGTTTAAGGAGGCATTCTTCGACAAGTACTTTCCCAGGAGTATGCAGAGGCGGATGGAATCAGAATTTCTTAAGTTGGAGCAAAGGAATCTTTCGGTAGCCCAATATGAAGCTGAATTCACTAGGTTGGCCCGTTTTGCTCCAAGTATAGTATCTAACGAAATGGCCAAGATCACCCGATTCACGGAGGGACTTCGACCCAGACTGATGCAGGCGGTCAACGCATTTGAGCTTCACACTTACAGTGCCGTGGTAAATAAGGCCTTAATAATTGAGAGAGATATGAATACGGTTCAGAGGGATTGGGAGCAGCAGAAGAAGAGGAAAGGGCATAATTCTAGCCAACCCCCAGCTCAGGCCAAGAAGAGAGGTGCACCTCAGGCCCCAGGAGGACAACCGAATAGAGAGGCTCGCTGCTTTCGCTGTGGTAATTTCCACCCGGGGAGACCTTGCCATGGAGGGTTTGGTGCCTGTTTCTCCTGTGGAATGACTGACCATAAGATAGCCACATGTCCCCTTCGAAAGAACCAGCAGCCATCTTCCAGTCAAGGGCGAGTCAGCAGCAGCAGCAACCACCGAGGACTCAGAGAAGGGTCTTCGCTCTCACTCAGTAGGATGCTGCCGCTTCTAATTCTGTGGTGATAGGAATGATTAAGATAGGCAATGATTATGCTCAGACTCTAATTGATTCGGGTGCCACGCATTCGTTTATATCTGACACCTACCTTGGCAAGAATGCATCATTGACACCTGAATCTCTAGACCATGAATTACACATTGCCTTTCCAAATGGTGATACTATGAAAGTTGATACTGTATGCAAATCCTGCTTGATTATCATTGAGGATAGGAAGCTGAATGCCAATCTTATTGTCCTTCCACTGAAATTCGTTGATGTTATCCTTGGCATATGGATTGGTTAGCTTCCTATCATGCTTCTGTAGACTGTTTCAGGAAGATCGTCAACTTCAAAATTTCTTGTCAGCCCGAATTTAGTTTTACTGGTGGCCAGAAACTTCTAGCCTCAGTGCTTATTTCGGCACTACAGGCTGAAAAGTATCTGAGGAGTGGTGGCCAAGGATTTCTTGCTGTTATTAATGATCTTCAAAAGAAAGAGGCCAAGTTGGAGGATATTCCTATAGCTAGAGAATTCCCTGATGTCTTTCCGGATGAATTATCGGAGTTGCCCCCTGACCGGGAGGTTGAGTTCTCCATTGATTTGATTCCTGGAACTGGACCTATATCCAAGGCCCCTTATCGTATGGCCCCGGCTGAGCTAAAAGAGTTGAAGGACCAATTGTAGGAACTCCTAGATCGGGGATTTATCAGGCCTAGTGCTTCTCCTTGGGGTGCTCCAGTTCTATTTGTTAAGAAGAAGGATGGCAGTCTTCGGCTATGCATTGATTACCGGGAAATCAACAAGGTGATAGTGCGAAATAAGTACCCTTTGCCGAGGATTGATGACTTGTTTGACCAACTTCAAGGAGCCCGGGTATTCTCTAAGATTGATCTCAGGTCAGGTTATCATCAGCTTAAAGTCAAGGATGGGGATGTGCCTAAGACAGCTTTCAGAACTAGATATGGCCATTATGAGTTTTTGGTGATGCGTTTGGTTTGACTAATGCCCCGGCAGCGTTCATGGATTTGATGAACAGAATGTTTAGGCCATACTTGGATCAGTTTGTGGTTGTATTTTTTGATGATATTTTGATCTATCCTAAGAGTCTCAGGGAGCATGAGGATCACTTGAGGATTGTGCTTCAGACTCTTCGGGAGAAGAAGCTTTATGCCAAGCTGCAGAAGTGTGAGTTTTGGTTGGACTAAGTAGCTTTCTTGGGTCACGTAATTTCTGTGGATGGCATTTCTGTGGACCCAAAGAAGATTGAAGCTATTATTAGCTGGAGCCGACCTTCCAATGTGGCTGAAGTCAGAAGCTTCTTGGGGCTAGCCGGGTATTATCAAAAATTTGTGGAAGACTTCTCTCGCATCGCTCTACCCCTAACTCGTTTAACCCAGAAACGAGTGAAGTTTGATTGGTCAGAGGAGTGTGAGGAAAGTTTTCAGGAGTTAAAGCAGCGTTTGGTGTCAGCTCCCATCCTTGTTCTTCCAACAGGATCTGAGGGTTTTACACTTTATACTGATGCCTCTCGGAAAGGATTGGGATGTGTCCTAATGCAGAATGGAAAGGTGATAGCCTATGCTTCCAGATAGCTGAAGCCTTATGAGCAGAACTATCCTACTCATGATCTGGAATTAGCTGCGGTGGTTTTTGCTTTGAAGATTTGGCGGCATTATCTCTATGGTGTATCGTGTGATGTGTATACAGACCATAAGAGTCTAAAATATATCTTCACACAGAAGGAGCTCAATTTAAGGCAGAGGAGGTGGTTGGAACTTCTGAAGGACTATGATCTGAATCTACATTATCATCCAGGGAAGGCTAATGTTGTGGCTAATGCCTTGAGTAGGAAGACCTCTTCTGAGTTAGCTGCTATGCTTACCTCCCAGCCTCACATTCTGAAGGACCTCGAGAAGTGGGAGATTGGACTGAGAGTACAGCAGTCTGATGGACTTGTTGCTGCACTTATTCTTCAGCCGACTCTTGTTGACAGAATTAAGTCCTCCCAGATGGAAGATCCAGATCTTCAAAGAATTAAAGTTGCTGTTCAGTCAGGAGTTTAGAGTGGATTTTATGTAATGGATGATGGATCCCTGAGATTTGAAGGCAGACTTTGTGTACCTAGCAATGAGGAGTTGAAAGCCGAGATTTTGAGGGAGGCTCACTACTCTCCCTATACTGTGCATCCTGGTGGTACTAAAATGTATAGAGACTTAAAGGAGAATTTTTGTGGAAAGGGATGAAGAGGGATATTGCTCAGTTTGTGGCCAAGTGCTTAGTTTGTAAGCGGGTGAAGGCCGAGCATCAAAAACCTGCGGGACCTCTTCAATCTTTGATGATTCCTCAGTGGAAATGGGAAAAGATTACTATGGATTTTGTGACTGGTCTGCCCAAAACTCCCAGGAGTAATGATGCAGTTTCGGTTATTATGGACAGATTGACAAAATCAGCCCACTTTCTACCTTTCAGAGTTGGAGTCTCAAGTGACAGATTGGCTAGCTTGTATTTGGAGCAGATTGTGAGACTCCATGGTGTTCCTGTCTCTATTGTATCTGATCGGGATACCAGATTTGTATCACAGTTTTGGAAGAGTCTTCATAAAGCCTTGGGGACCAAATTGAACTTCAGTACGGCTTATCATCCCCAGTCAGATGGGCAGTCAGAAAGGACCATACAGATTCTAGAAGATATGTTGCGCACCTGTGTAATGGACTTGGGTGGGGCTTGGGATAACCACTTATCTTTGGTGGAGTTTGCTTATAACAATAGTTATCAAGCCAGTATCCAGATGGCCCCATTTGAGGCTTTGTACGGTAGGAGGTGCAGATCTCCTTTATGTTGGGATGACGTAGGGGAAAGGAAATTGCTAGGCCCTGAGCTGATCCAGCAGACAGTTGACAAGGTGCATTTGATCAGGGAGCGTCTTCGTACAGCTCAGAGCAGGCAGAAGAGTTATGCTGACGTCAGAAGATGAGAGTTAGAATTTCAGGTTGGGGATCATGTTTTCTTAAGGGTATCACCAACCAAGGATGTGATGAGATTCGGGGTTAGAGGAAAGCTTAGTCCATGCTATATTGGACCTTTTGAGATCTTGAGCAGAGTTGGGGAGGTTGCATACAGCTTAGCACTGCCTCCGATTTTATCTGGTGTTCACAATGTATTCCATGTATCTATGTTGAGGAAGTATGTTTCAGACCCCAGTCATGTTATAGCTTATGAACCTATTCAGTTGAGGAAGGATTTATCATATGAGGAACATCCTGTGCGTATCGTGGACCGCAAGGATTAGATTCTGAGGTGGCGTACCATCCCTTATGTCAAAGTTCAGTGGAATAATCACTCTGAGAGGGAGGCTACTTGGGAGCTGGAGGAAGAAATTAAAACGAAGTATCCACAATTATTTGAAGGTAATTTATCTATCTAAGATTGTTGACCTTTGATTAATTTGATTGATCCGTAGTTATGAGGTCATGTATCAATTTTGAGGCCAAAATTTTTATAAGGAGGGGAGGATGTAGTACCCGGTTCATGTGAACCAGGTTCAGGACTTGGTCCTGTGCTGTCCGACGCTTCGCTCTCAGCGAAGCGCTTCGGTTTTCCGGACCCCTTAAACCGAAGCGTTGCGCAGGGGATTAAATATGTGATGGAGGGAGACTCCCTCCATCATCCTGGCTTCCGTCTCCTTCAGGTATTCCCCTGGCCTCTGGGAGAGAGAGAGAGAGAGAGAGAGAGAGAGTGAGAGACAGAGAGAAGAGAAAGAGAGCGAGAGAGAGAGGAGACCGGCCGATCCTTGGTTCAGGCCCGGCGGCGTGCTCGCCGCCTCGCGGGCCTGAGCTTCGGTCGGCGACCCTGCCGGCACCGGGGGAGGTGTCCAGCGGGGTGGTGGTGGAGAGAGAGAAGAGAGAGAGGCCAATCGGCCCCTCTCTCGTACTGTGGCGGAAACCGCTGGTTCGGGCCCGGCGGCGTGCTCGCCGCCTCGCCAGGCCTGAGCTCCGGCCTGCCACCTCAACCGGCGCCGGGCGTGCGTCTGGTGGAGGTCCGGCCGGCCAAGGTGGCCAGCCGTGCCGCCGGCACAGTAATGTGCCGCGCGGATCGTGAGAGAGAAATAGGGAGATGAGAGAGAAATTGAGAGAGAGGGGAGGGAAGGGTGGCCGGCCGCGGCGGCGGCTGGCTCTGGCCCGGTCACCGGCGGCCGGGCCGCCCTCAATTTGGCCGGCGGCGGCCTTGGCCGCCGGCGTGGAACCGTCCCCTGTTTCGGTGAAACAGGGGATCGGGTTGGTTGGGATGAAATGGGCCGGCTGGGCCGGCCGGTTTAGGGCCTGTTGGGCCGTTCCTGGAGCCCTTTTGGGAAGGGATTTTGGGCCCTATATCGGGCCAAAAAATGAGAAATAATTATATGGCTAGAATCTGGGTTAATTCTAGTTTCTTGGGGTATTTTTACTTTTCCAATTGGGTGTGTATAGCGGGAGATATTCGAGCCCAAAGTTGGGCCCGTGAACTAGTCTGGGTAGAATTCTAAGGGTCATTTTAATATTCTTATTCTAATAAATTAATTGTGTAAAATGATCCTGTAGGTGCTCAGACATCTGACTAGCTGATATATACCTGTTGGATTGCGTACTGAGGTAAGTAAGCCAGTTATCAGTATTTAATAAATTATTTTATTCATTATATGAATATTTAAATTATGAATTTTATTGTGACATGAAGAATTGTTATGGATATTGGCTAAATTGTAAGTAGATGAATATTATGAATACATTGTTGTTTATGTGCTATGATTGAGAATGATTTCATATGTGGATGCTATGCACAAGAGATGCAGTTATTATGACATTGATGTGATATATTACATGCAATTGTTAAGTAAGTATAATCCACTGTTTATGCAATATAAAGATGTTATTGATATGTTAGTGCATGATGTGAGGTACTGCTATGTGTCACCGCGGTTCTCCTTTATCATGTCATGCCACACACACATCTAGAGGATGTGTTCTGATGATTTATGCCACACACATCTAGAGGATGTGTTCTGATATTTATGCCACATACACGTCTAGAGGATGTGTTCTGTTTATTTATGCCATTCACACATCTAGAGGATGTGTTCTGCTTGGTCCGAGATGGCATCACGCATCTAGAGGATGTGTTCTGAGTTACTATGAGGTGGCATCACACATCTAGAGGATGTGTTCTGCTTGGTTCGAGGTGGCATCACACATATAGAGTATGTGTTCTGGTGGTTTATGATATGGCGTGACCCTGGTATCTGGACCCTTTCAGTAAGAGGATGCTTGTTGGTACACCATTGGGATATTGCAGGGCCGTGGGACACATTTGCAGCTACCATTGAGGGTATAAACAGTAGGTTTACTTACATTGCATGTTTGAGTATTTGTGGAATGTTAAGCATGCAAATCATTTATGTGCTTATAGATTGTTATGCTATGAATTGACTGTATAACGTGGCTTACTTATTGAGTGTAAGCTCATAAAAATCTTACAATGTTTTTGTCAGAGCCACGAGATTGAAGATGGATTGTTGGGGTGATGGATCTTCTATTAAATAAAACAAGACCCATTATTTTGTTGTAACCCCAATATTACTTATGTGTAGGGCTTGATGCCCAAACTTTATTATTGTGGTGTGTAAGGGTTTGTAACCCAAAACTTTTAGTATTTAGTGATGAAGTTGGCTTGGTTATATATAATAGTGTTATGTGTGAAAAATTTTGTGACGCCTTGCGTGCCCGGCATGCGGCGGGTTGTCACCCTAACCCGATATTTGGGTCTGGGGCGTGACAGACTGCGAGGGGTTTACAAGTCGAGCACATTGTGATGATCAGAAGGAAACAAAATCATTCATGAGCAAAATAGTAATGCAGCCTTCTTTAATGCTTGCAAGCAACGGATTGTCTTCCTTGTTACGGAAGACCATCATTCCCTTTCATTCAAATGTCCCAATAAGTTGCAGTAACCAAACAGGCCCCAAATCTTGCAAATTTTTTATGATGACTTTGATCTCCGATAAGTCCATAATCTTACATCAGTTTAGTCTTCCACCGAGCACAAAACGTTGAACTCACCATCCGCCATATTGTTCATGAGAAGGGGTGTTTCAACAACATCAAAGCTTGGTTAGCGGTGGGACAGTTGAACAACACTCTGGTGTCTTGAAGGGACAGTCGATCACTTTGCTTAGTTACCAAAGGCAAAGGGCTATCGAAGACTAGTTTTCAAAAGGGCGGTGGCAATAGCCATCCATTATCTATCACCATTCAATCCGTGTTGGATGACCTGCCCTTGTATCCCTGCCTTACTCCCAGCCTCACAAGAACAGGCTGGTGCGGGGTCTCCAAGTCCATCCCAACCTATTTCCTTTAACCAATCTCTCCTGCACTAGTCCTTCAGATGAGCAACAGTAATTAGAGCGCAACTCAGAGACTAGAACCTAGCATTGACCCTTATTTTAAGCAGAGGTCGGCTGATTCATTTAACTTAAAATCTAGGAAGGCAGTAGGATGAGTACGAAAACAGTTCAATAATGAGAAGCGATTGTTTATCATTAATTAATTAATTAATTAGAAAGGCTTTTTTTTTACTGTAGTCATGAAATCGATTATCATTAGGCCGTCTAATGCATCAACATCAACTACCAATTGCGTCTAACGATATAACAATGGCCGCGCGATAAGCTGGATACGCTTTTGGATAAGGCTTATCTACTGGATTTTTACGATCATCTCCAACACCGTTTGAAACTTCCACGTGTCTTTAAGTCTCTAACGTCCAGGCATGGGCCCCCACACGAAACAGCAACCGACTCCTTCCTTTGTCAAACCTCTTCACGAAACAGCCGGTCGTCCAGGCATGGGCCCCCACACGAAACAGCAACCGACTCCTTCCATGAGCTTCACTTTTATGAACTCTGATTTGGGGCTTCCTCTTGATGAAATTAAGCTCCATCCATAACAATCATTAGGCCATCTAATGCATCAACATCCAACTACCAATAGCTCCTAACGATATAACAATGGCCGCGCGATAATCTGGATACGTTTTAGGTGCAACCAAGCGAGCATGTGCGCCCCATGTACAGTTGTCCGCCAATGCCATGAGGTTTTTCCAAATTAATAATAACCTCAAGGACTTAGATGGTTGGTTTCAAAGTCAACAACGTTTCTTTCAGAAATGCTAATTGTTGCCGCCGTGATCTGTCCTCCGACTCGGACGCGGCCGGTCTCCTGATCAGGGCTTCCTCCTGGGCGGACCTGCATAGAAGTCCTTGTGCGAGAGGCGTTGGGGGTAGCCCTCCGCGGAAGACCCTTCGACGCTCAAGTCAGTGGGGATCAGTGATCAACAGAAAGTGGGGAGAGGGATCTCTCCGGGAAGTCTCTCCAGGGGTGGCCAATCGGGAGCTCCAGGGGAGAACGACGAGCGTGGAGGAGAGTGGGAGTGAGAGTGAGAGTGTGAGTGAGCCGGGGGCTGTTAGTGCATACCTAAGAGGATATGGGAATATCATATTTATAGGCAAATCACCTAGATCTTGAGCGTCTTCTGGAAGGTTTGAAGGTTGTTGGGATTCGAATCAAGCTGTTACGAAGCCGGTGGGATCCGTATCTTGTCTGTTAAAAGATCGATGGCTGGGAGGGCCCTCTGATGGCCTAAGCTCTGATGAGTGTGTAGGTCCTAGGCCATTATTCTGATCCTAGACCACTCCTTAATATGATTCTTTGTTTGGAATTCTATTACGATAGGCCTAGGCTCTCCGCGCCGGGTTCCACGGAGGTGAGTATCGTGTCATGGATCGCTCAGGGAGGCCGAGCTATGGAAGCTCGGGGGAAGCCGAGCTATGGAAGCTCGGGGAAGCCAAGCTATGAGAAGCTCAGGGGAAGCCGAGCTATGGAAGCTCAGGGAGCCGAGCTATGGAAGCTCGGAAAGTCAAGCTATGGAAGCTCGGGGGAAGCCGAGCTATGGGAAGCTCGGGGGAAGCCGAGCTATGGAACCTCGGGAAAGCCGAGCTATGGGAAGCTCGGGGAAGCCGAGCTATAAGAAGCTCGAGGAAGCCGAGCTATGGGAAGCTTGGGAGAGCCGAGCTATGGAAGCTCGGGGAGGCCGAGCTATGGATGGCTCGGTAGAACCGAACCATAAGTTGCTCAGCCCGCCGGGCCATATTAGTTGGGTCGTTCTTCATAGGCGTAACGTAGCGGGCGGGAGGATGGGCTGATCTTAGCCCCTTCGCACGGTTATAAATGCAATGGCGATTTTACCCCTCAACACATGCCCCCCACTCCCTAGTTCGAAGCGTTGGTTCGGGCGTAGGGAGTATAGACTTGGGTGGCGCGCTGCGAACGAAGGAACAT
Source organism: Calamus simplicifolius (assembly GCA_900491605.1). Taxonomy (NCBI): domain Eukaryota; kingdom Viridiplantae; phylum Streptophyta; class Magnoliopsida; order Arecales; family Arecaceae; genus Calamus; species Calamus simplicifolius. The sequence continues at coordinate 60,822 of UESW01004675.1, read as the reverse complement.
CTAATTGACAGCCCACGCAATGATGCCGTAATTAATGCGGTGGGGTCGCTTTGCTTTTTCGAGGTGGATCCGTAATTCCTTAGGGGCAAAGGTAACGGCTGGGGAAGTACCGCATGGGAAATCTTGATTTTCATGGTGCCCGTAGTGGTAGTTCTGGATGCCTAGGTTGAGATGCTTTCCCCTCACCCTGAGGCGGCTTCACTTGGAAAAACGGAGCCGTGGCAGCGCTATCTCCATTCATAGTGCCCTTTTTGCTTTCCCTTAGAGAACTTCGTCTTCCCGTTCTTACTGCATCTTGCTTAGCGTCTCTCGCGATTGAAGATATGGTGAGCCCAAGTGATTAGGCTTCAGAGGTGATCCCGGGATTTGGAACGGATGCACCGCCTATACAATATCCCCCAGGATGTTGTCTTGTTGCTTCCAACGGCTGAAGACAGGGTGACATTCGGATTAGGGGATGGGGCATTCTGCTATGAAGAAAGCTTGAGGGCAGGTCTCCGGTTCTCTCTTCATCTGTTGGTGCGGGAGGTGATGAAGTTCTATAACATATGCTTCACCATGGTGGCTCCCAATAGTTGGCGCAACCTCATCGGGTTTATCTCGTTGTGCAAGCGCCTTGGGGTGACCGCGACCCTTTCGATATTCAGGGTGTGTTTCAATCTGGTTTTCGGGAGGGCCTCAGAATGGCCTTACATCGGCCCCCAGAGATCCTTCAAGATGATATCGGATAACCCATCATCGATAAAGGAGTGGAAGTCATGATTCTTCATAGTCGAGGGAATATTGGTTCGGATTTCCCTTGGGTATGGGGGCAGTACGTGAAGGATCCAGAAGCGCACCCGGAGTTAACCGAGTCAGAGAAAAGGGATCTGATCATGCTGCGCGGCAGTCGGGCGCTTCCAGCCAGCGTTCTCCTATCGGAGGATGCTCTCTTCGCGGTCGGATTGAGCCCCGTTGATCCTCACGGTGAGTATCATTCCATGGTCAGTAGTTTAGCGTGGCTCCGTCTTTGATTTCTGTGCGAACTAATGGGCGAATCATTCTGCCATCACAGCCGAAAGATCGACGCTTGCAATCAGATGAGGGAGGAGCTGGGAAAGTGCGCAGGAGATCTGGCTCCAGCGGCAAGCATCGGTCGAGAAGAGGTCTCGCCCTTCTGGTTCCCGCTCTAGGGGGATCGGGGGAGACGGTGATCTTTTTGCCGTGCATCATGGCCGGGGCGATGCGCTCGGCACGCATCATGGGACGCTATTTTTATTTCAGGAGGTCATGTCGTGACGCGGGTTTGGCGTTTCGAATCTCAAGGCTTTCTGCTCTTGTAGCTGTTCCCGGCTCTTCTTCGCCTATAAAAAGGGGGAGAGGCTCATTTTGGGCTATCCCAAAGTTTTCTTTTCTGTAAACTGTGGAGGCACACACAATGCCTATTTATTTGGGGCTTAGAGCGGGAGGACCGAGCTTTTCTCCTGCGAGTCGTCGTCGTCCTTCGGACAGTTGGGGTGACGAAGGAGCCTTCGAGGGGTGGCTTGCCCTCAAGAAAGAAGCTCCGAAGATTGTATGGAGAGTGCACAGGAGGTCCATAGAGATCGCATGGAGAGCGCACATATACGCTTCCTGTGTGACCTTTGTGGTTCCCCCTTGGGGACGTACGGAAGGAAGTGTACGCAGGCTCCCCATGGCTCGCGTGAATTTCTCCTCCTCCCCTGGCTCGGATTCCCGGGCTCGCCCGCCTAGGGAATCTTTCGCCACATGGGGAGGGGGTGATGGTGTGTCGCCCATGGGTACCTTGCCTTTGAGTTTGGGCAAGGTGGAGCGGTACACACCCGATTTGGGGGAGCGCTCTGGTGCCAGGCCTGCGAGCTTCCTTCCTACTCGTCGAGGGCCCCTCGGTTGGGTGGTTTGGGGTAATGTCCCGTCCACCCTTTTCGTTTTCTTGATATCTCGGTTGGGACGCCGAGATATCATTATTTATCGAAGCTGGTTGCAATGGTTGGGCCATGTCGTCTGCCCATTGTCGGCTCGGGCTGACTGGTTCGTGGTTTGTCTGATTTGTTGGATCGGACGCCGGAGCATCATAGTTGCCTGGAGCTGCTTTGGAGCAGTTTGCCCGAGTTTTGTACCCGTCTTTATTTTATGCATTTCAATGCTCTTGTAATGCCTCTCAGGCGGTTGTAATCGGTTTCGATGGCAATGAAATAAAGAAATTTTTGTTCTTTCTCTTAATTTCTGTCTCTTTTGCGCCAAGAGTTGTTGTTGTTGGTAATGAAACGAGGCGTAAGGACATCTCGTTCGTTCTTGGACGAGGATCCCGCGCCATCCATCCTAGCCGGGACTCGCAAGCTGCCCGAATTCAGACGGATATTTGGAGATTGTTCGGTGGTGGAGCATATTCCTTGACTTTGGCCGAAGCTCAAGATTATTACTCGACCTTGCTGAGGTTCAAAGATTTATGGCTCGGCCCTGCCGAGGTTCGGAGAATGATTACTCGGCCCAGCTGAGGTTCGGAGATTTGTGGCTCAGTCCAGCCGAGGTTCAGAGATTATCTACTCGGCCCAGCCGAGGTTCAGAGACTTAGAGCTTAGAGAGATGACTTAGTTGCCACCTTGAGTCATGATACCAGGTTCCTGTGAGACTCGGTGAGGAGTGTCAAGGTGGAACGGGCGGCGCATGGGTACGCCTATCATTTATGATTTGGCCACTCCCGAGGGAGTGAATTATCGTCAGGTGCCGGTGCTCTTTCTTTTTCGCATTTTCCAAGGGGCGGCCGATCTAAGGCAGCTTGGAGGAGTATCGAGGGCATTTACTGCGCGAGGGCCCGGCATATCGGGAGGAACCCTGTTTCCAGGGAAGGAGGGGAGTTCCCGAACAGTTCATCGATGTTTACTGATCTTCTTCGAGAAGGGGCGCGACCCCTCCCGTCCTGTGGGTGCCCGTCATAGCAACGACACGTGGCGAATCCTCATGGGTCGGTATTTATGACCGACGGATCGAGATACCCGCCTGAGGGGTATAAATACGGGCGAGCGGGATGCTGGTGCTTACCATCCTTTCAGTTAGCCTCTAAACAACTTCCGATATGGCCTATCGAGGTGGGGGGCAATCGTCCAACGGCGGTCATAGAGACTCTCAGGGGGGCCGCACCGCCGTGCTGGTCGACGCTATGTCCTTGGCGTCCGCCTTCGCGTGCCATGAGCGGCTCGAGAAGGTAGTTGAGGAGTACCTCACCATTTCCGTGAGGGAGGCTGAAGCCCTGTGCCGGGTCATGGACCAGCAGAAGGAGGAGATAGCGTCCCTCCACCAACGAGTCACCGAGCTGTCCTAGCGTTTGGAAGACCCGGCAGCACCTGGCGGGGGACGTTAGGCCCCTGCGAGGGCCGCTTTCTTCTTTTTCTGTTCTTTTTTTTTCTCTTTTTCTTTTTGTATCTACTTTTTCAATCAATTAAAAAGGCCTTTTTTGACAACTTCTTATTCTCTTAGATCGTTGTTTAGCTCATAGAAAAACCACTCGTTTCTGTTTGAACTGTCGGGGGGTCTGGGTGGCCCCATTGGTTTACGCGCTGAGTCGTGATCTCGTCCGTGGAGCGAGATAGGCGTTTGGTTGGTAAGATTTTGGGGATTTAGCAGCAGGGGGAATTCCCTGGTTTTTGTTGGGGCCCGTGGGCGACCGTGTAGGGCCTGGCGAGGCCTGAAGGTGCATACTTTGTGTCCGTCAGTGGCTTTGCACAACGTGCATTTTTTCAAACCGGCCAAAGTTCTAGGGACTATTCGGAATTCCTTCGGCTTTGATCGGGGTTTGCGTGTCTCAGTTTTTCCCAGGGCTTATGCACTCTGGCTTTAACCAGGGTTTCTAGAATTCATCGCTAGGTCTAAGCGAGATTCGGAGACTCGTTGCTCGACCCAACCGAGATTCAGAGAATTATTGCTCGGCCCAGCCGAGGTTCGAGATTAGTTGCTCGGCCCAGCCGAGGTTCGGAGATTTTTTGCTCGGCCCAGCCGAGGTTCGGAGATTTTTTGCTCGGCCCAGCCAAGGTTCGGAGATTAGTTGCTCGGCCCAGCTGAGGTTCGGAGATTAGTTGCTCGGCCCAGCCGAGGATCGGAGATTAGTTGCTCGGCCCAGCCGAGGATCAGAGATTAGTTGCTTGGCCCAGTCGAGGTTCGGAGATTAGTTGCTCGGCCCAGCTGAGGTTCGGAGAATAGTTGCTCGGCCCAGCCAATGTTCGGAGAATTGTTGCTCGGCCCAGCCGAGGTTCGGAGATTTTCCTGCTTGAACAGGTAACTCGGTCGTGCCGAGGATTAGTAAGCAGCACCTGTTTCTTTTCGCGATTTTTGGTGACTTATGGTGATTTATGTCATGAATTATAAAACATTGTGCCAACAAAAATATATGGGAGCGAGCCTGCAGAGGGCGTACCCTACTGGTAGTACTTGCGAGATTGTCCGAGTTCCAGGTCCGAGGGATGAGTCTCCCGCTTAGATCTTGTAGCTTGTAGGTCCCTGGTCCGATAATCTTAGCTACTTGGTAAGGGCCTTCCCAGTTTGGTGCCAGCTTTCCTTGTTCCAGCGGTTTGGAGACAGATGCTTTCCGGAGAATGAGGTCGCCAGGCAGGAAAGCTTTCCCTTTGACTCTGGAGGCGTGGTAGCGGGCCACCCTTTGCTGATAGGCAGCCACTCTGATCCGAGCTTTCTCTCTAACCTCCTCTATCAGGTCGAGGTTGGTGCGGAGATGCACCTCGCTGGCTTCCTCCGAGTAGCTTTCCACCCACAGAGAAGGGAGCCCTATCTCCATGGGGATAACGGCCTCTGTGCCGATGTCCATCCGGAATGGGGTTTCGCCTGTGGGTACCCTCGGGGTGGTGCGGTAGGCCCACAAGACATGGTGCAATTCGTTTACCCACCTGCCTCGGGCCCTGGAGAGCCGAGCTTTGATCCCCTGAAGCAAGGTCCGGTTGGTTACTTTGGCTGCTCCGTTGGCTTGCGCATGCCCGATCGAGGTAAGGTGGTGGCAGATCCGTGCTCCTCGCAGAACCGGCGAAACTTCGGATTGTCGAATTGCCTGCCGTTATCAGTGATTATAGTGTGCGGGAGGCCGAAGCGGCAGATGATGGAACTCCATACGAAATCCTTGGCCGTGCTTCGGTTATTTGTGCAACTGCCTCCGCCCCGACCCATTTAGTGAAATAATCGATGGCAACGAATAGAAATTTCCGCTGTCCCGTGGCAAGTGGAAATGGGCCGAGGATGTCCATCCCCCACTTGGCAAAGGGCCAAGTGGAGGATATGGGAACCAGGCTGGCGGAGGGGAGCCTCTAAATGCTTGAGTGCCTCTGGCACGGGTCGTAAGCTCGGACAAGGTCATCTGCATCCTTCTGCATGGTCGGCCAATAGTAGCCTTGACGCAGCACCTTGTGACATAGGGACCGGCTTTCCAGATGGTTGCCGCAAATCCCCTCGTGCACTTCGTGGAGGGCATAATCTGCTTTAGACGAGTGAAGACACCTGAGCAATGGCATGGAGAAGGACCATTTGTAGAGCTGATCATCGATCAGCACATAATGGGTGGCCTGCAGCTTTAGCCTTCTGGCTTCTCTCCAGTCGGACGGAAGTGACCCTTCTTTGAGGTACCTCAGGATGGGGTCGAACCATGATGGCTCGGCCTCAACTTGCATTACTCGATCAGCTTCCATGACACTGGGTCTCTCTAAGATCTCTAGGTGGAATTTTTGCTCAGCGTCCATAGATTCCCTGTTGCCAACCGAGACAGTAGGTTGGCACGGCATTTTCAGATCTAGGAATCTGAATAATCTCAAATTCGGAGAAATGGGAGAGTAGGCTCCGAACCTCTTGGAGATATCGGATCATGTTTGGTTCCCGAGCATCAAACTCCCCTCGTACGTGACCCGCCACCAGTTGGGAGTCGGTGAAGGCATTCAGTTTCTCCACCCTAAGGCTGCGGGCGATCCGGAGACCGGCCAGCAAGGCTTCATACTTAGCTTCGTTGTTGGAGGCTGGGAAGGAGAAGCGGATGCCATATTCAAAGGTCACCCCCTCTGGACTGGTGAGAACCAAGCCCGCACCGGAGCGATGAGCGTTGGATGACCCATCGACATGGAGGAGCCACCGGGCGCCAGATTTTGGTTTCTCAGGGGAGTTGGGGGTGGAGCCATCCTCTGGAATGGTACACTCAAGGAGGAAATTAGCTAGCACCTGAGCTTTGATGGCCGGTCGAGGCTGAAAATGGATATCATGTTCGCTCAGCTCGATGGCCCACTTAGTCATTCTCCCTGATATCTTCGAGCGGTAGACCACCGCCTTGATGGGTTGGTCAGTCAGGATTGTCATAGAATGTGCCTGGAAGTATAGCCGCAACTTCTGAACTGAGGTGATCAAGGCTAATGCCATCTTCTCGATCCGACTATATCTTGTCTCCGCATCACGGAGTAGCTTGCTGACATAATAAATTGACTTCTGGACCTTGTTTTCTTCTCTGACCAGCACCGAGCAAATGGTACCTTTCGAAACGGCCAGATACAGGAATAGTGTCTCACTAGGATTTGGACTGCTGAGGAGTGGGGAGGAGCTGAGGTACTTCTTGAGATCTTGGAATGATTTTTGACACTCGGGGGTCCACTAGAAGTTCTTAGCCGACCGGAGAGTTTTGAAGAAGGGGAGGCATCTTTCGGCTGAGTGTGCCACGAAGCGGTTGAGAGCCGCTATCCTCCCGATTAGGTGCTGGACTTCTTTAATAGATGCCGAAGGCACCATCTGTTGAAGAGCTTGGATCTTCTGGGGGGTAGTTTCGATGCCACGCTGGGAGACCATGAAGTCGAGGAACTTCCCAGAGTTAACACCGAAGGCGCACTTAGTCGGATTGAGCTTCATCTGTTACTTGCGGAGTGTTGCAAAGCTCTCCGAGAGGTCCTCGACGTGCTACGATGCTTCTTTGCTTTTGACCAGCATGTCGTCGACATACACCTCCATGTTCTGACCGATTTGCTCCTTGAATACTTTGTTGACCAGCCTTTGGTAGGTGGCTCCTGCATTTTTAAGACCGAAAGGCATAACACGGTAACAGTAAGTACCTCGGTCGGTTATAAAGGCGGTCTTTTCTTCATCTTCAGGGGCCATCCGAATCTGGTTGTAGCCGGAGTATGCATCCATGAATGTCAGCATTTGATAACCTGAGGTGGCGTCCACAAGTTGATCAATCTGGGGGAGAGGGAAGCTGTCCTTCGGGCATGCTTTGTTGAGGTCGGTGAAGTCGATGCAAATCCGCCACTTGCCGTTCGACTTCTTCACCATGATGACATTTGACAATCAATTTGGGTAATTTACCTCCTAGACAAAGTTAGCCTTGATGAGTTTATCGACCTCCTCTTCAATGGCCCTCTGCCGCTCTGGGGCAAAGCTCCTCTTCTTTTATTTGACGAGCCGGTACATCTCGTCCACGTTAAGGTGGTGGATGAGAACCTCAGGACTGATTCCCAGCATGTCGAAGGTGGACCAAGCAAAAATATTGGCGTTGCTCCGGAGGAAGTCGATCAGCTCCCGCCGAGGTTCGCCTTTAAGCAGTGACCCGATCTTTATGGTTCGGTCAGGATGAGCCTCGTCCAGCGGCACTTCTTCTAGTTCCTCGGCTGGTTCTCCCTGTTGCTCGGTGAAGTCCTCCCGAGCGTCCAGCCCGTCAACCTTTAGCATTCTAGACTGAAGGCTGGTGATGAAGCACTGTCGAGCCATGGTTTGGCTTCCCTGGACCACTCCAACTCCCCGCTCGGTGGAGAATTTCATAGACAAGTGTGGGATGGAGACAATCGCTTTGAGGGACATCAGGCCGGGTCTCCCAAATATAGCGTTGTAGGGTGATCTAAGTTTAGTTACTAGGAAGTCCGTGTGAACAGTAGCCACAAGGGGCCAGGTTCCTGCCCGAACTGTTAAGGTTACGATCCCTTCTGGGACAATAACATCGCTTGTGAATCCCATTAGGGTGGAATCCATGGCTCGAAGGTTTTCCATGGGCAGTCTCATATTGGCAAACACATTGTAAACCCCCAGTAATTTAATTGTGGGGAGGTTAACTCTCGGTATTAATTGGGGTGGCACCTAGTGTTATTATGACATTTAAGTTCCCTGTATGTCGCTTGGATTCTCGAGTCGCGTCTGATGGGTTTCCGAGTCCTTGCTGAAGCGTTGCGAAGGGAATTATTTATATGATGGAGGGGGGACTCCCTCCATCAGGCTGGCATCCGCTCCCATCAGGTAATCCCCTGATCTAGAGAGAGAGAGCCCAGAGAGAGAGAGATAGTCGGAGAGAGAGAGAGATAGCTGAAGAGAGAGAGAGATAGTGCCCGAGAGGAGAGAGAGAGAGAGAGAGAGAGACAGTGAGAGAGAGAGAGCACGTAAGAGAGAGAGAAAGAGATAGCGTGAGGAAGAGAGAGACAGAGAGAAACAGAGATAGAGCTCGGGAGACACAGTGCGTGAGCCGGTCGATCCCCTTGGTTCAGGCCCGGCAGCGTGCTCGCCGCTGCGCCGGCCTGATACTTGGCCGGCAACCCCGCCGGCGCCGGGAGAGGCGTCCGGCGGGGTGGTGGTGGAGAGAGAGAGGAGAGGGAGGGCCAATTGGCCCTCCTCTCGCGCGGTGGCGGAAGCCGGCTTCCGGCTTCTGCCGGTTGGTTCGGGCCCGGCGGCGTGCTCGCTGCCTCACCAGGCCCGAGGTTAGGCCTGTCGCCTCCACCGGCGCCGGGCGTGCGTCCGGTGGAGGTCCGGCCGGCCAAGGTGGCCGGCCGTGCCGCCGGCACAACTCCGTGCCGCGCGGGTGACTTGTTGACGCTGCGAGAAATTGAAGGAGAGGGAAGGGGTTTGGCGGCCGGCCGCGGCGGCGGCCGGCTCTGGCCCGGCCACCGGAGGCCAGGCCGCCCTCAATTTGGCCGGCGGCGGCCCCGGCCGCCGGCCATGTCCCGTCCCCTGTTTGGTGAAACAGGAGATCGGGAGGGATAACGGATTGAACCGGGCCGGCTGGGCTGGCCGGTTCAGGCCTTTTGGGCCATGCAGTGAACGGATTTTGGGCTGGATTTTGGGCCCCGTAATGGGCTGGGATTAGAAAAATAATTATATGGCTAGAATCTTGGTGAATTCTAGTTTCTTGGGGTATTTTTACTTCCCCAATCGGGTGTGTGTAGTGGGAGATATTCGAGCCCAAAGTAGGGCCCGTGAACTAGTCTGGGTAGAAATTTTAAGGGTCATTTTAATATTCCATGCTAATCAATTTATTGTGTAAATAATCCTGTAGGTGCTCAGACATCTGACTAGCTTATTTGTACCTATTGGATTGCGTACTGAGGTAAGTAAGCCAGTTATCAGTTTATTAAATAATTTATTTCAGGATATGCGTAGTTAAATTGTGAATTATGATATGAAGAATTGTTATTGGCTAAATTTGTAAGTAGATGATATTATGAATACATGGCTGTTTATGTACTATGATTTCATGTGTGGATGCTATGCATGAGAGATGCAGTTATTATACATGAAAGATGCAGTTACTATGCATGAGAGATGCAGTTGCTATGCATGAGAGATGCAGTTGCTATGCATGAGAGATGCAGTTATTATGACATTGATGTGATGTATTACAGGCAATTGTTCAGTAGGTATAATCCACTGTTTATGCAATATTGTATTGTTATTGATATGATGAGTGCATGTGATGTGAGGTACTGTTATGTGTCGCCACAGTTCTCCTTTATCATGTCATACCCTGGTATTTCGACCCTACTTCAGTAGGGGGGATACTTGTTGGTACATTATGGTATTTCGACCCTACTTCAGTAGGGGGGATACTTGTTGGTACATTATGGTATTTCGACCCTACTTCAGTAGGGGGGATACTTGTTGGTACACTATGGTATTTCGACCGATTGAGATACATTAGCTATATCTGCAATAAATGCATCAATTAATTTCCAATTACCTGGGATTCTAGATGCTTTAGTCTCAAAACGAAGCGAATCCATTGCTACGTCTGAAACAAGCAAGGGAGCGGCACTCAACAGTAAGAACAAACATTAGACCTCATAATTAATTAGCATGACTCACTATGACACAGTTTTAATTTAATTTAATTTTTCTCATGATCCTATATTTAACTATAATGAGATGAGGAACATACAAGTCTGGATTGTCTGCCGTCCTCTCGGTGAAACTCCCTTTGAAGGGGAAGATGGAGTCTCCGATCCTCTCCAAAACATCCGACGTGTCGACATCGAAGAAGGTCTTGTAGGCTCCCACCGTGAATTTGTGCATCCACCAAGTCGGTTGCGACTCATCGGCTGCCCCCCGAGCCGGCTTCGAGAATGTATCTATAAAAAATCCCAATCCGGATCAGAGATCCATTTAGAAACACTAAAGAAAAGTGAAACATAGATCAAAGAAGAAACATATATAGAATGAAGAAACCAAAAGGAAGACAGCTGATTTCTGATATCGTCGACATCGAAAGGGGGGCGAAAGACGGCGGAGATTTTTCCCTGGCCGTCAGAAGGTGGAAACGTCTGGAGATTGGACTCTGCAACGCATCGAATCAGGCAACAGTGATCACATTCAAGAAACAAAACAACATCAGACCTGAAAACATAAAAAGCAGAATCCTAATCCTCATCATAACCTGCGAACTTGACGGTAACGTGATCCGGACCGGAAATGCCGTACCTTGAGGGCTTGAGCGATGCGAGAAGGGTGATTCGAATAAGAGGCGGCGGAGAGGCGGGCGGAGCTAGGGCACCGATCGCACAACCACGGGGAGAAAGGGAGCTAGGGCATGGGTTATATATCGGTATGGCATGGGTTATATATCGGTATATCCCGACGCTTTTAAGCATCGTTATGTGCCAACGCGCTGTAAATATGCCGACGCTAATAAGCGTCATTAGTTGCCGATGCTTATAAGCGTCGGCACGCTGACGACGCTATTTATAAGCGTCGGCAGTTTGCGGGATCTCACGACGCTCCCCCCTAGCATCGGCAAAAAGGGTCAGGAAATCCTTCTTTTGCTGTAGTGAAATTTGAATTTATTCATTCCAAAAAACATAATAGGCTTGAACATAAAAGACTAAATGATTAGTCTTTGAGAGATACAATCTCAAGCTCCGGAAGAGGTAAAAAAGATCTTGCTATCATGTGCATTATATGTTTCTCAAATTAATTTTATAAGCTGTATTTTTTTTTCTTATCTTTTTTATAGGAATTTGATGAAGAGAATGAATTGTGAACACAAGTTTTTATCTTTTATCTTATTCCTATGTTGTTGTGATGATGAAACTTATGAATTGTGAATATAATTTTCATATTTTATCTTATTTTTATTGTTGTTCTTATTATTGTTTATGAAGAATTTGAATTATAACATACTTTTCATTATATATATATATCAAAATGAAGCATCGAAATGATCCGATACCGAAATATATCGTTTCATAAGCTAAAATGAAACATATTCCGAAATGAAATTGATCACTTTGGTATCTACACAAGAAGTTTGATGAATGATTCCATGTTGAACCATATAATTTTGAAAGTATTCTAATAATAATCTTTAGCATTATCACTTCTTAAAATTTGTAAACACACATTAAATTGAGTTTTGATTTTAGCACAAAAAGTAGTAAAATAAGAAAATAATTCTGAATATATTTTCATTAAATATAATTATATCGTTCGAGAATAATCAATAATAAAGATAATAAAATATTTAAACTCAATTTTAGACTCAATAGGACAAGTACCCCAAACATCAGAGTGAACTAACTCAAAAGGAGCACTAGCTCTTTTATTGACTCTGGGACTAGAACTCAAACGATGATGTTTGGCAAAATAACAAGACTCATAATTTAATGAAGATAGGCTAAAAAATTAAGGATAAAGTTTCTTTAACATAGGCAATAAAGGATGACCCAGTCGAAAATATTCTTCAAAAGGGATTACAACTCCATAACAAGAAATAGATTTTGATACTTGTGTATCAACAATATTGAGGCTTTCAGACTCATGTCCTTTACCAATAATCATTTTTGTCATAAGATCTTGAAATAGATAAAAATTAGGATAGAATGTAATACAATAATTAATAGAATGAGTAAGTTTACTGACTGAGACTAAATTAAAGACAAGTTAGGTAAACTTAAAATAGATTCAAATGAATTGAAGGTGTTGGAATAATTTTGCCGAACCCTAAAATAAGAGATGTAGACCCATCTACTAAAGTAACTTTAGGACTAGAAGCATGTGACTTAAAAGAAGAAAATAAACTAGAATTATCTGTCATGTTATCTGTGGCACCAGAATCAATGTTCCATTTGGAATATGAGGAAACAAGATATCTATTCATTTTACCTGAATCAATGATGGCACTAGTAGAAGTAGATAAAAATTTTAGAGATTTTTGATACTGTGATAATTTGGCATACTCATCTGTACATATTAAAATGAACTCAGAAGCATCATTAGTATAGACAACATGGACTGAATGGTTCGATTAATTCTTGCGCTGCAACTTCTACATGTCTTGGCCTATGACAATAGTAGCATACAACATCTTCTAAATTATGTCCTTGAGTACCAAGATTTCAATCATAACTACAGCTGTAATTGAGCCAAGTCGCTCATGAGCTACTCGAGGCTCGGTTCGATAAAAGCTCGTTTGTGTTCAGCCTGTCATGTAAACGAGCTAAGCTTGAGCTTCAATTTAGAGCTCGTTTGATAAACGAGCCGAGCTTGAGCACACAGATGCTCTAGATCAGATTCGATTAGGAGCTTGTGAGACAGCTCGATTAAGAGCTTGTGAGACGGCTCGATTAGGAGCTCGCATGATGGCTTGACTAGGAGCTCATGAACAACATGTCCTTTCATCTTCTTTGCCTCAATTACTTTTATATCTTGTTGGACTAATATTTTTGTGGATGCCTTTAGAAACTTTTTTTTTGATTTTTGGTAAAAAAATTAATTAAGAATTGAGCTTTTTTTCTCAAGCCTAGCTTTAAACAAGCTTTTTTTTTTCTAGTTGAGCTTGAAATAAGCTTAATTCGAGAGTTTGAAATAAGCTCAATTCAAGCTCGAGCTTGAAACGAGCTTTTTCCGAATAAAGCTTGTCGAGCTTCTAATCATATCAAACGAGCAAGCTCGAGCCATGCTCAAGCTTTTTGTAATCGAGCTCGAGCTAAGCTTGAACAGGGTTTTTCAAATTTAAATAAGCTCAAGCTCGAGCTTGAGCTCCAGTATTTCTTAATGAGTCGAGCTTGAGCTCTGAAAAGCTTGGCTTAGCTCGGCTTGATTACAACCCTAATCATAACTACTTGTGTCTCCCCCTCTATTGCCATGTCTATATGGTTGTCTTCCAGATTTAGAAGTGCAGCTGATAAGAATATTATTAGGCTAAGCAGGAGTTAAATTTTTTGTACCGAGTATCCTACTAAAAGCTTCTTCCAAAGAGGATATCTCAGGGCTAGAAAGAATTTGAGATTTAGCAGCCTCAAACTCAAAAGAAAAACCAACCAAGAAACTCATAACCGCCATCTTTTCTCTTTAAGCTTGCTGAACTTTCACATCAGTACTAAATGAGAGTAGCATATTAAGTTCCTAATGAGTCTTGTTAAAATCCATAAAGTAGTCAGTGAGAGATCTGTCATCTTTTTCTGCACTATAAAAGGCTTGGCATACCTTATAAGTGCGTTTGATATTTTTCTTGCCAGAGTACACAAACTCCAAATAATTCATCAATTCTTTCATAAATTCATAATGATTTATCAAACCAACCACCTCACCATCAATAGAATTATGTATTTGCAAAAATAAATGGGCATCCTCTCTTAGCCATGAGATTTTTGAGTCATCGCTAGGTGGATCATCAGTTAAATGATTATCCATAGCAATACTTTGCAAATAAGTCTAACAGTTTTACTCTAATCTAAATAACTAGATCTATTAAGTTTGTGTTCTGTGATTTTTGACATCATAGAAATTACATCAGACATAATAACATACTTCTTTTCTCTATATTATCAAATATCAGCCAAATACAAAGCCAAAACCATAACAAAGTTAAAAATACCCAAAGAATTTAAATCTATCCCATAATAGATCCCACACCGAATAGATGCTAACCCAAACAGGTAGTAAACTTGTTGTGAATGTTGAGGCAAGAAAATGAAAGAAAAAGGATCAGATTCTAGCAATGAAACTTCGGATAAAGGCTGATTGGTGAGTGGCACTTTCCCCGGTGTAGACAGTGAGAACAAAAAAATTACCAAAAATAGAAACTCAAAAAAAACCAAAAACCTCATTGTTTATATATTTTAGAGTTATAATCCCGAAAACTATACTATGAAACACAACTATAACTCTAAAAAAGAGGAAGAAGAAAGTAATTTCTATATTTTTATTCATCAATCTCTTAAGTATATATACAAGCTACAAATCCTATGTTAGGAAGAAAAACTAATTACATCAAATCCCTATGAATCAGAATTAAATATATTTACTTTTTATTTTACAAATGCAATCTACTTCCTATTATAGAAAGGCAATCTGTAATAATCCCTATGAATAAGAATCAATATATTTACTTTCTATTCTAAAAATAAAATCTGTAACATTTGGCATATCTCTTTATTGTTTGCCATTTTCTATTAATCATCGCTCAATCCGGTTGAGTAACCATCTCCTGTTTTCTCAAAAAACAAAGATCCTCTCTCAAACATAGGAAATTGCACCCACAATATTAATGCAAAACCAAATGCGGGCTCTCTCGAAGGTTCAGGTTCATTCACCAAAATTAAATGAAAAATAAATGCTGAGTTATATATATAGGCCACAAGAGAACTCAAAAACTCACCCAACCACCATGACAAACATCTCATGAAACCAAAAAAAGCCCCCACCATACTTCCTTCAAAAACTCACGCAACCACCATGATAAACATCTCATGAAACCAAAAAAAGCCCCCACCATGCTTCCTCCAAGCATTGTTGAACCTAAAGCCATAAGAGAGGATAGTATCAATGCCATCCCTCGGCACCCGTCCCATACCATCCATACCTAAGAAATAGCTAGCTTGAACTCACCATAGTTCTACTTTCTCCCACAGCTTGCTCCCAAGGGTCCAATTTGCTCCTAAACATAGGGAACCAATGGCCCTTCGGGAGCTTGAAACCTTTGATTTTCTTAACATGGAGCTCGACTAACCGTAACTGTTGGCTTGAGCCTTCACCAAAGGTGATCCCAACAAGGAGCAAAATGGAGGAAGGTAGGGACTCCATACTAGAGCCATGAGCTGACTTGGAGGAGGATTTCCTGGTGGAAGAGTGGATGGCTGCGGTGAAACTAGGAAAGCCTAGCACATCTATGTGAGGATGCAAAAGGTTTGTTTTATTATATTTATAGAATTTTTTTAATTATTTTTGATGCAGATTTATTTTATTTTTCAAATATTTTTCAAGTTCATTGGAAGTTGTTGATGAATAAAACCTAGCTAGACCTTTCTTAGAGTTAGACATAATATAATCTAGATCAGTGATTCCAATCTTAACGAGACGAGAGCCATCTCAGTCATTCCATACTATCCCAAAGAGATTCCAAGACTTATCTCAATCATCCCATCCCATCCCATCCTATCTCGATTATAAGAAATCAATACTCTAATTTTAAATAGATCTAACGTTTGAAGTTTAAATATATTTAAAATCAAATGAAGCACTAAAGCTTTATAAAAAAAATAGAAAAAAGCATCAAAAGCAAGTACTCGGATGTCTAATCAGGAATAGAATCGGGATAGGACTTAGGGCATCTTATTCCGTCTAAAAATCGAGATGTGTCTATCCATCAAGATTAAAACCATGGTCTAAATCATCTATAGTTTTAGAAATATGAGTCATCATAATCAAGCATTAAAGCGACGTAAATAGGGACAAATAAATGGAATTAATGGTTCGCATGAAGTCTCTAAGTATGAATTGCTCAAGGAAAAATCAGACTTAAATGCAATAGAAACCTTATGATGATAGTGATGGAAAGCACTCATAAGAAGAGTTTACAAATATTGGTTTCAATTTCTATCTTCACAAATCCAAATTCTTTTGGTGCTCGTAATCAAGTTTGATGTTGGATATAAGATGGGTCTTGTTGTTGTTCGTGGTAGGCTTCAACATTTCCAATATTAATTGCATGGAATGGATTAAGCTTGAATAATGAAGAAGTACAGAATACATAATTAGGAAGTTATACAAGGTTAGAGAATATATAGATAAATATAATACTACATAAAAATGAGATGATAAGGTTTATATAAAATTTTTGCAAGCAATTGTGGGCGACATTGATGTAGAAGTAAAGTCAGATATATTTATGTGATTACTGCTCTCATTGTACCGCATCTATTACACATGATATTTTGATAAAGAGTTAAATAAAAAAAGAATTAATCAAACTTGTTGTGATATGATGCAGTTTTGACTTCTATAATTATCAATGCTCATCCCCTTTTTTGCTTTTTAGCAGAGGCAGAATAAGGGTGCAGGAAAGATGCGAGATCTAAAATGGTGATATCATACATATATTGCTCAAAAGAGAACATTATCAAGGTGAAGAAGCGTGTTAAATATGTCTTGAATTTTATATATCGGGCCCGATTTTTTGACCCGACCCGATATTCTTGTTGGGCCCGGACCAAACCGGTCCGCTAGGGTTTATTTTATGGAAGTATTTTTTTTGGGGCGTATATATATACGTGTGAAACTTCTGTAACCCTAATCTTCTCCTCTTTTTGATAATGGAATTTTGTTTGCCTTGCCCGTGGATGTAGATCACCATGATCGAACCACGTAAATTCTTGGTGTTCCTTTGTTTGCTTATTGTTTGATTTGTTTATTGAATCTGATTTCCGCAACAAACTGGTATCAGAGCCAGCACTGGAAATAATTGAGGAAAGGGAGGAAACCCTAACCCTAATCCCTTTTTTTGTCCGCTGCTTCTTCTTCATCTGAGCGGTGCGGCGGCGGCCATCCTCAAAGAGCACAAGGCCCCCATCGCCGAGTGCCTTGTCAAGGAGATCGCCAAGCCTGCCAAGGTCGCTGTCACCGAGGTGGTCAGGTCAGGGGGATCTGGTGTCTTATACGGCGGAGGAGGGGGTTCGGATACTTGGGGAGGGCAAATTTTCTGGCGTCTGATAGCTTTCCCGTCGAACGCAACTGCTCGCCTTGCGATCCCTAGGGGGAGAGATCGTTGCCATGGCCTCCTCCAGGCGAAGCTTAAGGTTTGCATCGAGTGGCGAAAGACGACCGGTGAAGTAATAATAAAGGAGAGGAGAAAGGAACGAGATTGGAACTCACGTGGAAGGATCCTTGCGAAGGAAAGAAGACACGTTTCCGGCCTCTTCCCGTCTTGCAGCCTCCTCTGTTCCGTCTCGAGAAGCAGCATATCAATCTCGTTGTGGCCCTTGGCAGCGGCGAAGTGGAGGGGGGAGTTGAGGCCGCCGAATGTGGAGTACTTGGCGAGGCCAGGGTTGAACTCGAGCAGCATCTGGGCCTCCACCAGATCGCCGTCCCTCGCCACCGAGACCAGCCGTTCGCCAGAGGTGGAGCACCCTAGCGAATTCCCCATTGCCAATCGGACCTGCTCGGCCTCGGCGGCCGTGGCTTTATAACCGAGGAGGGGAAAGAGACGGTATTAGCTTCGCCACCAACGAAGAGCTTTCCCCAATGACGAGGGTCGCGGTCCCCGGTCGACCACCACGTCTCTTTCGGCCCCGGCGGTGTAATTAGCAGTGGGATACCAAGGATCTCTTCTTCTTCTTCAATCCAAACGAAAAGATCGTTTCGTTCCTAGGAATTTTTTGGGATGTCATCTTTGAAGTTTCAGATTGCACCATTTGATGGACAGAACAACTTTGGATTATGGAGAATAAAGATGAAGGCTTTATTGAAGCGAGAGGGTTCTGTTAGGGCACTGGATAATAATTATACAGATGACATGACCACGGCTGAGATTGAAGAGATGGATGAGAAGGCGCATAGTGCGATCCAGTTGTCTCTAGAATACAATGTTTTGCGAGAAGTCGCAGATGAGGAAACAGCGGCCGGTCTTTGGAAGAAACTGAAAGTCTCTACATGAAGAAATCTTTAACATCGAGACTTTATTTGAAGTAGCGTCTTTATACCCCAAAGATGCGAGAAGGTACGCCTATTAAGGAACACTTGAATGAGTTTAATAAGATTGTTATGGATATGAAAAATCTAGATATTAAACTCGAGGAAGAAGATCAAGCTTTGATCATGTTATGCTCATTGCCTGCCTCATACGAAAATTTTGTGAACTCGATGCTTTATGGACGTGAATCCATAACTCTAGAGGATGTTAAAGCATCCTTGAATTCTGCAGAATTGAGAACAAAATTGAATGGAAATACTAGTGGAGATAGGGCAGATGGTTTATTCGTGAGAGGTAGGGCAAAGAAAAAGGATAAAGCTTTTAGAAAGAAATCTGTTGGTGGTTCAAAATCTAGGCCACCTGGAGATACGACGAACGTTGAGTGCTACTATTGTCACAAGAAAGGACATTACAAGTCAGATTGTCCTGTGCTCAAGAGAAAGGATAAGCAACGTAGTCAACGTCAAGATGCGGCGAATATTACTGAGAAAGATGAGTCTAGTGTGTCAGACAGAGTTCTCACGACATGCTCTGTTGTTAGTTTTTCAAACGATGTTTGGATAATGGATACAGGAGCATCATATCACATGTGCCCAAATAGGGAATGGTTCACCACATATGAACCATTGAATGGTGAATCAATTTTTATGGGAAATGATGCAGTATGCAAAATTATGGGAATTGGTACTGTTCAGATTAAGTGCCATGAAAAAGTTGTGAGAACCTTGACTGAAGTTAGGCACATACCAGACTTAAAGAGAAACCTTATTTCTTTAGCTGTTTGGATTTCATTGGGTGTATGTACTCAGGTGGAGGTGGAGTTCTAAAAGTCACCAAAGGCAATCTAGTTGTGATGAGAGGAAACAAGGTGAATCACTTGTATCATCTACAGGGTAGCACAGTTATGGGTTCTTCGATTGGCACAGCAAATTCTGTTTCTGCTGATGATAGAACAAAGTTGTGGCATATGCGTTTGGGCCATATGAGTGAGCGTGGCATGACAGTTTTGAGTAAATGTGGTTTACTATATGGTGAGCGGACATCCTCACTAGATTTCTGTGAGCACTATGTTTTTGGCAAGCAGTGCAAGGTCAGTTTTAGTACAGGCACACATTCAACGAAGGGTACACTCGACTACATACATTCTGATTTATGGGGACCGGCACAGGTTCCATCTAAGGGTGGTGCTCTTTACTTTGTGACATTTATTGATGATTATTCCAGAAAAGTTTGGGTTTATTTTCTGAAAAGAAAAAGTGAAGTGTTTGAAACCTTCAAGAAGTGGAAAGCCCTTGCTGAGAATCAGACAGGGAAGAAGATCAAACGTCTGAGGACCGATAATGGTCTTGAGTTCTGTGGTGGTGATTTTAATGAATTCTGTGCAGATGTAGGTATCGTTCGACACCGTACAGTCAGGTACACTCCACAGCAAAATGGAGTGGCAGAAAGGATGAACAGAACTTTATTGGAGAGGGCAAGATGCATGCTCTCTAATGCTGGCATGGAAAAGGCTTTTTGGGCTGAAGCAGTTAACACATCTTGCTATCTGGTTAATCGTTCTCCTTCAACAGCAATTGAATGCAAGACTCCTTTTGAGATGTGGTCAGGTAAGCCTTGTGATTATTCAAATCTAAAGGTTTTTGGATGCAATGCTTACTATCATGTTAAGGATGGTAAACTTGAACCTAGAGCAAAGAAGTGTATCTTTATTGGTTATGCTGATGGCGTGAAGGGTTATCTTCTGTGGTGCATAGAACCTAATTCACCTAAATTCATTATTAGTAGGGATGTTACTTTTAATGAAAAGTTTATGCTAGATCAAAGGAATGTTGTTGATGAGTCTGCAGGAAACCATGAGAGTGATACAAATGAGGTGGAGGTTCAGGTCGAGCTTCGAAAAAAAGGCTCTCAAAAATTTGAGCGAGCAAATTGTTACTATTGATTCTAGTTCAGATGAGGAAGCTCTAGATGAGGTGGAGCAGCCATACTCTATTGCTACTGGCAGAGAAAGGAGGGAGATTCGAGCCCCTCAAAAATATGGGTTTTCTGATCTGGTGGCTTATGCTCTTACGACAGCAGAAGATATGGGTATTCAGGAACCATCTACTTATACTGAAGTTGTTACTTGTTCGGAATCAGAAAAGTGGACTGTTGCTATGGCTGAAGAACTGGAATCACTTCACAAGAACCAGACTTGGGACTTGGTGCCATTGCCTAAAGAAAAAAGAGCCATTGGGTGTAAATGGGTCTTTAAGAAAAAGGAAGGTATTCCAGGCGTTGAAATTGGTAGATACAAGGCAAGACTTGTAGCTAAAGGTTACAATCAGAGGGAGAAAATTGATTATGATGAAGTGTTCTCTCCTGTTGTGAAACACACTTCTATTCGTGTGTTGCTGGCTATAGTTGCTCAATTTGACTTAGAGCTTGAGCAACTCGATGTGAAGACAGCCTTTTTGCATGGTGAGCTTGAGGAGACTATTTATATAGCCCAGCCTGAGGGCTATTATGTAGAAGGCAAGGAAGATCATGTATGTCGATTGAAGAAATCATTGTATGGTTTGAAGCAGTCTCCAAGACAGTGGTACAAAAGATTCGACAGTTTTATGATACGGAGCGGTTATCATAGGAGCAGCTATGATAGTTGCGTGTACTTCAGGGAGGTTTCAGATAAATCCTTTGTCTATCTCCTTTTATACGTGGATGACATGCTCATTGCTGCAAAGAACATGACGGATGTGTTGATCTTGAAGAAATGTCTCAGTAAGGAGTTTGAAATGAAAGATCTAGGCCCTGCCAAGAAGATCCTAGGAATGGAGATTCAGAGAGACAGAAAAGCAGGTAAGTTATATCTCTCACAGAGGAGATATATTGAGAAGGTACTTGAGAAGTTTGGGATGCAAAACTCTAAGCCTGTCAGTACACCTTTAGCATCACATTTTAGACTCTCAGCTATACATTCACCTCAGTCAGAGGTCGAGGAGGCTGCAATGTCTCCTGTCCCATACTCCAGTGCAGTTGGTAGCTTGATGTACGCTATGGTATGCCCTCGTCCTGACATTGCGCAGGCAGTTAGTGTGGTTAGCAGATATATGGCACATCCTGGAAAGGTCCATTGGCAGGCAGTGAAATGGATACTTAGGTATCTTAGAGGCTCCACAAAATTGGGCCTAATGTTTGATAGAAATAGTTCTAACTGTACTTCTGTTGTGGGATTTGTGGATTCTGATTATGCTGGGGATATTGATAAGAGAAGATCTTTGACTAGCTATCTTTTCACATTATCTGGCTCGGCTATAAGTTGGAGATCAACTTTACAGTCGACAGTTGCTTTGTCTACAACAGAGGCAGAGTATATGGCAGCAACAGAAGCAGTAAAAGAAGCTATTTGGTTACGAAATCTTGTTCAAGAACTTGGGCTCAAGCAGGAAGACAATTCAGTTGTCTTTTGTGACAATCAGAGTGCTATTTGCTTGATTAAAAATCAAGCATATCATGAGAGGACTAAGCACATTGATATCAAGTATCATTTTATTCGAGAGGCATTTACTGAGAGAAATATTACAGTGAAGAAAGTAGATACTACTGACAACCCTGCTGATATGCTGACCAAGATAGTTCCCGCCAACAAGTTTAAGCATTGCTTGGACTTGATTGGCATGCTTGTTTGAGGTTTGCTCCTTCTGGGGCTTGGTGGCGAGGTGAATGAAAGTTCTATTTTTTGTGTTTCCTGAAGTGGATATGTTTTTTGCTGCATCCCTTGTTTCCTACACCAAGTTAGCTCACGTAGGCTTAGGGATGCTGGGAGAATATGTTTGACTTCTAGTTTGTTAAATTCAAGCCAAGGTGGAGATTTGTTAAATATGTCTTGAATTTTATATATCGGGCCCGATTTTTTGACCCGACCCGATATTCTTGTTGGGCCTGGACCAAACCGGTCCGCTAGGATTTATTTTATGGAAGTATTTTTTTTGGGGCGTATATATATATACGTGTGAAACTTCTGTAACCCTAATCTTCTCCTCTTTTTGATAATGGAATTTTGTTTGCCTTGCCCGTGGATGTAGATCACCATGATCGAACCACGTAAATTTTTGGTGTTCCTTTGTTTGCTTATTGTTTGATTTGTTTATTGAATCTGATTTCCGCAACAAAGCGCAAAGAGAAAATGGAAAGGAATAGCGCATGCAAGATATGACTGGGAAGAGGATGTGATAAAGCCAAAAATTCAAGCATGACAAGGACATGATCAAGGCCAAGTATTCAAGCATAGCTGCGGCCAAGAATAGATCCATGACTGATTTTGTTTACTTATACATGACAATGTGTCCAAAAAATAAATAAATAGAAACATAAAAGAGAAAAATTAAGAATGACTGGCCATCTTTTGTATGTAATTATTGTTAACAACTTCAGCAAAATGAGCCTATGAATTCATAGAAAGAGTAATGCAAGAATTTTCTCACCACTTCTTTGTAACCCGTTAAAAACTTGTTGCAGCAACCCTTCCATTGATAATTATGTTAAAAAAAAGCACAAAGTATAAAATGTTGAATGGGTTTAAAATATTAAGTCATACGTGTATGCAAACTATAAAGGAAGCACTATGCATGTACCTCTTCCAAAGAGGGTCAAGCACGTAGAGCAGAATCCTTGGTGGGATATTTACATTGGAATTAGTCCATTGCCTTGCATTTGTTCATGTAATTCCAAACTTTTTTTGGCTACATTGGGAGAACATTTGGGCTACAAACAAGTTGGGTTGACCCTTGACCCAACCTATTCCGATCCAATTAGTTCGATGTGATTTATATTTGAAGACCTATCAATTGCATTGGATTTAAGAAAAATGAAACCGATCTAAATTTTAGGTTAGGTCTAGCTCTTATATTTTTCAACCCGACTAAATGTATATCATCCAAATCTAATTGAAATCAAGAAAAAATGAGCCTAACCTAATCTAAACCCAATCAACCCTAACCCAAAAACATTGATCATATAAATTTCCTTGCCTTTCACTCTCAATAAATTTCCTAATTCATTGAAGAAACTCTTATTTAAACTAATTTGACTTTTTCATCTGAACAATTAAATTTTTTTTCATCTATTTTTACTTAGTTATATTCAAATATTCAAATTTTATTATTTATTTTGATGAATTGTTACTTATAATGTCCTTACACATACAAATGCGCATACATATATACATATACATATAGAGATAGACTTTGTTATATTCGAATGTAGTAAAGTCTAAATCTATTAACCTTCCTCACCCTTGGATCCATACAATTCATAAATCATAAAAATAAAAAAAGATGAAAAAAGGTGAGGTGGGTCTGGAATTCATGTAAACCCAAAGGTGATGGACATGACTAGATCCTAGACTTGGCTATATTCAAATGTAGCCAAGTCTACATCATATATATGTTGCTAATTATTATATTTTAGCTAAAAAATAACTAGATGCATAACTCAAACTGCAAACTCAACCTAAGTTATATTCAAATTCAAATGTTTTGGGTTAGGTTCTCCTAACACAATCCAAATTATCCGCTAGATCTAAAATCTTTTTTATAGACCTGACTTAGCCCAACCCAATCAGCTAATGGGTGAGATTTAGGCCCAAAGTCATGATCCAAATATGAAATCATGTTAGGTTAAGATCAAGCATGGCCCATTTTAACTCAACCCACTTGCAACCCTGAAGGTTATAGACCTCAACAATGATAGAACAAATGCCTTCAACATTAACAAGGACATTTAGGCCTGCTATCAATGTAGAAGAAATGGAGTAATTCTAATAGCGTGATGATGTTTTGAGACTCCATATCAGCATTAAAAAATACATCACATTCTCGTATATTTTGACATACTATTTTAGGTTTTGACTTCTAAATGCAAATTATTGAATGACGTGTAATGAGTACCTAAATCAAGCATAATAATAAAAGCTATTCAATGGCCATGAAAAAAAAAAGCCATTTAAAGAACTCAATATTACTTACTATTCCAAGTATATTCTAATAGAAACAAAATAAAAAAGCCAATAGATGTAGAGGAAACCATAATTTAGCTTAGATGAACAAAGTTCATAAAAAATTGCAAAAATAGAATTGAACTTGTTTTCATGAAGAACTTAACAAAATATAGAACCTAAAAAAGCTATTATCAAAATTATTTCACCTCCTCAAAAGTGGTAGCATGAATTATTTATTTTCTATTTCTATCCTCCAATCCAAGTCTTTTTCATTTTTATTCACAACCATTAACATAGTTAAGTAGCTTTTTCTCAACAACTTGATGTTAGAGTTATAGATCCATATTCATTAAGTATTCCTAGGATAACATATATCCAATATTATTTCAGGTTTCTCCATATCCTTCCTTACAGCCTCCATCCATATTAATTCCTTCCATAAAGCTAAGATAAGAAATAAAATTAGAATTAACACATTACCACAATCGTATATCAAGTGGGAAATGTTGAGGACTGTTTTGTAGATTAAGTTTAGTAAAATTGGTACATAAAAAACTCAAGATAAATGTTTCAAGGATCAATTTGTGAATTCTTAAATCTTTTAGGGTTATTTTAATATATATATATATATATATATATATAATGTCAAAAAATGAAACCCTACATCTAAACAGTTCTTTTAATCATATTTACTTTTATTAATTTTCATTTTCTTCTATAAAGTTACTAATAAATAATCCCCTTCTAATTAGTTGCATGGTGGGAGCAATTTTGAAATGACACTACAGAACTTCAAAAGTTTGCTATTAGAATCCTTAGTCAGTATTGTAGTGCAACTGGATGCGAAAGAAACGGGAGAAATTTTGAATTAATTCATTCCAAAAATGTAATAGGCTTGAACATAAGACTAAATGATTTAGTTTTTGAGAGATACAATCTCAAGCTCCGAAAGAGGTAAAAAAGATATTGCTATTATGTGCATTATATGTTTTTCAAATTAATTTTATAAGCTATAGTTTTTTTTTCTTTTCTTATCTTTTTTATAGAAATTTGATGAAGAGAATGAATTGTGAACATAAGTTTTATTTTTTTATCTTATTCGTATGTTGTTGTTGATGATGAAACTTATGAATTGTGAACATAATTTTTATATTTTATTCTTATTTTTATTATTGTTCTTATTATTATTTATGAAGAATATAAATTATGAACATACTTTTCATTATATATATAGATATTTCAAAACAAAGCATCGAAATGATTCGATACCGAAATATATCATTTCATAAACTAAAATGAAACATAATCCGAAAGAAAATTCATAACTTTGGTATCTAAACAAGAAGTTTGATGAATGATGCCATGTTGAATTATATAATTTTGAAAGTATTCTAATAAATATTTCTTAGCATTATCACTTCTCAAAGTTTTTAAAGACACATTAAATTGAGTTTTGATTTTAGCACAAAAAGTAGTAAAATAAGAAAATAATTCTAAACATATTTTCATTAAAAATAACTATATTATTCAAGAATAATCATTAATAAAGGTAACAAAATAGTTAAACTCAATTTTAGACTAAATAGGACAAGGACCCCAAACATCGGAGTGAACTAACTCAAAAGGAGCACTAGCTCTTTTATTGACTCTGGGACTAGAACTCAAACGATGATGTTTGGCAAAATGATAAGACTCACAATTAAATTGAGATAGGCTAAAAAATTGAGGATAAAGTTTCTTTAACATAAGCAATAAAGGATGACACAATCGATAATGTTCTTCAAAAGGGGTTACAACTCCAGAACAAGCAACAAACTTTGATACTTGTGTATCAAGAATGTAGAGGCTTTCATACTCATAACCTTTACCAATATTCCTTTTTGTCATAAGATCTTGAAATAGGCAAAAATTGGGATAGAATGTAATACAACAATTAAGAGAACGAGTAAGTTTACTGACTGAGACTAAATTCAAAGATAAGTTGGGTAAACTTAAAATAGATTTCAAATGAATTCAAGGTGTTAGAATAATTGTGCCGAACCATAAAATAAGAGATGTAGACCCATTTGCTAAAGTAACTGTAGAACTAGAAGCATGTGACTTAAAAGAAGAAAATAGACTAGAATTATCTGTCATGTGATTTGTGGCACCAGAATCAATGATCCATTTGGAATATTAGGAAGCAAGACATGTGTTTATTTTACCTGAATCAACGATGATAGTAATAGGAGTAGATGAAAACTTTAGAGATTTTTGATACTGTAAGAATTTTGTATACTCATCTGTAGATATTAAAATGGACTAAGAAGCATCATTAGTAGAAACAACATGGACTGACTAGTTCGATTAATTCTTGCGTTGCAACTTTCTACAATATTTCTTTACATGTCCTGGTCTATGACAATAGTAGCATACAACATCTTCCAAATCCAATCCTTGAGTACCAAGATTTTAATCATAACTAGGGCTATAATTGAGCCTAGTCGCTCATGAGCTACTCGAGGCTCGGCTCGATAAAAGCTCATTTTTGTTTAGCTCGTCATATAAACGAGCCGAGCTTGAGCTTCATTTTAAAGCTCGTTTGATAAACGAGCCAAGCTTGAGCACGCAGATGCTCTAGATCAAATTCGATTAGGAGCTCATGAGATAGCTCGATTAAGAGCTCATGAGACAGCTCGATTAGGAGTTTGCAAGCTGGCTCGATTAGGAGCTCATAAACAAGATCTCCTTTCATCTTCTTTGCCTCAATTACTTTTATATCTTGTTGGACTAATTTTTTTGTGGATGACTTTAGAAACTTTTTTAATTTAATTTTTGGTAAAAAAATTAATTAAGAATCGGGCTTTTTTCTTCTTAAGCCTAGCTTTAAATGAGCTTTTTTTTTCTAGCCGAGCTTGGAACGAGCTCAATTCAAGATCGAGCTTGAAACGAACTTTTTTTGAGTTAAGCTTGTCAAGCTTTCTAGTCATACCAAACGATCGAGCTTGAGCCAAGCTCGAGCTTTTTGTAATAGAGCTCAAGCCGAGCTCGAACAAGGCTTTTCAAATTTAAACAAGCTCGAGCTCAAGCTTGAGCTTGAGTATTTCTTTACGAGACAAGCTTGAGCACTGAAAATCTTGAGCTCGAGTATTCCTTAATGAGACGAGCTTGAGCACTGAAAAGCTCAGCTCAATTCGGCTTGATTACAGCCCTAATCATAACTACTTGAGTCTCCTCCTCCATTGCCATGTCTATATGGTTGTCTTCGAGATTCAGAAGTACGGATGACAAGAATATTATTAGGCTAAGCAGGAGCTAAATTTTTGTACGGAGTACCCTACTAAAAGCTTCTTCCAAAGATGATATCTCAAGTTTAGAAAGAATTTGAAATTTAGCAACCTCAAACTCAAAAGGAAAATCAGCCAAGAAACTCATAACCATCATCTTTTCTCTTTGAGTTTGCTGAACTTTCACATCAGTACTAAATGGAAGTAGCATATTAAGTTCCTAATGAGTCTTCTTATAATTCATAAAGTAGTCAATGAGGAATCTGTCACCTTTTTCTGCATGATAAAAGGCTTGGCATACCTCATAAGTGCATTTGATATTTCTCTTACCAAAGTACATAAACTTCAAATAATTCATCAATTCTTTCACAAATTCATAATGATTTATCAAACCAACCACCTCACCATCAATAGAATTATGTATTTGCAAAAATAAATGGGCATCCTCTCTTAGCCATGAGATTTTCGAGTCATCGCTAGGTGGATCATCAGTTAAATGATTATCCATAGCAATACTCCACAAATAAAGTCTAACAGTTTTACTCCAATCTAAATAATTAGAACTATTAAGTTTGTGGTATGTGATTTTTGACATCACAGGAACTACATCAGACATAATAATAGACTTCTTTTCCTTCATATTATCTAATATCAGCTAAATAGTAGAACCAAAACTATAACAAAGTTAAAAATACCCAAAGAATCCAAATCTATCCCAAAAGAGATCCTACATCGAATAGATGCTGACCCAAACATGTAGTAAACTTGTTGAGAATGTTGAGGTAAGCAAAACGAACAAAAAAGGATCAAATACTGGCAATGAAACACTGGACAAAGGCTGATCGATGTGTGGCGCTTTCCTAGGTGTAGGCGGTGAGAACAAAAAAAAATTGCCAAAAAAAGAAAATCAAAAAAAACTTAAAACCTCATTGTTTATATATTTCAGAGTTATAAGCCCGAAAGCTTTGATACCATGAATCACAACTAGAACTCTAAAAAAGAAGAAGAAAGTAATTTCTGTGTCTTTATTCATCAATCTCTTAGGTATATATACAAGCTACAAATCCTATGTTAGAAAGGAAAACTATATACATCAAATCCCTATAAATCAGAATTAAATATATTTACTATTTATTTTACAAATGCAATCTACTTTCTATTTTAGAAATGCAATCTGTAACAATCCCTATGAATCAAAATATATATTTACTTTCTATTCTAAAAATATAATCTGTAACATTTGGCACACCTCTTTATTGTTTGCCATTTTCTATTAATCATCGCTCAATCCGGGGGAGTAGCCATCTCTTGTTTTCTCAAAAAACAAAGGTCCTCTCTCAAACATGGGAAATTGCACCCACAATATTAAAGCAAAATAAATAAAAGCTCTCTCGAAGCTTCAGGTTCATTCACCAAAATTAAATGACAAATAAATGCTGAGTTATATATAGGCCACAAGAGAACTCAAAAACTCACCCAACCACCATGATAAACATCTCATGAAACCATAAAAAGCCCCCACCATGCTTCCTCCAAGCATTGTTGAATCTGAAGCCATAAGAGATGATAGTATCAATGCCATCCCTCGGCATCCGTCCCATACCATCCATACCTAAGAAATAGCTAGCTTGAACTCACCGTAGTTCTGCTTTCTCCCATAGCTTGCTCCTAAGGGTCCAATTTGCTCCTAAACATAGCGAACCAGTGGCCCTTCAATAGCTCAAAGCCGCTGATTTTCTCAACATGGAGCTTGACTAGCGACAACCATTGGCTTGACCCTTCACCAAAGGTGATCCCAACAAGGCACATAATGAGGAAGGTAGGGACTGCATACTAGAGCCATGAGCTGATTTGGAGGAGGATTTCCTGGTGGAAGAGTGGATGGCTGCGGCGAAACTAGAGAAGCCTAGCTCATCTATGTGGGGATGCAAAAGGTTTGTTTTATTAGATTTTAGATTTTTTTTAATTATTTTTAGATGCAGATTTATTTTATTTTTCAATATTTTTCAAGTTCATTGGAAGTTGTTGATGAATAGAACCTAGCTAGGCCTTTCTTAGAGTTAGACATAATATAATCTAGATCAGGGATTCCAATCTTAACGAGACGAGAGCCATCTCAGTCATTCCATGCTATCCCAAAGAGATTCTGAGACTTATATCAATCATCCCATCCCATCCTATCTCGACTATAAGAAATAAATACTCTAATTTTAAATAGATCTAACGTTTGAAGTTTAAATATATTTAAAATCAAATGAAGCACTAAAGCTTTATAAAAAAATAGAAAAAAGCATCAAAAGCAAGTACTCGGATGTCTAATCAGGAATAGAATCGGGATAGGACTTAGGGCATCTTATTCCCTCTAAAAATCAAGATGTGTCTATCCGTCAAGATTTAAAACCATGGTCTAAATCATCTATAGTTTTAGAAATATGAGTCATCATAATCAAGCATTAAAGCGACGTAAATAGGGACAATAAATGGAATTAATGGTTCGCATAAAGTCTAAGTATGAATTGCTCAAGGAAAAATCAGACTTAAATACAATAGAAATCTTATGATGATAGTTATGGAAAGTACTCATAAGAAGAGTTTACAAATATTGGTTTCAATTTCTATATTCACAAATCCAAATTCTTTTGGTGCTCGTAATCAAGTTTGATGTTGGATATAAGATGGATCTTGTTGTTGTTCGTGGTAGGCTTCAACATTGCCAATATTAATCGCATGGCTAATTTAGTTGATAGCATATGAATGGATTAAGCTTGAAAAATGAAGAAGTATAGTATACATAATTAGGATGTTATACAAGGTTAGAGAATATATAGATAAATATAAATACTACATAAAAAATGAGATGATAAGGTTTATATAAAAATTTTGCAAGCAATTGTGGGCATCATTGATGTAGAAGTAAAGTCAGATATATTTATGTGATTACTGCTCTAATTATGCCGCATCTATTACACATGATATTTTGATAAAGAGTATAAAGAAAAAAAGAATTAATCAAACTTGTGATATGATACAGTTTTGACTTCTATAATTATCAATGCTCATCCCCTTTTTTGCTTTTTAGTAGAGGCAGAATAAGAGTGCAGGAAAGATGCGAGATCTAAAATGGTGATATCATACATATATTGCTCAAAAGAGAACATTATCAAGTTGAAGAAGCGCAAAGAGAAAATGGAAAGGAATAGCGCATGCAAGATATGACTGGGAAGAGGATGTGATAAAGCCAAAAATTCAAGCATGACAAGACATGATCAAGGCCAAGCATTCAAGCATAGCTGTGGCCAAGAATATAGCCATGACCGATTTTGTTTACTTATACATGACAATGTGTCCAAAAAAATAAATAAATAAAAACATAAAAGAGAAAAATTAAGAATGACTGGCCATCTTTTGTATGTAACTATTGTAAACAACTTCAGCAAAATGAGCCTATGAATTCATAGAAAGAGTAATGCAAGAATTTTCTCACCACTTCTTGTAACCCATTAAAAACTTGTTGCAGCAACCCTTCCATTGATAATTATGTTAAAAAAAAGCACAAAGTATAAAATGTTTAATGACTTTAAAATATTAAGTCATACGTGTCTGCAAACTATAAAAGATGCACTATGCATGTACCTCTTCCAAAGAGGGTCAGGCACGTAGAGTAGAATCCTTGGTGGGCTATTTACTTTGGAATTAGTCCATTGCCTTGCATTTGTTCATGTAATTCCAACCTTTTTTTGGCTACATTGGGAGAACATTAGGGCTACAAACGAGTTGGGTTGACCAATGACCCAACCTATTCCGATCCAATTAGATCGATGTGATTTATATTTGAAGACCTATCAATTGCATTGGATTTAAAAAATATGAACCCGATCTAAATTTTAGGTTAGGTCTAGCTCTTATATTTTTCAACCCGACTAAATGTATATCATCCAAATCTAATTGAAATCAAGAAAAAATGAGCCCAACCTGATCAAACCCAATCAACCGTAACCCAAAAACGTTGATCATATAAATTTCATTCCCTTTCACTCTTAATAAATTTCCTAATTCATTGAAGAAACTCTTACTTAAACTAATTCCACTTTTTCATCTCAACAACTAAATTTTTTTCGTCTATTTTTACTTAGTTATTTTCAAATATTCATCTTTTATTATTTATTTTGATGAATTGTTACTTATAATGTCCGTACACATATAGATAGACATACATATATACATATATATAGAGATAGACTTCATTATATTTGAATGCAGTAAAATCTAAATCTAATCACTTCCTCACCCTTGGATCCATATAATTCATTAATCATAAAAATAAAAAAAGATAAAAAAAGGTGAGGTGGGTCTCGAATTCATGTAAACCCAAAAGTGAGGGACATGACTAGGTCCTAGACTTGGCTATATTCAAATGTAGCCTAGTCTACGTCATATATATGTTGCTAATTATTATATTTTAGCTAAAAAAATAACTAAATGCATAACTCAAACTGCAAACTCAACCTAAGTTATATCCAAATTCAAATGTTTTGGGCTAGGTTCTCCTGACACAATCCAAATTATCCGCTAGATCTAAAATCCTTTTTATACACCTGACTTAACCCAACCCAATCAGCTGATGGGTGAGATTTAGGCGCAAAATCATGATCCAAATATGAAATCATGTTAGGTTGAGATCAAGCATGGCCCATTTTAACTCAACCCACTTGCAACCCTCACTACAAGAAAATATTGAAATAGCGATGCAAATTTAGTGACGCATCATTGCGTCGCTAAATTGCGACCACTTTACGATGCCTCCGTGACAGCAAAACATTGCGATGCAATTAGCGACGCATTAGCGACTCAATAAATCAAAAATAAAAAAGAATTAATTTTTTTATTTAGCACCATAAATAATGCATCGCAATATTTTTAAATTAATTTTTTATAAAATATAAATATAGAAAAAAAATATTACGACGCAACTCAGTGCGTCGCAATGTTTTAAAAAAATTGAATATGTTAAATAGCGATGCATTAGAGATGCAATAAACCAAAAAATTAGAAAAATTATTTTTAATTTAGCGATGCAACAATTGCATCGCAAATAATTTAAATAAAATTAATGTTTATAAAATATAAATATGAGAAAAAATATTGTGACGCACTCAGTGCATTGCAAAGTTTTTTAAAAAATTAATTATGTGAAATAGTGACTCATTAGTGACGCAATAAATCAGAAAATTAAAAAAATATTTTTAATTTAGTGATGCAAAATTGCGTTGCAATTATGTTAAACAAAATTAATTTTAATAAAGTATAAATATGAGAAAAAATAATTGCGATGCAACTCAGTGTGTCGCAATGTTTTTAAAAAATTTAATTATATTAAATAGCGATGCATTAGTGATGCAATAAACCAGAAAATTAGAAAAATTATTTTTAATTTAGCGACGCTAATAATGCGTCGCTATATAGCGATGAAAAAACTCAGAAAATAAAAAAAATCATTAATATAGCGACGCAATGATTGCGTCGCTATTTAGCGATGCATTAGCGATGCATATATCAAAAAAAATTAAAGAAAATTAATTTTTAATTTAGCGACGCATTAGCGACGCAAAAACCCAGAAAATTAAAAAAAATCATTAATATAGTGACGCAATGATTGCATCGCTATTTAGCGACGTATTAGCGATGCATATACCAAAAAATATTAAAAAAATTAAATTTTTAATTTAGCGGTCGCTAATAATGCCTCGCTATATAGCGACGCCATATTTGCGTCGCTAAATAGTGACGCATTAGCGATGCAAAAACCTAGAAAATTAAAAAAATCTTAAATATAGCGACGCAATGATTGCGTCGCTATTTAGCGACGCATTAGCGATGCAAATACCAAAAAATTTTAAAAAAATAATTTTTTATTTAGCGATGCTAATAATGCATCGCTAATTAGCGACGCAATATTTGCATTACTAAATAGCGACGCAAAAACCCAGAAAATTAAAAAAAAATTGTTAATATAGCGACACAATAATTTCATCGCTATTTAGCGACGCATTAGCGATGTATATACCAAAAAATTCAAAAAAATCAATTTTTAATTTAGCGAGGCATTAGCAACGCAAAAACCTAGAAAATTAAAAAAATCGTTAATATAGCGACGCATTAGTGACACATATACCAAAAAAATAAAAAAATCTAATTTTTAATTTAGCAATGCATTAGCGATGCAAAAAA
Source organism: Calamus simplicifolius (assembly GCA_900491605.1). Lineage (NCBI taxonomy): Eukaryota > Viridiplantae > Streptophyta > Magnoliopsida > Arecales > Arecaceae > Calamus > Calamus simplicifolius. The sequence continues at coordinate 27,167 of UESW01004675.1, read as the reverse complement.
AATTTTAATTTAGTGACGCATTAGTGAAGCATTAGCCACGGTGGCCAGGCCACAGTTAAAAAAAAAGGTGGGGTGGGGTATTTTCCCCACCCTTCCCGTTTCTGGCCACGGCCGCGGCTGTGGCCGACGGTGGCCTGGCCACGGTGGCCAGGCTACCGTTAAAAAAAAAAAAATAGGGAGGTGGGGTTTACCCCCCCCCCCTAGCGCCTTCCGTTGCCAGCCACGACCACGCCATGACCGTTGTCTCCGCCATGGCTATGGCTAGCAACGCGGTGGCTAGGCCACCCGTTAAAAAAAAGGGGGGGTGGGGTTTTTTCCCCACCCCTTCTGTTTCCGGCCACGGCCACGGCCATCACCTCCGGCCACGGTTGCGGTCATTAACATAATTGTCAAATCTTCCGGATCAACGTGCCGCCGGGCTTGTTCATGGCCTTCGACCCCTGTATCGTCGCCGTCCTCGATGCCAAGAGCTTCGCCGTCCTCTTCGACCAGACCCTCGTTGACAAGACCGACGTCCTCACCGGCACCTACGTCCCTCCGCCGCCCTCACCGATGGCTACCGCCCCCTCGCCTACCTCGACCCCTCCAACCCCCGCCACGCCGCCCTCAAGAAGCTCGTCTTCGATCTCCTCGCCGCCCGCGGGCCCCACCTCATCCCCTCCTTCCACGTCGCTTACTCCACTCTCCTCGACTCCCTCGACGCCGCCATTGCCAACTCCGGCCCTGCCGACTTCAATACCCTCAATGAGGCCACCGCCCTGGACTTCGTCAGCGATTTCCTCTTCGGCAGCGCCGCCCCCTCCCCTACCGCTCACAAGAAGGCCATCAAGTGGCTCTTCTTCCAGCTCCATCCCCTCGCCACCCTCGGCCTCCCCAAGCTCCTTGAGGAGCTATTCCTCCACTCCTTCCCCCTCCCCCCATTCCTCGTCCGCTAGGACTATAAGGCCCTCACTACCTACTTCGCCGAGGTCGCAAAGCCAGTGCTCGACGAGGCCGAGAGTAAGAGAGGACTCTCGAGGGAGGAAACGCTGCACAACCTCGTCTTCCTCGTCATCTTCAACGCCTACGGCAGAATCAAGCTCTTCTTCCCCGGGATCCTCAGGCGTTTGGCCGAGGCCGGCCCGGAGCTTGATGCCCGGCTCGCCCAGGAGATCCGATCCGTCATCTGTTCCAAGGGTGGTGCAGTCACCGCCGCGGGTCTGGAGCGCATGGTACTGACCAAGTCCGTAGTGTGGGAGCTGCTGAGACTGGACCCGCCCGTGGAATACCAGTACGCGAGGGCCAAGAAAGATCTAGTGATCGAGAGCCACGAGGCAGCGTTTAGAGTGAAGAAGGGAGAGATGATCTTCGGGTACCAGCCGCTGGCACGAGGGACGAGAGGGTGTTCTCGAGGGGAGAGGAGTTCGTGGCGGGACGGTTCGTGGGGGAGGAGGGGAGGAAGCTACTGAAGTACGTGTACTGGTCGAACGGGAGGGAGACGAAGGCGGTGAAGAATTGATGAATTATTTGACTTGATTTGGATTTGATCTATATTAATCAAACAACCTTTCTTAGAGCAGTGCTGCGAATTAGACTTGATTCATGTGGATCTAATTTGATCTAACCTGGTCTTGTTGCAATGCTTTGGATTGGACCTATTTGGAATTTGATCTAAGTTTGGCTCGACCCGATCTTGGAGCATCACTTCCAATTGGACTTGACTCAGGTTTGATCTAAGTTTGATCCAATCCGAACTTAGAGCAACATTCCAAATTCAAATTGATTTAGCCTTGATTTGGCCCGATCTTGTAGCAACGCTCCAGATTGAACTTCATTTAGCTCGATGTAGGTTAGATCTAGTCCAATCATGGAGTAGTGCTTCGATTGAACTTGATTTTAGTTTGATTTAAAGCAATGCTCTAGATCGAACTTGATTCGGGTTTGATTTAAGTTCATTAACCCAATCCTGAAGCAACATTCATGATTGGAGTTGATTGAAAAGAGATCAAAGTTTGATCTAGGCTGATCATATTATAATGTTTTAGATTGAAATTGATTCGAGTTTGATCTTATTTGATCTAAACTAATCATGGAGTGACACTCTAAATTGAACTCGATTCGGGTTTGATCTAACTTGATCGTGGAACAATGCTCCTAATTTAACTTGATTCAGTTTCGATCATGGTTTGATCTAACTTGATCTCGAAGCAATGCTTTATATTATTATACTTAATTTGGGCTCCATCTTGGTTTAAACTAACCCGAAATTGAAGCAACACTCTAAAATAGACTTGATTTAGGTTTGTTGTTTTATCAAACCCGATTTTAGGGCAACGCTTTAGATTTGATCTGATTCGGTTTTAATCTAAGTTTGATCAAACCCAATCTCAATGCAATGCTCTTCATTAAACTTGATTTGGGTATTATCTTTATTTCTTCGAGCCTACCCTAATCTTGGAGCAAAACTCAAAATTGGACTTGATCAATGTTTGATCTAACCTGATCATGCAGCATCACTCCATATTGAACTTGATTCATCTTAGAGCAATCCAACCTAACCTTAGAGAAATGCTCCATATCGAACTTTATTTGGGTTTGACCTATAAGTTTGATCCGACCTTATCTTGGAACAATGCATTTAAATTGCATTTGATTCATATTTGATTTGAGTCTGAACCAAATCAATCTTGGAGGAATGCAACATATTTCACTTAATTCGATCGAGATTGATATAAGTTCGATCCAATACGATCTTTGAGGAATGCTCTACATTGGACTTGATTTGGGTTTTGATCTTGCTTTGATCAAGCTCGATCTAAGATCTAGGCTCGATATTGAACTTAATTCCGATTTGATCAAAGTTTAGTCAAATCCGATCTTAGAGCAATGTTACATATTTGATTTGTTCCAGGTTTGATTTGAGTTTAATTCACCCTTATCTTAGAGCAATGCTTTAAAACATGATTGGGGTTTGATCGAAGTTTGATTGAATTCGATCTAACAATAGAATCCAGATTGGACTTGATTCGGGTTTGATATAAGTTTGATCCAACTCGATCCTCGAGTAACGCTCTCGATTTGACTTGATTTGGGTTTGATCTATATTAATCCAACAACATTTTCTTAGAGCAGTGCTGCGAATTAGACTTGATTCATGTGGATCTAATTTTATCTAACCTGGTCTTGTTGTAATGCTTTGGATTGGACTTATTTTGGATTTTGATCTAAGTTTGGCTCGATCCGATCTTGGAGCATCACTTCCAATTGGACTTGACTCAGGTTTGATCTAAGTTTGATCCAATCCGAACTTAGAGCAACATTCCAAATTCAAATTGATTTAGCCTTGATTTGGCCCGATCTTGTAGCAACGCTCCAGATTGAACTTCATTTAGCCTGATGTAGGTTAGATCTAGTCCAATCATGGAGTAGTGCTTCGATTGAACTTGATTTTAGTTTGATTTAAAGCAATGCTCTAGATCGAACTTGATTCGGGTTGATTTAAGTTCCATTAACCCAATCCTGAAGCAACATTCATGATTGGAGTTGATTGAAAAGAGATCAAAGTTTGATCTAGGCTGATCATATTATAATGTTTTAGATTGAAATTGATTCGGGTTTGATCTTATTTGATTTAAACTTATCATGGAGTGACACTCTAAATTGAACTCGATTCGGGTTTGATCTAACTTGATCGTGGAACAATGCTCCTAATTTAACTTGATTCAGGTTCGATCATAGTTTGATCTAACTTGATCTCGAAGCAATGCTTCATATTATTATACTTAATTTGGGCTCCATCTTGGTTTAAACTAACCCGATCTTGAAGCAACACTCTAAAATAGACTTGATTTAGGTTTGTTGTTTTATCAAACCCGATTTTAGGGCAACGCTTTAGATTTGATCTGATTCGGTTTTAATCTAAGTTTGATCAAACTCAATCTCAGTGCAACGCTCTCGATTAAACTTGATTTGGGTATTATCTTTGTTTCATCGAGCCTAGTAGGCCTAATCTTGGAGCAACACTCAAAATTGGACTTGATCAATGTTTGATCTAACCTGATCATGCAGCATCACTCCATATTGAACTTGATTCATCTTAGAGCAATTCAACCCGACCTTAGAGAAATGCTCCATATCGAACTTTATTTGGGTTTGACCTATAAGTTTGATCCAACCTTATCTTGGACCAATGCATTTAAATTGCATTTGCTTCAAATTTGATTTGAGTTTGTACCAAATCAATCTTGGAGGAATGCAACATATTTCACTTAATTCGATCGAGATTGATATAAGTTTGATCCAATACGATCTTTGAGGAATTCTCTACATTGGACTTGATTTGGGTTTTGATCCTGCTTTGATCAAGCTCGATCTAAGATCAAGGCTCGATATTGAACTTAATTCCGATTTGATCAAAGTTTAGTCGAATCCGATCTTAGAGCAATGTGTTACATATTTGATTTGTTCCAGGTTTGATTTGAGTTTAATCCACCCTTATCTTAGAGCAATGCTTTAAATTGAACTTGATTGGGGTTTGATCGAAGTTTGATGGAATTCGATCTAACAATAGAATCCAGATTGGAATTGATTCGGGTGTGATATAAGTTGGATCCAACTCGATCCTTGAGCAACGCTCTCGATTTGACTTGATTTGGGTTTGATCTATTTTAATCTAGGGATGATCTATATTAATCTAACAACCTCTTCTTAGAGCAGTGCTGCGAATTAGACTTGATTCATGTGGATCTAATTTGATCTAACTTGGTCTTGTTGCAATGCTTTGGATTGGACTTATTTTGGAATTTGATCTAAGTTTGGCTCGACCCGATCTTGGAGCATCACTTCCAATTGGACTTAACTCAGGTTTGATCTAAGTTTGATCCAATCCGAACTTAGAGCAACATTCCAAATTCAAATTGATTTAGCCTTGATTTTGCCCGATCTTGTAGCAACGCTCCAGATTGAACTTCATTTAGCTTGATGTAGGTTAGATCTAGTCCAATCATGGAGTAATGCTTTGATTGAACTTGATTTTAGTGTGATTTAAAGCAATGCTCTAGATCGAACTTGATTCGGGTTTGATTTAAGTCCATTAACCCAATCCTGAAGCAACATTCATGATTGGAGTTGATTGAAAAGATATCAAAGTTTGATCTAGGCTGATCATATTATAATGTTTTAGATTGAAATTGATTCAGGTTTGATCTTGTTTGATCTAATCTAATCATGGAGTGACACTCTAAATTGAACTCGATTCGGGTTTGATCTAACTTGATCTTGGAACAATGCTCCTAATTTAACTTGATTTAGGTTCGATCATAGTTTGATCTAACTTGATCTCGAAGCAATGCTTCATATCATTATACTTAATTTGGGCTCCATCTTGGTTTAAACTAACCCGATCTTGAAGCAACACTCTAAAATAGACTTGATTTAGGTTTTTTGTTTTATCAAACCTGATTTTAGGGCAACGCTTTAGATTTGATCTGATTCGGTTTTAATCTAAGTTTGATCAAACCCAATCTCAGTACGATGCTCTCGATTAAATTTGATTTGGGTATTATCTTTATTTCATCGAGCCTACCCTAATCTTGGAGCAACACTCAAAATTGGACTTGATCAATGTTTGATCTAACCTGATCATGCAGCATCACTCCATATGGAACTTGATTCATCTTAGAGCAATCCAACCCAACCTTAGAGAAATGCTCCATATCGACTTTATTTGGGTTTGACCTAAGTTTGATCCGACCTTATCTTGGAACAATGCATTTAAATTGCATTTGATTCATATTTGATTTGAGTCTGGACCAAATCAATCTTGGAGGAATGCAACATATTTCACTTAATTCGATCGAGATTGATATAAGTTTGATCCAATACGATCTTTGAGGAATGCTCTACATTGGACTTGATTTGGGTTTTGAATTTGCTTTGATCAAGCTCGATCTAATATCAAGGCTCGATATTGAACTTAATTCCGATTTGATCAAAGTTTAGTCGAATCCGATCTTAGAGCAATGTTACATATTTGATTTGTTCCAGGTTTTGATTTGAGTTTAATCCACCCTTATCTTAGAGCAATGCTTTAAATTGAACTTGATTGGGGTTTGATCGAAGTTTGATTGAATTTGATCTAACAATAGAATCCATATTGGACTTGATTCGGGTTTGATCAAATGTTTCTCAGAACTGCAGCAAGTTGTACCTTACGAATTAGATATAAAAAATCCTCAGTCAACAGTTTCCCCCTCTTTGATGCTATGTCTTGAGCTTTATGCACCTAAGAGAAGTTAATGAAGTTGAAAGTTACATAAGAGAAGAGTGAAAGTATTCCCTTAAGCAGATACAAAAATTCATAAATAAGCAAAGGAGCAGTCACAAATATGAAACTGGCAGGATTGATCAAATTAAATTTTTGAGCATGTTTATACATGAAGTATTGACAGGTCTTGGAGCTCCTACCGAATGTTGCCACTGGACAATGGTGAGTTCCTTGTGCACATGAACCTAAGGGTGTGAAGGGCTCTCACAATTTGCAAGTGTAAATTCCATAAAGCTACCTTTTTTCTTAACAATAATGAAATGGCTTTCCTCTTAGAAAATTTACAACAGTAAATCCCTAGGTGCCCAATTGCTTGTGTTAACAATATGAAAATAAACCTCCAGAAAGAGGGTACATTGAGTTAAATTTATGGCATCTAACTGCACTTCTTGGAAACTTGTATCATAATTCAAGAAGCATGTGGCAAGGACTTTGACAGTAAGGACAAGGATTACAAACAAAATTGTAGGGTCCAGGAACACCTGGACATCAGGTTTTCATAACATGTGGCATCTGCCTTAATGTTTTCAAGCCAGGCATGCTTATCCGATTTGTTTTACTTCTAATCAATAGCTGATATTTGGGGGCCAACAAGAATCAGTTCCTAAGGCCTCCTGAATTTTTTAAATGTTGCTCACTTATCTTAATTGGAGGTGCTCTAAAAGGCTTGACTCTCTAGGGGAAGAGGGAGTCCTACTATTCAAGTTTACCAATTATTCTTACAGATTAAGCATGTCCACTGGTGCCACAAGCTCTTCTACTGTAACCGGCTTTACAATCTTTCCATCTTTCCAAATTATATATGCATGCATGGGATTACCAGTTTGTAATGTCAAGTTTCCTGAATAAATACAAGCAGTTGAGGTTGCTTTTCTATTTCAGATGGCACTTGTAGACTCATGCGTCACTGGTTTTCCGTAGAAAGTCCGTCATATGGCAAGGATCATTACCTCAAGATAATCAAACATCAAAAGAAAAGTGATTGGATTCTTTTAAATGTGATCGTTTTTTTAATAATATACTAAACGCCACATGGATTTCCATGATACTGATATTATTCAATTTTTAATTCATGAATAGATGACAGCCAAGAGTTTTACCTAATTTTCTTTCCATTTCTTTTAATTGATAAAAACAATTAAAAGTAAGTGGGAAGCATAATTAACAAATCAGTGACATACTCCATAACGATGTCCTCCACTAGTGCGATTGTTTCTGGAAGTGGCTGCAAAACAAACAGAAGGCAATAACGTGAATAACAGGGCACTAACCGCATAAAATCAGTTTTGAGAGCTACAAGAGCAAATTTATCAATATTTTGACCATGCTACTAAGAATTAACTATCAAATGCAACATCCTTTTAGAATGTTGCATCACTATCTATAAACCATATTAAGGTAATCAAATAATTTCTCTCCTCAACTAAGTTTGGGCATAATGCATTATGAAAGTAGACAGAGTTATATCTTGAAAAGAAAAACTAAATAACTATAAATTGTTTAAACATGATGTTCTTCATACACAACATATAAAAATGACAAATATTTTTATAAGTGAAAAAATCTTCTAAAAATCTGAAAAGTAGTTTGAAAATAAATGCAGATTCCATTTTGAGATGACTCCAAGACATGTCCTGATGCAAATCAATGTTGTCAACCAAAGTAGAGTTATCCTTTTAATTCATCCTATATCAATTTTGGATGCCCCTAATGAATGATTTTGATAGCTTTTAACTCTTGAAAATGATAATTGAGTTGTCTATAAGCTCAAAGTTACTTGAAATTGTAAAAATAAAAATATAGAATAATTGACATCAGCAAGTAAGAACAATAAGGCAGAATATATACTCACATTGGGGTCATCCCCAAATCCATACATCATGTGTTGCACTACAACATCAACAAAGAAGATTTATATTAGCAATAATTGAAATGAATATAAATTTTGCATATGATTGCATAACTTTTGTGTAAGCATAAGACTAAACAATTTTCAGTGATGTCAGCAACGAATAGAGCTCATCTATGATTTGTGTTAACTGGAAGAGGCAATATGTATGCCACAAAACATTTTCTAAATTTCCAAATTTTTTAAAAGAAATCCAAAAATAACTGCATATTGTTTTTGCTTTATAGAGTCTGGATAAAAGGTCCTTTTGTTAGGTATAGGATACCTAATCCATTCTAAAACCTTATTTAGAGGCTTATAATTGATGACTAATCTGAGAGTTCCCCTTTCTAATTCTGAGGCCTTTTGAACATAAAAGGCTGAGCATGACCAAGGAGATTTACTTGGTCTTATAAGTTTTTTATCTAAGAGATCTGATATTTCCTTTTTACAATATTCTAACAATTCTGCGTTCATCTGAATAGGTCTAGATTTAGTTGGAATATTTATTTCTTTAAAATTTTTAATGTAAGGTAGACTAACCTGGTGTTTTTGTCTATCCCAAAAGGCCGTAGGATTTTGACTGCATAATTCTTTTTCTATTTTTTCTTGAATTTCTTCTATTTTGTTTTTCCAAAAATCTTCTTGTAATTGTTTTTCTATTTTAGTTATTTTGATTTCCTCTTTAAGATCTGATAGTTGTTGCTCCTTATATTTCAAGGTCTGTATTTTTTGAATACTAAGGTCTTTCAACAAATTAATTTCTTTGGTTTTTGTAGGGTTTACAAATTTGAAAGTGATCTCTCTATCTTCGGAAACATAGGTTGATATTCCTTCTTCATCGATTTTCATAGGATAAAGAAGGGTTATGAATGGTGTTCCAAGAACAACGGTTTGAATGTCTTTGGCTATCATAAATGTTGTTTTAAAACAAATATCATCTTGGCAAATCTGTACGTCTGATATTTTATATTTGACCTTGAGGCTCTCATTGTTAGCTGTATAAAGATTCTCAGTGGTTTCTTCATAGTATTTTTTCAAAAATAATCCTTTTGGTATACAGTTCATGTCTGCTCCGAAGTCAACCAAGGCATATACTTCTCTAGTTTCTTCTCCTACTACTAGTCTAACTCTGGCATTCCATCTCTGGACTTTTATGGTTGTAATTTTATTTAGATAATTGTCTTGTTCACTTTCTTCTTCTTGAAGAATTTCTTTATTTGGGTTTTTCAACTCTTCTATTTCTGCTCTTAATTTCTTAATTTCTATTTTGATTTGTTTGACTTCTATTTGAAGTTGATGGATTGGGTCCGTTTAAGTTTTCCTTCTTATTCCTTTTGTTTAATTATTTCTGATAGGCTTGAGACTTCTTTTTTAGCTTTAGGTTGCAATTCTTTTTTGAGTTCCTCTATGTAATTTTTTCTTAATTCCGAATCATCGGTCTTTTCTATTTATGAGTAGATCGCTTCTTTTGTTGTTAATCATATTAATTTTAAGATTTTCAGTACAACCGCATAAGGCTATTTCATCTATGTTTTCTGAGGAAGTTCCTTCTTCATGAGAAGAACTCTCTTTCTCATTTTCTTCTATTAGGTTGATATTTTCATATTCTGAACTATCTTCTAGGTCTGAAGGTTAACTTTCTTTACTTTCTGATAACATTAATTCTAGTATTTTTCCTTTTGATTTTCTGGAATATCTATTCCTTGGATTTGGGATATTTTATATTTTTTACAATTCTTGCTAAAGTGGCCCTTTTTTCCACATCTATAGCAGGTTGCTGTTTTTCTTTGATTGGTGTTATACCTTTTCCTAGGAGCTTCCTTGAATTTTTGGTCTCTGAATTTCCCTTTTTCTTTACTAGGAAAATTCTTTCGTTTATTTGATCTATTTCTAGAGTATGTTGGATTTTCTATCTTTCTTTTATCTTTCCTCTTTTTCTTAGAAGGGGGTACTAATACTTCGTATCCGTATTGTTTACAAAATCCTCCTAATTCTTTTTTGTTGTAATTTCGTTTCTTTTTAACTTAGATTGGAGTTTCATTTATGTGCACATTGTTAGTGCTGTTGTATTAATTGTTTCAATGATATTTCCATAGGTGACATGGTCCCAGTTAATTTCGCCTTGGTATTTTTCTGTTAAGGCTTCACTAACCTTTTCTGAGAATAGGTTTGGTAATCCTGATATGAATTTTCTTTCCAAAAGGGAGAACTGCAATCTTTCCTTTCAAGGACTCGATATAGGAAAACGTCCCTATACCATCTGAAGTCTTGCATTTTAGGACATCTAAGTTTCATTAGAAGCATTCGGTTGTTTTCTTGTTTTACGTCCTTTATTCCTATGAATTGTCTGTATATTGTATGGAGCAGAGTGTCTACCCCATTGGGTTCTTCTGAGGTTTCAGTAGACTCTGATTTGACCATAATTTTAGTGCTATTTATTATGAAATCTCTTTCTGTAGGCTTTAAATATCTATTCCACCATCCCTCTAATTGTCCGATGAATCCTTGGACTAGAATCCTAAGGGTATCTTTCTCGGATGTATTTGCAGCTCTTAGGGCTCCTTCAGCCATATTCATTTCTCTTAAGCAATTCCAGATTTCTCTTTCTGATATCCCATCTAAGTTCCATTCATAAACTACTCCACTAGTATAGGCTTCTCTTCTAAAATTTTTCCTTTCTTCAAATTGGATATCTGGGGGAGTTGGTCTAGGATAATAATCTTTCTATGATTTATAATATGTTTGTCCTTCATCTTTTATCTTGTTTATTCGATTTTTAGGTTCTTGTGATGATATCATATTTAGTTTGTTAATTTAAACCTAATATTGTGACGCATCCATTATGCGTCGCAATATTGTGACGCATTCATAATGCATCGCAATATTAGTTTGTTTATTTGAAACTAATATCGCGATGCATTATGAATGCGTCGCAATATTAGTTTCAAATTAACAAACTAATATTGCGACGCATCCACTATACATTGCAATATTGCGACGCAATTATACTGCGTCGCAATATTGATATTAGTTTATTTATTTAACATTACAAATATTGATATTAATTTATTAATTTAAAACTAATATTGCGATGCATCCATTATGCATCGCAATATTGTGATGCAAATACGTTGCATCGCAATATTAGTTTATTAATTTATAAACTAATATTGCGACACATTATAGCTTGGATCGGACCGCTGCGATCCATCCGATCGGCGATGATCCGACGATTGCGATCAATCTAAGCCATGATCCCAATCTGCGATGATCGATCCAACGGTTGCGATCCATCCGATCGGCGATGATATCCGATGGTTGCGATCGATTGAACCCATGATCCTGATCGGCGATGATCGATCCGACGGTTGCGATCCAACTAATCGGCGACAATCCGATGGTTGCGATCGATCTAGGCCATGATCCCAATTGGCGATGATCGATCCAACCATTGCGATCCAACCGATCAGCGACGATCCGACGGTTGCGATCAATCCAAACCATGATCTCGATCAGCGATGATCAATCCAACCGCTGCTATCGATCCGATCGGTGACGATCCGATGGTTGTGATCGATTGAAGCCATGATTCCAATCGGGGATGATCGATCCGACCATTTTGATCCATCCGATCGGCTATGATATCCGATGGTTGTGAGTGATCCAAGCCATGATCCCGATCGGGGATGATTGATTCGACCATTACATATAGAGCCGATTGGCGACGATCCGATGGTTGCGATCGATCCAAGCCTGATCCCGATCGGTGATGTGCGATTCGACCGTTACGATCCATTCGATCGGCGATGATCCGACGTTGATCGATCAAAGCCATGATCGTGATCGACATGATCGATCTGACCGCTGTGATCCATCCGATCGGCGACGATCGACGGTTGCGATCGATCCAAGCCATGATCCCGATCGTCGATGATCGATCCGACGGTTGCGATCCATCCGATCGGTGACGATATCCGATGGTTGCGATCGATTGAACACATTATCCCGATCGGCGATGATCGATCCGACGGTTGCGATCCAACTAATCAGCGACGATTCGACGGTTGCGATCAATCCAGGCCATGATCCCAATTGGCGATGATCAATCTAACCATTGCGATCCAACCGATTGGCGATGATCCGACGGTTGCGATCGATCCAAGCCCTGATCCCGATCGGCGATGATTGATCCAACCGCTGCTATCGTCCGATCGGCGACGATCCGACGGTTGCGATCGATCCAAGCCCTGATCCCGATCGGCCATGACCGATCCGACCGCTGCGATCGGTCCGATCGGCGACGATCGACGGTTGCGATCGATCCAAGCCCTGATCCTGATCGGCCACGACCGATCCGGACCATTGCGATCGGTCCGATCGGGAATGATCCGACGGTTGCGATCGATCCAAGCCTGATTCCGATCGGCCATGATTGATCTGACCGTTGCGATCCATCCGATCGGCAACGATCCGATGGTTGCGATCGATCCAAGCCCTGATCCCGATCGGCGATGACCGATCCGATGGTTGCGATCCATTCGATCGGTGACGATCCGACGGTTGCGATCGATTGAACCCATAATCCGATCGGCGATGATCGATCCGACGGTTGCGATCGAACAATCGGCGACGATCCGAAGGTTCGATTGATCCAGGCCATGATCCCAATCTGATCGATTCGGATTGCGATCCATCCGATCGGCGATGATCCAACGGTTGCGATCGATCCAAGCCTGATCCCGATCGGTGACGATCGATCCGACCATTGCGATCCAACCGATCGGCGACGATCCGATGGTTGCGATCGATCCAAGCCTGATCCGATCGGCCACGATCGATCCGACCGTTTCGATCCATCCGATCGGCGATCCGACGGTTGCGATCGATCCAAGCCTGATCCGATCGGCATGATTGATCCGACCGTGCGATCCATCCGATCGCGATGATCCGATGGTTGCGATCGATCCAAGCCTGATCCGATCGGCCATGATCGATCCGACCATTGCGATCCATCCGATCGGCGACGATCCGACGGTTGCGATCGATCCAAGCCCTGATCCCGATCGGCATGATCGATCCGACCGTTGCGATCCATCCGATCCGATCCAACGGTTGCGATCGATCCAAGCCCTGATCCCGATCGACCGATCCGGACCGATCCGATCGGCGATGATCCGACGGTTGCGATCGATCCAAGCCCTGATCCCGATCGGCCACGACCGATCTCGGACCATTGCGATCCATCCGATCGGCGATGATCCGACGTTGCGATCGATCCAAGCCCTGATCCGATCGGCCATGACCGATCTGACCGTTGCGATCGGTCCGATCGCGATGATCCGAACGGTTGCAATCGATCCAAGCCTGATCCCGATCGGCATGACCGATCCGATGGCGATCCATCCGATCGGTGACGATATCCGACGGTTGCGATCGATCCAAGCCCTGATCCCGATCGGCCACGATCGATCCGACCGATTGCGATCCCTGATCGGCGATGATCCGACGGTTGCGATCGATCCAAGCCCTGATCCCGATCGGCCACGACCGATCTGACCGTTGCGATCGGTCCGATCGGCGATGATCCGACGGTTGCGATCGATCCAAGCCCTGATCCCGATCGGCCACGACCGATCTCGACCGTGGCGATCGGTCCGATCGGTGACGATCCGACGGTTGCGATCGATCCAAGCCCTGATCCCGATCGGCCACGACCGATCCGGACCGTTACGATCGGTCCGATCTGCGATGATCCGATGATTGCGATCGATCCAAGCCATGATCCCGATCGGCGATGATCGATGATGGACACTGCCGTGGCCGGCAAGAAAGGGGGGAACCACTTTATATTTTTTGTTGTTATTTTTTTTTTTCACGGGAGGGGTTGTGGAAAAAAAACCCCTTTTTTTTAATTTTATCGGCGCCTGGCGGTGGCCAGGCCATGGCCTTGGTTTCGGACCATGGCCACGAAAAAAATTATTTTTTTTGTTATATGGTGTCGCTAAATTAACGATTTATTTTTTAATTTTCTGGGTTTTTGCGTCGTTATATTAAAAATTAATTTTTTTTATTTTTTTGGTATATGCGTCGCTATTGCGTCGCTAAATAGCGGCCAACCGTTGCATCGCTATATTAACAAATTTTTTTAATTTTTTGGGTTTTTGTGTCGCTGATGTGTCGCTATATTGCGACGCAAAATGTGCATCGCAATATAGCGACTCAATGTTGCGTCGCTATATTAAAAATTAATTTTTTTTAATTTTTTGGTATTTGCATCGCTATTGCATCGCTAAATAGCAATGCAATCACTACGTCGCTATATTAACGAAATTTTTTAAATTTTTTGGGTTTTAGCGACGCAATAATGCATCGCTATATTGTGATGCAAATAGTTGCGTCGCAATATAGCGACGCATTATTGCATCGCTATATTGAAAATTAAATTTTTTTTTTTTTATTAAATGCATCGCTATTGCGTCGCTAAATAGCGACGCAATCACTGTGTTGCTATATTAATGATTTTTTTAAATTAAAATAGTTTTTGTATCACTAATGCGTCGCTATATTGCGACGCATAATTGCGTCGCTATATTAAAAATTATATTTTTTTATATTTTTGTTATTTGCATCGTTAAATAGTGACGCAATCACTGCATCGCTATATTAATTTTTTTTTATTTTTTAGTTTTTGTGTTACTATATTACGGCACATTATTATTGCGTCGCTAATTGAGTCGCTATTTTTTTTTCTCGCTGAGTTGTCGCAATTTTGTCGCAATTTAGGGACGCAAAATGCGTCGCTAAATTGGCGTCGCTATTTTTGATTTTTCCTGTAGTGTGAGAACTACTGTGTTATATGAGGGGCATCTCGATGGAAATCAAATAGAGACAAAGAAAATTTTATGAAATCTTCATCTTCGAAGAGTGGCAAAAAAATTCTATTAAGATTTTATGGCATTTTCCATTGATTCCAAGGCTTCAAGGTTGTATATGTCTTCAAAAATTGCTTCAGATATGAAATGGCATCATGACAAACGTCTTAAGGATGGGGCTTTAAGGCATCTAACAGATTCTCAAGCATGGAAACATTTAGATAAGTTGTATCCATCATTTGCTATAGAGCCTCGTAATGTGAGACTTGGATTGACAAGTGATGGATTTAATCCATTTGAAAATATGAGTATTGTACATAGTACATGGCCGTGCTTATTCCTTATAATATACCACTATGGTTATGTATGAAATAACCTTCCTTTATTTTGGCATTGCTCATTCCTGGTCCAAAAGCTTTAGGAAATGATATTGATGTGTATCTACAACCATTAATTGAGGAGTTAAAAGGAGTTATGAGAAAAAGGAGTCGATACTTATGATGCCTTAATGAAACAAAACTTTCGAATGCATGCAGTAGTCTTATGGACTATAAATGACTTCCCTGCATATGCCAATTTGTCAGGATGGAGTACTAAAGGGAAGCTAGCATGTCCTTACTATAATAAAGATATATATTCATATTGGCTGAAACATTGTGATAAGTTATGCTATAATTGGTAGTCATCGTTTCTTGGCCCTTAACCATAGATGATGAAATTCTAAGAAGGAATTTAATGGTGAGAAAGGGCTAAGGCCACCTCCTAAGCAGTTGTTAGGATATGATGTGCTTGATCAATTGCATGGGCTCAAACATATTATATTTGGTAAGATTGGTAAAAAAAGAAAACAGGGAGACTTCATACAAAGCTATAATTGAAAAAAAAAGTATTTTCTTTGAATTACCATATTGGAAGGACCTTCTCTTGATGTCATACATATTGAAAAGAATATATGTGATAGTGTGGTTGATACACTCTTAGACATTGAAAGAAAAACAAAAGATAGTCTCAAAGCTCGTCGTGATCTTAAGGATATGGGTGTAAGAGAAAAGCTTCATCCAACACTAAATGAAGGAAAGTGGATATTTTTTGCTATATGTTATACACTGTCTATGGAAGAGAAAACTGCTTTATGTAAGTTTTTAAAGAATATTAAGGTGCCTGAAGGATATTCCTCAAATATTTCAAGATGCATTCATTTCAAAGAGCACAAGATATCTGGATTGAAAAGTCATGGCTGCCATGTCCTTTTGTTAAATTTTTTACCACTTGTAATTCATAGAAGGTTATGTAAACCATTATCAAAAGCCTTAATTAAGCTTTTCTCTTTCTTTAAAGAGTTGTCTTCAAAGGTTTTATGGATGACGGATATGAAAAAGTTAGAGTCTACCATCGCAATAACACTTTGTAAGTTGGAGATGCTCTTTCCACCATCATTTTTTGATATTATGATGCATTTGCTACTATATTTGATGAATGAGGCTAAAATTGCTAGACTGGTATAATATCGTTGGATATACTCGATTGAACAGTTAGTGCATTTTAAATTTTTATATTTATCGTATAGATATATTTATCCATTTTCTTGGTATTATTCTTATTATTTCTTTATACTTTCAATAATTATAGATATTTGTGCATACTTAAACATTTTGTGCGTAACAAAAGTCATCCTGAGGGTTTAATTGCAGAGGGATATATTGTAGAAGAATGTGTCACATTTTGTCTAGGTATCTACACAGTATTGAAACAAGATTCAATAGATTGGAGAGGAACTATGATGGCTCAAATGCTAAATCTCATCATGCGTTAGCAGTTTTTGCACAACTTGGTTGTACTTTCCAAAATAATAAGGAGAAGAAGGTTAGATTCAGATGTAAGCTATGTAGAATATAGCTACTACAAGCTCATCTATATGTGCTAAAAAAATTGCAATGAAGCTTTACCATACTTAAAGTAAATAAGTTGTTGGCCCAGATGGCAACCCAAGAGGGGGGGGGGTGAATTGGGTTCTTAAAATTTAAGTCCTTTTTAACTTCAATAGATGTATTATCAATATATGCAAGAGAATAACTTAAAACAATATCCAAGCAAATAACAAGAGATATAAAGTGAGAGAAAATGAACACGGCAAACACAAAAGTTTTATAGTGGTTCGGTGTATCCAACACCTACATCCACTCCCAAGGATCACTTGGGTCCACTATAATCACACCGATTACAGCTGAGTTGTTTTACAAGATCACAACTCTAACTTGTTGTTTTCACCGGGATCACAACGAACCCAGCTGGTTTTGCGGGCTTACCAGCACAAAACCCTACACGTTGTTTTGCGGGCTAACAACAAACCTAACTCGTTGTTTTCACGGGATCACAACGAACCCAACACAAGCACTCCGGCTTGTAACGAGGTAAACCTACCTCCACTGATTCAATCCACTGATTGAACCAGTAACCAATGAAATCAAAGTATTTGTAACAAAATGCTCCTTCTTGAGCAGATATACAAATTTAAGAATAAATAAAAACTAGGGTTAGAAACGCCTGATGGTTTTCCGGATGATTGCAGCGATGGCTTTCTCCCTTTTCTCCTTGAAAAGTTGAATCGATGCCTCAGCAAGATTCCTCAATCGTTGAAAAGCTTTGGAGAATGTGTTGCCTCTTTTTGAACTTTGGAATGGCTGAAGATTTTGCACGTTGGATTGCTTTTTGCCTTCCTCTTGAGCTTTGAGAGTTGATTAAATGATGCACACGAATCTCTCTCTCAAATGCAAAGATTGAATCTCTCCTTGAATCAAATGATTCTACAATACTCTCAGTTTTCCCTTTTTTCTGATATTCAATAGGCTCTCTCTATTTTTCTCTCTTGCTCTTCTATTCCTCTTTTCTTTTTCAATTCTCTTTTTTCACTTTTTCTATTTGAATCTGGCTCTTCTATTTATAGATCCTGAAAAGATATAGCCGTTAGACACAGTGAAATATAGCCGTTGATTCAAAATATTACCGTTGGTGCTGATGTGTCAACTCAAAAATTATCGCCCAGATTTCGTCGAGTCGGCTCGAGTACTGTGCGAGTCGGCTCGAACACGCGAATCCAGAAACGCACCAAAAAGTGAATCTTCAGGGGTCGACTCGCGAAAAGCTGGGAGTCGACTCGTGACTTTCAGGGGTCGACTCGCGAAAAGCTGGGAGTCGACTCGAGAGGCACTCAAAAATGAGTCTTTCTGCCGTCTGAGCGAGTCGGCTCGAGTACTGTGCGAGTCGGCTCGAGAAGGTTCAGGGGTCGACTCTTGAAAACTCAAGTGTCGACTCGAGACAGCATTAAAAATCAGATAATCACAGGAGTCGACTCGGAAACTCTCGAGTCGGCTCGGGACTGATACAAAAATCAGAAAACATTCTGATTTGCTTTGAAAATCATCCCAACCAATTTTGAAATATAAATATGACTTGAATAATGTTGATTTAACATAATGCTCAATTTTCATTAATTCATTGATCTTTAAAAGAGTGGTATAGAAATCATTTTTGAATTCATAAGTATAGCTCAATGAAACATATATTCAATTGAAAGAAAACTCATTACACATTAACAGTTCATAGTTTCCAATTTGAAATTGCTCATAGTAAGAATATTTCATTGATTGACTTAACATGTTCATAGCCTTTTAGAAAGTAAAGTAATGTCTTTTGGAAATCATCAAAATCAATAAGTTGGGGCAATTATGTTTCAATAATTTCTCAACAATCTCCCCCTTTTTGATGATGACAAAAACATTAAGTATATGCGAGTTAAACTTGAAAAAAATTGTGATTCTATAATCAAAAATTTATGTTCATGGAAAGGCTCCCCCTCAATGAGGTAGCTCCCCCTATGAAACTCAGTTTTATAATTCATTCAAAATTTTAAATTTTAAGCTTTGAGCAAATGATACTTAAGTTATCTCTTCCCCTTAATAATACTCAAAATTTTCTCTCCCCCTTTCAGAGTCTTAAATTGCATATACGATTAAATACATTTTCTCCCTTTTAATGATTTCTTCCTCTTAAAGAAACTTAACAAACTTGAATCAAATTGAAAGCATATACGATTTAAATATTTCTCCCCCTTTTTTGTAATCAACAAAAAGGTTAAGAAATACATTAATGTATTCAAGGTATATTTCAACTTATTTAATATTAAACATCATATCTCAAATGTACACAACATTGAAATGAACTGAATTTCATTAACATCAAAAAGCATTACATCAAAGTTCAATTACTACAAATAACTGCAAATTACATAACTGCAAATTTCAATTCATTACATCAAACTCAAATACATAAAGAGAAATCAAAAATGTTGCCTAGTAATTCTAGTTAAGTGTTCTATAATCTTATGCATTCCTTCACATTGAATCTTGACATAATCTTTTAGTTTTTCATCAACAAACTTGCATGCACTTGAAATTTTGTCTTGAAGCTCTGCATTACTTTTTGCATAAGTCTCACCATCTCCACAAATATCCTTCAATTCTTCAAATATATTCTTCAAATCTTCATTTAGAGAGGAGGTGGATGAGCTAACATTGGCTTCAATAGAAGATACTCGATCACTAATAGAATAAAGTGCTTCCTTCAAGTTCATAAATTTTTCATCAAATTCAGTCTTCAATCTAGTCTCATGCTCAATTAACTCTGATTTGAATAGAGACCTAAGCTGCTCTAATTGAGTGTCTGAAAAACTGACAGATGTAGAAGCAGATCTGAACTGGAGCAGATGTAGAAGCAGAAGCAGGAACTGGAATATCTGATGGAGCTGGAACTGGGTCTGGTATGAATGAAGTCTGAGGTGGCTCTGGAGATGAATGTCTAGGTGCCTCAGCTCTATCCTCTGAACTGTTCTTCCTTTCCCAAATTCCATTCCTTTTGATAAATCCCATTCTGTTGATAGTGGCCAAGGTATAATAGTCTGTGTGTCTCAATTCCTTCTTGGGCTCACTGTCACTAAACATAATCCCTTGGCTCCTGAACAACTGAGTCAAGATCATACCATAGGGAAGACATGATTTCCTTTACTTCCACAATCAGCCATGTACCATAAAATCATTCTAGGCAGATTAAAAGGCTTTCCTGATACTATAGCATCCATAATAAAAATGTCCCTCTCTGAAACATAGTCAAACCTGCCAGTCTTGGGAAATAAAACTCTACTGCAGATATTATGTAAAAGCCTTAGCTCCAATGGTAGTTGGCTTGCAAGAACTTCCTCAAATCCTTCAAAGT
Source organism: Calamus simplicifolius (assembly GCA_900491605.1). Lineage (NCBI taxonomy): Eukaryota > Viridiplantae > Streptophyta > Magnoliopsida > Arecales > Arecaceae > Calamus > Calamus simplicifolius. Next base: position 6,832 of record UESW01004675.1, on the reverse strand, counting down.
CCCTATGTAATAGTCTGGTGAGAGCAGGAGATCTATCCTCTGAGGCAAATGTGCATGGTCCAGACAATGGTAGGTCTAAAAGTCTAGATAAGATGGTGTCAGTAATGTTTAGACCTATGCCTCTCACTATGCTTACTAACCCATTGTCTCCTCTAGTCAAATTCTTATAAAATTCTTTTACCAAAGCTGGATAAGTAGGACAATCCAATGAACAAATTTTCTCAAGTCCCATTTCTAATAACTGTCTTCCTATAATGAATCCCTCATTTTCAAAAAGCTCAAAATTGACCTTCCTCCCCGTTGTCACAACTCTACTAGCAAGGAGGTCTACCTGAGGGTTGGAAGCTGGAACAGGAGAATCACTGGAAGAAGAAGACGTAGAATCCACGGACGGCTCGCGGACGGGTCGTCGCACAGTCCTTTTCCTCTTCATCCCGGCGCCTCTACTGCTAGCTCCACGCGTTTTGGGTGCCATAGATATGAGTGGAGTGATTAATCGGAAGTATTTGGAAGATTTGGAGGGTTTGGGAGATTTTTGTAGAGAGAAACGAAAGATTAGAAATGATAGGAATGACCGTCGGGTCGACTCGTGCCCTAGATAATCAACCTGGGACCACGTCGAGTCGACTCGCGCATAACCTCGAGTCGGCTCGCCTAAATCACAGAGAGAAATCCCGAACTCGAGTCGACTCGCTCATACCAGGAGTCGGCTCCCAAGTTTCAGAGAAACTCGAGTCGACTCCGGTACACACCGAGTCGGCTCGGAGACCATTTCAGAACAAAAAAGATTGAAAATTTCTGAATGTTTGAAATGATTCCGGATTTGATTTTGAGTATGATTCATAATCATTGAGTCTTGATAAATCATTTTGATATGAATTCTAGATAATATTTCCTTAAGATTTTGAGGGATTGAAAGAATTCTAGATGCATTTCCTTAAGTATTTCAAAATTTATTCAAAAGGATTACAAATTCCTAATTCTCCTCTAAGATATTCAAACCTTTCTTCACTTAGGGGTTTTGTAAAGATGTCAGCTAATTGTTCTTCAGTGTTTACATAATCTAAACAAATTTCATCATTAGCTACATGTTCTCTTATAAAATGATATCTAATTTCTATGTGTTTTGTCCTTGAGTGTTGAATTGGATTTTTCGTTAAATTGATTGCGCTAGTATTATCACATTTTATGGGTGTCTTATTAAGTTTGATACCATAGTCTTCAAGTTGTCGCTTAATCCATAGGATTTGCGCACAGCAACTTCCAGCTGCTACATATTCAGCTTCAGTAGTTGATAATGCAACTGAATTTTGCTTTTTGCTAAACCATGTGATTAAGTTACTGCCTAAGAAATGGCATGCACCACTTGTGCTTTTTCTATCAATTTTACATCCGGCATAATCAGAATCTGAATATGCAATTAGGTTTAATGTGGAGTCTCTAGAATACCATAAACCTACATCTTTTGTGCCATTTAGATATCTTAAAATTCTTTTAACAGCTATTAAATGTGATTCTTTAGGTTCAGCTTGAAATCTAGCACACAAACATACTGCAAACATTATATCTGGTCTACTTGCTGTTAAATAGAGAAGGGATCCGATAATACCTCGATAATACTTCTGATCAACCTTCTTACCTTCTTCGTCTTTGTCTAGCTTGCATGAAGGACTCATTGGTGTTCCAAGGGGTTTCATTGTTTCCATACCAAACTTTTTGAGTAGTTCTCTTGTGTACTTGGTTTGGTTGATAAAAATTCCCTCCTTACATTGTTTGATCTGGAGTCCAAGGAAGAAGTTGAGTTCTCCCATCATGCTCATCTCGAATTCTCCCTGCATTAACTTTGCAAATTCTTGACAGAGATTCGTTAGTAGCACCAAAAATAATGTCATCACATATATTTGTACTACAAGTAAATCTTTACCTTTTCTTTTTAAAAATAGTGTTTTATCAACATTTCCTCTTGTGAAATCATTTTCTATTAAAAATTTACTTAACCTATCATACCAAGCTCTAGGTGCTTGTTTCAAACCATATAGTGCTTTGTGCAATTTAAAAACGTGATTTGAAAACTCGTGATCTTCAAAACCTGGTGGTTGTTCTACATAAACTTCTTCATTTATAAAACCATTTAAAATGCACTTTTAACATCCATTTGAAATAGGTTGAAATTCATATGACATGCAAATGCAAGTAAAAGTCTAATGGCTTCTAGTCTAGCTACAGGTGCAAAGGTTTCATCAAAATCAATACCTTCTTCTTGACTATATCCTTTAGCAACCAATCTAGCTTTGTTTCTAATTACTATGCCATTTTCATCTAACTTATTTCTAAAAACCCATTTAGTTCCTATATTGAATGGTTTTTAGGTCTTTCCACTAAAGTCCAAACATTATTCCTAGTGAATTGATTAAGTTCTTCTTGCATAGCTAACATCCAATTATTATCTTTTTCGGCTTCTTCAATGGTTTTAGGTTCTATATGAGAGACAAATGCAAGATGATTACTAATATTTCTCATAAATGATCTAGTTCTTATTCCTTGAGAAGGATCACCTATAATCAATTCCTTAGGATGACTATAAGCATATCTCCAGTCTCTTGGAACACTACAAGAAAATACTGAAATTGCGACGCAAATTTAGCGACGCAAAATTGCGTCGCTAAATTGCGACCACTTTGCGACGCCTTTGTGACAACAAAATATTGCGACGCATTAGCGACTCATAGCGACTCAATTAACCAAAAAATCCAAAAAAAATTATATTTTTATATTGCGACGCAAATAATGCGTCGCAATATTTTTAAATTAATTTTTTATAAAATATAAATATCAAAAAAATATTGTGACGCAATATTTGCGTCGCAATGTTTTTAGCAGAATTAAGAAAATTAAATTTTTAATATTGCGACGCAAATAGTGCGTCGCAATATTTTTAAATTAATTTTTTATGAGGTATAAATAGTATTAAAAATATTGCGACGCAAAATTGCATCGCAATATTTTTAGCAGAATTAAATATTTTAAATTTTTTATTGCGACGCAATATTGCGTCGCAATATTTTTAAATTAATTTTTTATAAATATAATATCAATAAAAATATTGCGACGCAATTTTGCGTCGCAATGTTTTAAATTTTTAATATTGCGACGCGAATATTACGTCGCAATATTTTTAAATTAATTTTTAATGAATTATAAATAATTAAAAATATTGCGACGCAAAATTGCGTCGCAATATTTTTTAAATTAATTTTTTATGAAATATAAATATCAATAAAAATATTGCGACGCATATTGCATCGCAATGTTTTTATTAAAAAATTTAATTATATTGCGACGCAATATTGCGTCGCAATATTTTTAAATTAATATTTTTTGAAATATAAATATCAATAAAAATATTGCGACGCAATATTTGCGTCGCAATGTTTTAGCAGAATTTAAAAAAATTAATTTTTAATATTGCGACGCAAATATTGCGTCGCAATATTTTTAAATTAAATTTTTACGAAATATAAATATTAATACAAATATTGCGACGCAATATTTGCGTCGCAATGTTTTTAGCAGAATTAAAATTTTAAATTTTTAATTGCGACGCAAATATTGCGTCGCAATATTTTTAATTAATTTTTAATATCATTAAAAATATTGCGACGCAAGATTGCGTCGCAATGTTTTTAGCAAATTAAATATTAAATTTTAATATTAAATATTGCGATGTATTGCATCGGTCGTCGCCGATCGGATCAGGTCTTGGATCGAACGCAACCGTCGGATCGTCGCCGATCTCGGACGATCGCCACGGTCCGAGATCGGTCGTGGCCGATCGGGATCAGGGCTTGGATCGATCGCAACCGTCGGATCGTCGATCTCGGACCGATCGCAACGGTCCGAGATCGGTCGTGGCCGATCGGGATCAGGGCTTGGATCGATCGCAACCGTCGGATCGCGATCGGACCGATCGCCACGGTCCGAGATCGGTCGTGGCCGATCGGGATCAGGGCTTGGATCGATCGCAACCGTCGGATCGTCGCGATCGGACCGATCGCCACGGTCCGAGATCGGTCGTGGCCGATCGGGATCAGGGCTTGGATCGATCGCAACCGTCGGATCCGATCGGACCGATCGCCACGGTCCGAGATCGGTCGTGGCCGATCGGGATCAGGGCTTGGATCGATCGCAACCGTCGGATCGTCGCGATCGGACCGATCGCCACGGTCCGAGATCGTCGTGGCCGATCGGGATCAGGGCTTGGATCGATCGCAACCGTCGGATCGTCGCGATCGGACCGATCCACGGTCCGAGATCGGTCGTGGCCGATCGGGATCAGGGCTTGGATCGATCGCAACCGTCGGATCGCGATCGGACCGATCGCCACGGTCCGAGATCGGTCGTGGCCGATCGGGATCAGGGCTTGGATCGATCGCAACCGTCGGATCGTCGCGATCGGACCGATCGCACGGTCCGAGATCGGTCGTGGCCGATCGGGATCAGGGCTTGGATCGATCGCAACCGTCGGATCGCGATCGGACCGATCGCCGGTCCGAGATCGGTCGTGGCCGATCGGGATCAGGGCTTGGATCGATCGCAACCGTCGGATCGTCGCGATCGGACCGATCGCCACGGTCCGAGATCGTCGTGGCCGATCGGGATCAGGGCTTGGATCGATCGCAACCGTCGGATCGTCGCGATCGGACCGATCGCACGGTCCGAGATCGGTCGTGGCCGATCGGGATCAGGGCTTGGATCGATCGCAACCGTCGGATCATCGGCGATCGGACCGATCGCCGGTCCGAGATCGGTCGTGGCCGATCGGGATCAGGGCTTGGATCGATCGCAACCGTCGGATCGTCGCGATCGGACCGATCGCCACGGTCCGAGATCGGTCGTGGCCGATCGGGATCAGGGCTTGGATCGATCGCAACCGTCGGATCGCGATCGGACCGATCGCCACGGTCCGAGATCGGTCGTGGCCGATCGGGATCAGGGCTTGGATCGATCGCAACCGTCGGATCGTCGCGATCGGACCGATCGCCACGGTCCGAGATCGTCGTGGCCGATCGGGATCAGGGCTTGGATCGATCGCAACCGTCGGATCGTCGGCGATCGGACCGATCGCCACGGTCCGAGATCGGTCGTGGCCGATCGGGATCAGGGCTTGGATCGATCGCAACCGGACGATCGGACCGATTCGGATCGATCGGATCCGATCGCCACGGTCCGAGATCGGTCGTGGCCGATCGGGATCAGGGCTTGGATCGATCGCAACCGTCGGATCGTCGCGATCGGACCGATCGCCACGGTCCGAGATCGGTCGTGGCCGATCGGGATCAGGGCTTGGATCGATCGCAACCGTCGGATCGTCGCGATCTCTGACGGATTGCAACTGTCCGAGATAGGTCGTGGCCGATCGGGATCATTAAAAATTTTATAGAATAAATTGTGATGCAATTTATCGTCGTAATTATTAACATTAATTATAAATAATCATTTATAAATATTAACAAATAGCTTGCGACGCCTTAGCGACACACTTTAAAAAATATAAATAAATATTGCGACAAAATATATGTGTCGCAATATTATTAGAATACATATAACTGATTAAAATATTAAAAAAATTTGCGACGCAATTTGTCGTCGCAATTATTATAATAAATTTAAATATTTTCATTTAAAAATATTTTAAAAATAATTGCGACGCACTTATTGCGTCGCAATATATGTAATAACTTTTTTTATTAATCAATTTAAATTATTAAAAAAATATTGCGACGCCTTAGCGACGCAATTATTAGAAAATAAAATATTTTTCCCGCCAGGGTATGGCGCCAAGTTAGCGACGCTTAGCGACGCATTTATTGGCGTCGCTATATTTTCATAAAGTATTTTTTTACATTTATTAATGATGGATTAGCGACGCCCACGTGCGTCGCTAAGAAAAAAAAAAAAAAAAAATTTATTGCGACGCAATTAGCGACGCCAAATTGGCGTCGCTAATTGCCTGTATTTAAACCCCCCCCTTTCTTCTTTCCTCCTTCCGGTCTGACCTAGCCGCCGCCGCCGTGACTCCCAGCCGCCCCGAAACGCCGGCGATCTCCTCCGACGCCCAGCCCCCCCAGGATCTCCTCCTACTCCGGCTACCCACAAAGGTTAGGCCCAAAAATCCAAAAAAAAAAAAATTTTATGTTTTTTTTTTTTTAACCTGCTGCCGTCTTCTCCGGCCACGGCAGGTCCGTGGCCGTCTTCTCCGGCCACGGCCGCTGCCGTGGCCGGCAGTGGCCTGGCCACGGTGGTGGCCAGGCCACTGTTTTAAAAAAAAAAAATTTTTTTTTTAACAGGGGGGAGGGGAGGAACCCCCCCCCCGCCCCCCCTTTGTTTCCACGGCCGTGGCCACGGCCGTGGCCGCGGCCGGACAAGGCGGCCACGGCCGCTGCCGTGGCCGTCTTCTCCGGCCACGGCCGCTGCCGTGGCCGGCAGTGGCCTGGCCACGGTGGCCAGGCCACTGTAAAAAAAAAAAATTTTTTTTTTTAACAGGGGGAGGGGAGGAAACCCCCCCCCGCCCCCCCTTTGTTTCCACGGCCGTGGCCACGGCCGTGGCCGCGGCCGGACAAGGCGGCCACGGCCGCTGCCGTGGCCGTCTTCTCCGGCCACGGCCGCTGCCGTGGCCGGCAGTGGCCTGGCCACGGTGGTGGCCAGGCCACTGTATAAAAAAAAAAATTTTTTTTTTAACAGGGGGGAGGGGAGGAAACCCCCCCCCGCCCCCCCTTTGTTTCCACGGCCGTGGCCACGGCCGTGGCCGCGGCCGGACAAGGCGGCCACGGCC